>OX388154.1:3600000-4200000 GCA_947579745.1 Apocheima hispidaria | reverse complement strand
AAGGGGGTGGAGTTTCGCACCCCTAGTTTTCTAGGGGTTAGTGTGCTTCCGCGGCCAACCTAGTTTGCCGTTACCCCGCGCGCCGCGCACCCCTCACTCACTAATTTAGGGTTGATCAATCGGCCGCGCGCCAGTGTTACGTAATGTAACAGACACCAGACATATTTAGCCACTGTGAGACGCGTCCGCTCACCGCACCGCCACCCCACCGACTCCCACTTGCACCGTTTTATCATGCACCAGACGAATCGATCCAAGGGATGCGATAAGGTCTGTTACTCTTTACACTCTTCGCGTCCGATTTTTTTTTTTTTACCTGTACCATTTTGACTGTAGTTATAATTATGACGTATCATTTGTTTATTCAGATTAGTTTGTTTGTTATTAAGCCTCTGTGAAACTTTTCAAAAAAATCGAACAATGGATATAGGTTGATTAATCTATTGTTTGAAATGCAGCTTCACGGACTCCAGGGTCTATGCCCTTTGTCAACTTTTACAATGTTTTGTCAAATTACTAATATAACATAAAACAAACGACTTCACAAGAGGAATATACAATAATAGTAATATTATAAATCATAGTAGTCGTAAAAGTCGTTAGTTTTATGTTATACCAGTTGTTACCCGCGACTTCGTTCGCGTGGACATAAAAAAGTATTCTACGTCGTTGTTTGTGATATACAATAACTCCTTATCAAATTTTATCAAGATCCGTTCAGCCGTTTAGCCGTGTACCGGGACAAACATCCAGACAGAGAGACAAAGTTACATACTATAGTTCTCTAGGTGGCGTTCTAAATCGCATAAGCGAAGTTTTTTCTTCAATAACAACGTATTTATTTTTATACCTCGAAGCTTTATTGTGTTCCTCCGAATTATAATATTAGATAGGATTAGTATTAGTTGACAAAAAATTGTAAATGATGACAAAGATTAATCAGTGCAAGGCAAGACGAGGTCGCGCGCGTGTCTCGCTGAGCATTCCTTGATAAAGGTCACCGAATGTGATCGAAACTATAGTCGGAATAACCGACTCAATTTAACGTGAGTATTCCCGTTTTATTAAAACAAAATGTATCAAAACCACGTCAGTTTTCATAGTAAAAAGATTAATCAATAATATTCATCAATATTCATTGTTAGATTTTCTCGAAAAGTTTTAAAGAGGTTTATTAGCAAACTTATCTGAATAAACAAATGATACGTTATAGTTAACTAGAGGCAATAGACTTAAGTTAAATCGTATCAGATTCCCGCGATACAGGCTAGTTAGCCTAGTGTGGCCTAGGAATCACTGTGTTGCCACTTTTCAAACCTCCATAGACATAAGCCAAGTGTGTAACAAGTATATTTATTTTATGTATCCTAATTTAAGCTGATGTTTATGCTAATAAAAATATTTTCATTTTCATTTTCATTTTTCAATTATAACTGCGGTCTATTGATTTCGTTGCAAAATCAAAATAACGTATTGTACAGAAAAACTTGTTTGGGTACCGATTAATTTTGCAAGATTGAAAGCATACAAAAAGTCTTGTACAAAAACTGAAACCGCTACGTGAAAGGGGTTTTATCACGTCTTACAAAAAGTATGTACTTACTATAATTATACCGACTTTAGCAAAAAAGTGATGACACAAGCTCCAGCAGACAGGCCGCAGCACACTCTTGTACTTTAACACACTACTAGCACAGACAGGCCGTACATTTGCAGTTGGCAACTTCGCTTACCTAAAATGGCAGGAGTGTCGACCAATATTCCTGTCACAGATTTTGAACTCCGCGGTCGCAATCCTGGAGCGCAAGTATTGAACTTAAGTATCTAACGATAAGGCAGCATTTCGATCACACGCGCAAGCACATTATAGCCTTACAGCGCGGCGATACGATTCGCGGTCGCGCAGCGTTAGTAATTTCGCATGAAATAATCAGGCGAGCGATTAAAAAATAGAGCCCCAGCACTGTTACAATGTTCACGCCACTTTTTGCGGAAAGTTTCTGCTTAGTGGCTACTGACTTTCTGTGTGCTACAACGAAGCATACAAAATGTGAATGAAATCACAAAAAGGCCGGTCCAAAAACTTGTCAATTCACTTTTTTTTGTATTTTTTTACAGTAGCCATCAAGAACATTTTCCTCAAACGTATTTTTGTATGCCTTCCTAAGACATCTACTTCTGAATCAGCCTTTAAACATCCCACTGCTGGAATAACCTCGATGGTTGACTAGGCCATATCCACCGCGCTGGCCCAGTGCGGGTTGGCGGATTCACATACGCCATCGAATTCCTTAACCGAAAAGCCAGTGATATGTCCTTACATAAGTTCCAAAGTATACATAGGTACGCGCCCGCCAGGTTTTTAACCCACGACCCTTCGAATGTGAGGCGAGAGTGCTCCCACTGAGCTACCTCGATTTTTCAAACTAAGACTAAGATAAACTTAACTTACTCAAATAAAATACAAAATCTAGACAAATGTTAAAAATATTATAATATATCATTAATGTACTTGATACTTTCACTATACTTGTGACTTGTCTATCAATTATGTCATCGTATCTTGGCTATTTTTTTTTAAAGTTTGCTTAACATAATTATATTTTTCTTTATACAGTTCATTGTATTCTCATTTTGTAGAAACAGCGAAGAAGGCACTCGTCATGACTAACTGTGTACGTTAGCTCTATAAGCGATAGGAATTACCAGATAAACCCAGAATTCACCAAGCCTAACCAATTGTCTCACTTTTTATCCACATCAGACACGCACGTAAAAACCCGTAACAGGCGCCTTTTACGCTCACTTTGGTCAAAAAAAACTTCAAAGTCAACGAAAATGTCACATCTTCGCCATTAAGGGGATATTTAGAGAAAAAGATAGCGCTAGATTCTTTCGCGTGCAGATGAAAAGAGATGGGCTTAGCGTGCGCTAGTCGAAAAATCTGATAATTGCTAACAACTAAACCAGGAAAATAAACAAAATTTTGTGATATGCTATGCTAGAAATTATTATATATATACTTACTCGCATGCACGGCTTCGCTCTTATAGGCTGTAAATGAAACTCCATTTCACTTCTTTAAGGATTGATTTTTGTAAAATCCCGAGAGTAATAATAGTTTTAGGGCTTAACGCCATAAAAAAGTCTGGTAAAGATGTAGAGGCCGATATAGGCTAACAGCAAAGTAAGTTACACAACAAAAAAACGCAGGAGACATGCATTTCTTTATTTTTTTAGCTTAGTAAAAAAACTGAGTTTCATTGACTTAACCCTTTATGAGGTTGAATATCGCAGGCCATTTGAGGAGTATTGGGTTAAAATTTCACGTCTCTATCATAAGCAGTTTGGTTTGTGCGGTGATCCCTAGAAAAAGGCTTGTTCTTATTATATATACAGATAATAGAACAAGCCTTTGGTAAGAATCAAGCACAGACCAAACCGCTCATGATAGAGACGTGACATTTTGACCCAACACTCTTCAAACGGTCTAGGTGGACAATAAAAAAATATTACAGGTTATTTTGTAGGAAGTGCCTCCGCAACCGTAGCTGGCAACGAACGGTGGACACGCGAAACGCTAAAAAATAATTCCCGAGTCGGATAGCTGTAGATTGCTATCATTTTGTTATGATAACCATAAATAAATAAAAAATAAAAAGCCTTTATTTCTGCTGCAAAACATTTACAAAAAAAAACCTTATAACTTCAGTTTTTTTTTTAGTTTGCACAAGTTGCCTCTGCGGCGTAGGCCTTCCCTTAGTTTTCTTAGTTTAGAGGGTAGGCCGATATCCCAGCAGTGAGATGTTTAAAGGCACAGATGCTCTCTTTTTGAATTTTATACCAAGCCAAGTTCCGCACGGGTGAGTTAGGATTTCCCCCGATCACGATCTAAAGTCTAGGTCAATGACTGTCTACTATAATCTCAAACAGTCGTGGCAATGTAACTGAAACCAGTGATGAAAGTCGTTCGAAAAACAGCGCGATGCAAATACACGCACTATTATACGTTAGGTATCCGTTATCAGATCAGTTTGTTGGATTGATCTGACCATTACCAGGTCAGAAAGAAAGGCCAGGCCTTAGAAAGTCACCAGCCAAAAGTTTGAACTTTCATGAAGTCACGTGCCGTTGACATGAGATATGTTTTTTTTTCTCTTGCGTTTTGGCTCCACGCGTTGTATTAGCCAGTGTCAAGTATTGTAATATTTCAAGTGAAGTCAAATATTTCACAATTAAAATAAGTCTCAGTCATAGTCTAAGTCAATCAAAGTAAGTCACAGTCAAGTCCACGTCATGCTCCAGTAAAGTGTTGGAGATTTTACTAGAGGTTTCTTTGGAGTTTTGGAATATAATACAATGACGCGACATGACGTCTTCACGTTCCCGCCAAAACTTGATATGTTTGTGTATTGACAAAACAACGGTTTATTTTTAATAATAGATGGCGTTGAATAACTTCGCTGAATATGTTGTGCAGTTTCTAACGTGGACCACTTTTTACACGGTCAGTGTATTTAGCTAAGGTGCAATAGACAGACGCCACTGAAACAGTATTCAGGGAGAGACCTGGAACACACCTAGCTACCTGTGAGCAGCAGTATTTTAAGTTACATGGATCGTGAGGTCGGATGGTGGTGAGACGAGTCGTAGTCGTGCCTGGGTAAGGACTTACTTGAATTAAAACGCACGCAGATGGAGTTGTAGCACGTAAGGCGAGAAAGGTAATGTGCAGCTGGAATCGTCGTGCGTAGGTTGACAAGGTTGATGTAGCTCTCCTGAAGAGTGACTGCCCTTTAGACACCTCTCCGACGATACTTAGCGGACGTAGCTCAACTGCTGAATTGGATGCTCATAGCTAGTAATATATGACAGCTAGTATTTGGAACCAGTGCTTGAAATAAGATCCTGGAACCAGATCTTGGAAGTCCTTGGAGTCCAGTCCTTGGAGTCAGTTCCTGGAACTAGATTGTTCGGGTTTGTTAAGTATAGCGGATTAAACTTATTTTACACGAGTGTGGTGACTTCGGAGAATCGATGAGTAAAGTGAAAGTGAGACCAAATTGTTTAAAGAACAGAATAGGCTATCGAGCGTTTAAGGATAAAAAGTTCAGTAAGTTTTCCTTACAATGCAAAATATTCTTTGATTAAACAGGTGCAAAATTCTTTTTTTTTTAATTTTTTTCGTAATCTTCAATAGCTTCAATAGTTCTAGGCTTTGGTTTTTACCGGTTTTACCGGTTTTTTAGTTGTGCCCTTAAAACACAAGTACAGTCCGCCCGCGAGTTGAATGCAGTCGGGGCACTTGAAAAGCCTTCGATAGCTCAGCACTCAAATAGCGCGCGGAGGGTAAATGAAACAAAGACGACTGGAGTAATACTTTATTGTGATTTGTCCTCTGAAATGAACAGATACCGTGCTGTTCGTAGTATATTTATAATAATTTTAATCTATCTTTGCTGCACCAAAAAAATATTTTCTTAAGCCTAAGGATGAAGGGACATAGTGATTATGATATGGGACTTGAATAAATTGCTTGATATTTTTGTTGTTTTTTTAACTACTACTTGACTGCCGTACATGGCTCAGTGGTTACGTTCGGATCGCACGCGGCAGGGCGTGGGGTCAAACCCCAAGAATGAGCTTGAGCTACCAGTGAAGCAAAACATCGTGAGCCAACCATAGCATGGTGTAAGGGTACCTCCTAGTCACAGATCAAACCCTAGTTTCTGCATTCAGGACGCTCGAAACGCACCACACGTCAGTCTAAATACACTTATAAGAAATTACTAACTATAAATATACTGTCTAGCAATATTTACCATCATCACCCACACCGTGAGGCGAGTTGTGGTCAAATGCCTAGCCTGGCAACCATAGCAAAGTACTAACTTCCTTCTACAATCAATTAAAACTTTTACTATTTTTCTAGGAAAGTGCAACAAACAATTAAAACTTTTACTATTTTCCTAGGAAAGTGCAACAAACAACTAAAGCTTTTACTATTTTCCCAGGAAAGTGCACCAAACAATTAAAACTTTTACTATTATCCTGGAAAAGTTCAACAAACAATTAAATCTTTTACTATTTTCCTGGAAAAGTGCAACAAACAATTAAAACTTTTACTATTTTCCTGGGAAAGTGCAACAAGCAATTAAAACTTTTACTATTTTCCTGGGAAAGTGCAACAAAAAATTAAAACTTTTACTATTTTCCAATGAAAATGCAACAAAGTTAGATCTCTGTCACTGTATGAATATAGTTTATAGACAATATTTCTATAACATGTAAGGACTTATTATACGTAGATATATTTTTTATAATCTGTCGATAGTTTTGAACTTTCTATAAGCCTTTTATTGAAATTGTATTTTTGACGCAATTTTATTACTTCATATAGGCATATTCAGTACCCCAATGATATTATACAGTGTGTTCTGGAACTTGTGTCCGAACCTGAAAGTTCAAAGCATGACCCCGTGTTCATTCTGAACAACTTTTTCTATGGGACCAAACTTTAAACGCGTAAATAATCTTGTGTTTGTTTATCTTGCGTAAATAATATCATATACACTCAACGAAATTTATGGTACGGCTGGTTTTTTTCGCGACGTGCGGCTTGGTCCCATTCTAAAAGTTGTTCAAAATGAACATTGACCCTAGCATTGGACACGAGTTTCAGAACAACCTGTATATAAAAAAATACAAGTAATACTCCTACACAACATTTATTAGTGTGCAAGAGCAGGTATAAATAAAAAAAAACAGTTAGTATTAAACAAACTTTATTAGTGTGCAAGTGCACGCATGATGTTTTTTATTGAGTAAGGCAAAGGTCGCTTATCAAATAAAAAAGTATGATATCTGATAAGACAAAAATCAGAAACGTAGGTAAAGTGACCTTCCTTGTAATTTTATCTTGGAATTAAGAGGAGTTAAATTTAATTTTCAATTACCTAAAGGTAGATTAGGTAGTATTTATCGCATCTTATATATTCGATACACTATAATTATACATATAATACAAATAAGGTCCAAATTGGTCAAGAGTTGTGAAAAAAATAAGAGTCGCAAGGTTTATGACGAATAACTAACTAAACCATAAATGCTAAATATAAAAAAAATACTCCTAGGTCCAAATAAATAATAAATAATCCTACCAATACTCCTCAAATGGTCTAGATGAACATAATGAACAATGAGAACGGATTTTTCGTAATTCCACCTATTGGGGGTAAAATGGGCCCCCAACATTTCGTAAGGACCTAAAATGTTTTTAAGCCAATAAAATTCGCTTTATATACTTAGGTACTAAGCATAAAAAGTAGAGAAACACTTTGTTAAAAAAGTAATTCTTTTTTATAAATAAATAAATAAATCTGGCACATTTTTGCACACACGGTCATCTGACCCCAAACTAAGCAAAGCTTGTAATATGGCTGCCAGAGACTGATATACGTACATAGATATTGTTTTAAATACATACTTATATAGATATTAACACCCAGACATAGAACAAACACAAATGTTCATCGCATAAATGTTTGTCCTAGATGGGAATCGAACCCACGCCCCCAAACACAGAAGGTAGGTTCACTACCAACTGAGCCACCGGACAGTCAAAAATTTAAATTTATGCATAATGATATGGCAGGTAGTTTATAAATGATTATTAATTGTATTATCATTATGTACTTCTTAACATGTCCTCCCATAAGTTTATTGGTCTATTTATTACGGTCATATTTTTTGTTTCCCTCTAAATAATAATATCCTGTCCACATTTTTGATTGAAATTTTTAATGCATGCCTACATCTCCCTTTTTCAAAAAGACGACCTTGTCACCACAGTTGCCACAGTCATCCCGGAGATGCTTAGTTTTTTTTTGTTTTAGTTCTAAAATAATTAAAGTTATTTCTAAAGAATTAAGCCCTCCAGTGATTGTTACTGGCATGGTACGACGCAAGTGTGCGCAATTTAGAATAAAATAAATCCAGTCTACACCAGTATCTTACTATCGTTGACTTTTTCTACAAGAACCTTACCTAAATAAGTACATGCAGAAGTGGAGACTTTCAGGTGATCTTATGTTCGACGCTATGGTTCGCCACTAAGCCTTCATTACCATTATCATCATCAGGCAGAAGACGTCCACTGCTGAACAAAGGCTTTTCCCCCTTAAGAGAGGGGAGGGGAGTCCAAGAGGATGCTGCTGCCCGTCCTCCGTTAGGTAATCACTCCATAATACCTGTAAGTGCGAGTGAGAAAGACAGATTGAATGATTTATGACCCGACGACTCAGATTTTAACGCGTTTACTTATAGACCTCCATAAGGAAGGAAAAAAGTCGTTACTGTATCGAACATAAACTATTAGGTACTCGTAACTGAAGGACTGACTGACTTTACCTGCAATAACTATTATTTAATGGATACCTACAATACCATTATAAGAGAGAGCTCATCATCAACCAGAAGACGTCCACCGCTGAACAAAGCCCTCCCACTAAGAGCGCCACACCGACAACTTTGCCACTTGCATCCACTTTCACGCAACGACTTTCACAATGTCGTCGGTCCACCTTGTGAGACGCCTGCATGCGCTGCGTCTTCCAGTTCGTGGTCGCCACTCAAGAACCTTTCTTCCCCATCAGTTATCGGTTCTTCGAACGATTTGACCTGCCCATTGCCACTTCAGCTTGCAAACCCTGACAGCTGTGTCGGTGACTTTGGTTCTTCGGCGAATATTGTCGTTCCGGATTTTATCGCGCAAAGAAACTCCGAGCATAGCTCTCTCCATTGCTCGCTGTGCAACTCTGAGTTTCTCCAAAAGGCCATACTAAAGTAGCTATCTCAAACTATCACTGTATGTATCTGTTACCTTCTCACGTCACGACTAAACAGCTGAACCAATCTTGTACTACAATCTTGGAATTCGGCAATGAAGTGAATCTTGAGGGTGGATATAATGACACATAAGTACTTTACTTTTTATCTAGGAAGATGCAAGAAAATTAGACAACCGTGGATAGTGAGTTCGCACAGGCAGAGGTACAAAATTTTCCTCTTCTGTGGTACAGGCTGAGTGGCTAGCCCTGAAGTCAGAGCAGATGACTTTAGGGATGAGTGCGCCTTGCTAATAAAATCTCTAGACCCAGATCAGGGACGCTCGTAGACTGTGCGCCGCGGTTGGGTAGTATTTCATACTTATAGAGCGTTATAATAGAGCTCATAGACTCAATATCGGCATCGGAAGATATCAAAGATCGTGACGCGGCGACTGCGACGCGTCTTATCGCAGCATCGGCTTCGTGTCCGTCGTAAATAATGTGCAAGTTTTCCCGCCACGCCCCTTCGCGGACAAGAAAGGCGTGCAGTAGCTTTGACGAGGTGCCGGATAGACTATCAAGCATCAACACAAAAAACACTATATGTAATACGTAACGTGAATAAAAAGAATTTGATTATCTCTTTTAAATTATTCACGGCCAATAATTGTTACATTAATTTAATATGAAGTATAAGTGATGCAGTGTAAAGTGACATTATTACCTATACTACATTCTCTATTAGATTTTCTGACGTAGCTTATATACATTCGCTTTTTTATCTACAATATGTTATTCTTATTCGAAATGCGGGTGATAAGTCCTGCACTGACATCCCGCCTGGAGTGTATTGTGCATTCCGCATGCGGTGTATTGTGCATTATCTAAATTGTCTATCTTATGTTCTCTGCATCCCACTACTAGGATATCAGCCTACCCTCGAAGGGTGATTGAGGCATATCCTCGACGCTAGCCCAGTGCGGTTTGGCGGATTAATTAATAATCGTTAATAATATTGATGAATGATTAACTTTTAAAGTAAATTCTATATTAAATTATCTGACACAGCTTATATAATTATGATAATTAAAAAAATCAATTATTATGGCTGGTGCGGCGGCTGAATCAGCAGAAGGCCTCAAAAAGCGCAAGTACCCTTGATAGCGGGTACAAATTTTTGTGCCTTTTGGCATCGAAACCACAAAAGACTAAAATATGTACCGACCGGGACCAAGTGTACAGAAAATGTATAAAGATTTATCAACGCGTCTGGTAGAAGCATCTCGTGACCAAAATACTGGCCTATACCATACCCAAAGGCTTGCAATCGCAATTCGGACAGCATTTCGAGCACGATGCCGCTGCTGGTAGCGGTTTATTAGATTAGTGTAAGTTATATATATAAGTTTTATATATTTATATTTTATTTTAGTTCAATAAATTTATGATATAATGATTTATAAGTAAATTTAGTTTGAAATTAATAAATTAAACGGATAACTAAAAGATTATAATTATTAGCTTTTATAACTACATTGCTACTAATTCCATCACAGCGTCGCGACAAGTTTAATTCTGAAATATATTATATAAATGCAGATACATTCTTATAATCACAAGTTTGACGTTGAATTTACATTTAGAAGTAAGTAGGTAGTTTAAAAACTGGTATTCAAATATCTCCAGCACCAGGATATTGAACAATAACAATTTCACTGTAGTATCTTACCACAAACAAATTTGTTTTTTTTTTAAACCCTACTAAAAAATATAAGGTAATAACTTTCAATGCCAGTAACAGAACGCTTCAGGCATGCAAATTACAATCGTCGATTAAATTATTTTATTCCATGTAACTTCAAAAAATAATATTTATCTTAGATCAGACTTATCTTCTGCTTTACATAAGATTCGTGATTATAATATTAATTATATGTTTACGTGATAATATTCTAAATTGAATAATATCAGAATAATACTACCGTTTTTTAAATATTATTGTGAATTTTTTTAAAGTTTGTCTTATTGGTGTATAATAAAGTTATATTGTATTGTATTAATTTGTTTGCCATTTCCAAAAAAAAAAAGATAAACCCAGCATTAAATAATAAGTAATAATAAACGAATTATTGTAATATTACTATGAAACTGACCACCATCATCATAATCAGGCTATTGTAGTCCACTGTTGGACAAACGCCTCTCCCAAGGCTCTCTTTTGCAGTGGTAGGACTCTTTTGCAGAGACTCATTTCCACCTGCAAAAGTACCTACTTACCACTCCTCTGCCAGCTATTCAACCGCCATACAGTAGTGTGGAAGCAATACTGGGCAATTGATGCCTGGCAATTGGCTTCCGGGTTGAAGGGCAATGCTTCCTGTGAAATTACTCGGCACATATCAGCTTTAACATCTTAAATCTTAAGGTGATGAGCGCAATGCATTGCCGCGCAGGGTTTTCAGCTGATGAAGTTCAAAATTTTGGGTTACATTGAACTGTTAAGGGCAAGGCGTTATCCATTGAGCGAGTTGCTCGTCTCGTTATTCAGGTCCATAAAAAAGGCATGCCACTCAGCCTGATTCTCTGCTTTTCGCTTCCAGCTACTGCCTTCTGTCCTACGTATATCGTCAGTCCATCGAGCTTAGGACATTCTACTCTACATTTGCCGATTCGTGGTCTCAACTCTATAACTCGTCTACCACGTCGTCTTCAGCTTGCTACCAACTGGTTTTGATACAATTTATTTAAATAATACGGCAATAGATATTCACGTTATATTGAATCAATATCAAATCAAAACAAATTATTTATTTGCATGTTAATAATGGTGTTGTAAAACGTATTAGTATCACGCTGTATCTAATGCAAATATTTTATGTTATAAAGATACTATAAAGTTATATATTATTATTATTATATAAATTTTATTAACGATTATTCAATTATTTGATGCTATAAATATCTGGGACATTTTTGCACACACGGTCATCTGACCCCAAACTAAGCAAAGCTTGTAATATGGCTGCCAGAGACTGATATACGTACCTAGATATTTTTAAATACATACTTATATAGATATTAACACGCAGACATAGAACAAACACAAATATTCATCACATGAATGTTTGTCCTAGATGGGAATCGAACCCACGCCCCCAAACACAGAAGGTAGGTTCACTACCAACTGAGCCACCGGGGCAGACAAATAGTTGCTAAGAAGCCAGTGAGTCAAAGTATTTTTAAATTATTCCCTTCCAACAGTTTATGTATCGTTATATATATCTTTATATTCTTTATGTATCGTCGGTTATAGTGATCACATCAAGCGATACTTTTCGAGGAGTGTTACAAGGAAAACGCACGCTTCGACTTCGGTTTCCGCTAAGACAAGACTTATGTGATTTATGATTTGTGCGAGTGTGATCGTAACTATAGTCGGAATAACCGACTCAATTTAACAAGAATACTCCCGTTTTATTAAAATAAAATAAGAATTATTGCTTCAAAATCCATAGAGTCTCAACAGTTCCCTGGGCCCGCACACCTAGGCGATGGCAATGCAGGGGTCGCCAAGCCGCGCCACACTATCGTAGTCGTGGCCGCAACGTTGTTCTTGACTGAAAACGGTGCACGCGCACTTCGTACCCTATGAAAGGCCATCAAATTAACGTTTAGCATCAGTATGACAATAAATCAAGAAACAACACAGGAAAACAGGAAAGTATTTTCTGAAAATTTCCTTGGCTGTTATCGTTGTATACATAAATGATTTTTTAAATGACACACGATGACTAGCCATGATTAAATGAAATATCGGAGTTTTGGCGGAAACTCGAAGTCATGTCGCGTCATTGTATTATTTACCAAAACTTTTGTTATTTCGTGTGTAAAACGAAATAACAAAAGTTTAAGTTTAGTAAAAATCCACCATTTTTACACTAATGTGTAAAAATGGTGGATTTTTATCCAATAATATGAATGAAATATTTGACATCACTTGAAATATTACAATACTTGACACTGGCTAAATACACAACGCGTGGAAACAAAAAATAAGAGAAAAATAAACATTTGGCAGTTTTTGACAGCTAACGTACTAGCCGACCTGCCGCAAGGCGGTCCTAAGTGACGGGAGCAAACAATACTATGTGGCCCAAGGATCTTGTATCACACTGGATAGAGTGATTCGTTTGGCAGCGTGTCCACTTTCTGTTCGCGCGTTTAGTGAGTAGGGAAGTGAAAACTAGTGCAGAATCTATCGATAAAAATGTACACAGTGTACAAAACTAAGAATTTGTAAATTAAGAACACAATGTTTGCAAAAATATGTACTTTATTGAACATCGAAACTCGTAATTGCCATGTAAATAGTACGAATATATATATTATATATAGTAACTATGAAAGTTAATAAGTATCTACACCGTCTCCTAGTTTCTTTTATTCTTCCTAGTTTTTTAATTGACAGCCCAGTCATAAAACTAGATTTTTCAAAATGTTTTCAACAAAGTCGAGAGTATTTAGGTGACTCCCAGTTTTCGCGCCTCACAGCCTTTATCCACTGATTTCTGATTTCCGGACATTTTGGAAACCTATAAAAAAATGTTTTATTTTAATTAACTGTTTAACCATGACACAACATTGGTACAAATTATCATATATTTCAAGCCGCGAAAGCTTCAAAAAGATTAAAATTAATTATCGATAGAATACGTATCAAGCCGATTAAACGCGGAAAGGAATTAACAGTTCATGTTTCACTTAATGTAGTATATGTAGGATATTACAAGAATATTATTAGATAAATATCGACCAAATATCGACAAAGTTTAAAATGTGCAGTGGCACTTCGCTAGCAGGAACACGTAAAACGATGCATTTATTTATCTTAAATTAATGCTTAAATTCATTACTAAATAACACTGCGTGATAGTTGTATGACTTCAAACATGTATATTCTTTAAGTGAAACGAATATTTAGCTTTGCTTCTGGTTATTTTAGGTAAAAAACGCTAAAATGACTTACGCATGAAATGATAATTCTGGATCTTTTACTCCCCCTTTCGTTGTTCTCGATGCACAATACACAGCACAACACGCCATAATGCCACTATGTATAACAATATTAAGTATTTATAGCGATATTTTGATCCAATTTGCTTTTTTAGTAAGACGGGTCGCAATGTTGTGACCGACTAGTCGGTCAAAGTGGACACAGAGTGCGAGGTTGCCAATCTTACAATAGCTCTCTCGCTTACTCTATGCGACGACCCGTGAAATAAAAAAAGAAACATGACAATGTGAACGTCGGAGCGGCAACGTCTCATGGGTCTGTCCAGTATGATGCTTCGTCTAAGATGTGGCCCGTCCGCTATAGTAGAGAATCCTTGTATGTGCTAGATTGGTCATACTTTCTAAGTTTCTGTTTCAAATCATAGATAAAAATGTATACCAGCGTTTTCAAATCACCATTGTTGTGGTACCTTATTAAAGTTGGTAAGTATACCTAATTAGATTTACATCTTATTAGACTGTCACGTATTAATATTTCCGAAGGAACTCTGACATGAAAATTCAATATATATACATTGTAGTCCTATAATACCACTTCCTCCTCTATTAACTATTCATATTATGTGCAGGACTGTGTGCGTGGTTGTAGTGGTAGGACTCTTTTGCAGCGTCCGCCTGGGGTTACCACACCTTTGCCAGTTATTCAACCGCCAAGTAATAGTGTGCAAGCATAACTGTTATTACTTAACTATTATTATTTTTACTCTTTTGTATGTTATTTGGATCCATAAAAATAAAAAATATGTCTATCTTCGATGCCGGCGAAGTAATGGCTCCACCGTAACCCTGCAGCGAGCAACCCACGCGGCGCGCTCGACTAAACGCGCCGTGTTTACACGAGAATCCGACCACTAGCCCGTGGCCACGGGCTAAATCCTACGCGGATATTAAATTTATATCGACCACCGCAAGTATTTTGAAATGGCAAGGAAACACAACTCTACGCGGGCCCTATGAAGCAGCGGTTTTGCAACGTTTGCAAAAAACAAAGTCAATTTCTAAGTTTTACTAATACCAACTTGTTAATTTTATGGATCAGACCAGCAAATCGTATTACAAAACGAATTTACAAATTCTTCAACTGGCAACTTGACATTTTTTAGATAACTATAGGTAGGTACTTCAATCCGAAGAAAATTACCTACCACCTCTACCACCTCACTAATTACACCGTCCGCGTTTTGACAACTGCTTAGGGTGCCAATAATTTGTTTAGCCTATTCAAATTATAGCCTCACGAAGTTGCCTAAGTGCGGTTCCAAATAGTAGAGTTTTTATTATTAGTTGCTAGATTTTGCTTGCGGTTTCACCCCACCGTCTTCCTAATGAGGCGTTTTCCAAAAAAAATAAACCTGGTAATAAAAGTACCCAATAGATGGCGTTAGATGTACCTTGAGGTTTTGCTGTCACTGTCAAGACATGAAAGACAAAAAAATGTACGTGTGCCTTTTTTTTTCTCGTATTTTTTGGCTCCACATGTGTATTTAGACAATTTCAAGTAATGTAACTATGTATTTGACTTACCAGGGATATATAACAATAGTTGACACTGGCTAAATACACAACGTGTGGAGCAAAAATTTACGATATAAAAAATAAACATAAAATAATTTGACAGAAATGACAATGATAGGTAAAACGATAGGACTATCATGCCATCTAGTAAGTATTTTAGAACTTTTTTTTTTTGGAAAACGCCTCATTATGTTACTCAGGGATAATGAAGCTTTCTACCAGTAAAGGAATTTGCAGCATCGGTTCAGTAGTTTTAGAGAATACTTACTTCATAAAAACAAACAAAGTTACAAAGTTTCTCCATTCTGCTTCAGCCTTTAAGCATCCAACTGCGGAGATATCGGCCTATACCCTCGAAGGGTAGATAAGCAGGACTGATTATACCTTTTATATTATTTTTATGATACGTTAAGGGCGCGTTCTCGTTAGCACGTCACATTCTTCTTAGAAAAAATAGGGTAAGGACGAATCTATGATAGGGAAAATCTAAGGTATGAGGTAGGTGTGAGGATGTGAGTTAAGTTTGCTTATAGTAGTTGGTAGTTTGCTGAACAGCATTATGCTGAGTTGAGGCCATTTTTGTGACATAACATTAATTAGCTTCAGTTATAGGTATGATATTGCTCACCTGCCGACCCTTCAATATAATTAATTTTACTGTTGTTGCAAAATAAAATTGTTTTCTTTCTTTCTTTCTTCTTTCTTATATACAAACTAGCTGCTCCTCGTGGTTTCACTATTGTACAGAAACCGAATATTTTTCCGACCAAACTAACCATACCAAATTATGTTCAAATCCGTTCAGCCGTTACAGAGTCGAACGTGAACAAACACACTTACATACACACAAACTTTCGCATGTATAATATTAGTGTGCTATGCAGCATAGACCAAAGTTTCTAGGTGATATGCAGCATAGACCAAAGTTTCTAGGTGATATGCAGCATAGACCATAGTTTCCAGCGTTCAAGGAACTAAAACCGCGTTTTATTTTTAAAGTCTTGTTACTAGGCATATTATAGTCCAAAACAGGACGCCAGGACCAGTAAAGCCAAATGGAATAAAAAAGAGCAATAATATTCTTCAAAATTTTAGCTACAAAATAACATATCCTAGTAGGATTAAAATGTTAGCAAAAACCATCTTGCATATCTATACGTCTAACGCGTGGAGACCTTGAAAATAGTGACATTTTAAAATGCAAATTACTGTCTGTCTGGAGCTAGTAATAATTACTGCAAACGTGTGAGTATCTCACTGAATTAAATTAAATTTTGTATACAGTTAATGAGTTTACTCTAAATCGTACCTACCTATAGCTTAGCATATTTGTGCTATGGATCGTCGTCATCATCCACAGCGATCCTTATCCCACTGCTGGGTATAGGCCTCTCTCTCTTTCTATGCCATCTGGCTCGGTCCTGTGTTAATATAGTCTGTGTGTTAGTTAGTGTTATATGGTGAGGATATCGTCGACTCGTCTAGGAGCTGGACATCACGCTCCACGTAGCTCGCATAACCTCGCCTAACCTTTGACAACAGATTCAGCCTATTGCTGTCATTGTCATTTGCTTAGTGGCAGACAAAGGCAGCATTAGAATTTATTAATCTGTTGTCAAAGTTAACAAACGTTTCATAATACCGAAGTAAGGCACCACTCTTGTCACAACCTTACTCCACCTATCATCACAGCGTCTATTAACGTATTCGGACCAGCAGCCTTATTACGTTACTTCTCTAGTGATGGCCTTCGCTTTCAAGAAACTCAGACTCGGCTTCATGGAAGTCAGACTGGGCTTCGCGAAACTCAGACTGGATTTTATGAATCCCCAGTCTGGTATTCGTGTAAGCGAAGACTATTACCAGAGAAGTTACATAATAAGGGCGCTGTTCCACTAGATTCATTAACACAATTCCGACATCTCGAACTTTTGTTCTGTGTCGGATTTCAGTATTACGAACTCGGTCTTGGAGTTTGATGCCGAGCATGGACCTCTCCATGGCTCTGTGCTGTCCTGATTTGTGCATATCCACAAGGTTGAGTGCCATTCTGCGGATAATCTTTAAATATTTCAGATAAATAAATGGTTCAGGTAAATGTCACAAAAGACACAAACTATCTTTATGTAATCAGTTTATTAAGTGGACACGAGGTCAAAATACTTTTAAATATAAAAACGACGACACGGTTAATATCATGTCAAGGCTTACCAACGGAAGTTGAGCCAAAATCTATTTTTAAACTTGTTAAATTGCCTATGCATATAATTCTATTTTGGTTATGTTTGCCTTGAAATCTAAATTATTATTAAAATATTCATATAGGCTATTCGCAGTAAACTTTATACCAATCAGGTACAAACCTACTTAAATTTGTATTTGCATGCAATCAAATGTTTGTCCTAATCATCTGTGTATATTATGATTGATACTTAATAATTCGGTTTTAAAGTTATAAATATGTAAGATTTTAAAAGATAACTTTCAGTGTTTAGTTAGAAAGATAACGTTAAATATCAAGTTGCAAATCCTCAATGCAAGTGAGTCTAACCAGAAAGTATACTGTTCATTTCCTTAAATCTTGGTTTATTATATTTAAAACGCAATAAAGTTTTCTTCAAACTTCACAATACTTAAGGTAATCTCAACGCCAATTTATTCATAAATTATATACATATTTACAATAAAATATAACATACCTACTTACCTACTTAAAATTAAAACAAATTATAAACAAAATTAAATAAATACAAGTCTAATCTACAAGCCCTTTGGTGGATGGGAGAGTGGCCAGAATGCTGGCAGCATTGCCACGCTGGATGGCAATGCTGAGTTTTTGCCCAAAATAGGACCCAGCATTGCGGTCACTCGTCACCTCCACCAAACGTTTGGACAGGTCCCTATATAGTTCGTGAGCGGCCCCCATGTACCTAAAGTCTCAACCCCAAACGGCACAAACATGTACGACCGGTACTTAAGTGTATGTGTATACTAGAATATCGTATTGCACTCGACATTATTAGCACCTTTACTGTGAGACCATCATTAAAAATTTCGAAGAAAAAATATATAAAAATAATACATCTGTTCCATTCCATACATTTGGTAAAGCTTGAATGATGTTTTTATGTATAATTTTTTTTTATATTTGCACCCATAAGACGAGTAGAATGGTATAGTTAAAATGGGTAATATATTAATATTCTTAATAAACTAAAATAAATAAGTAAATAATATAAGTAGCCAATTTTTTAAGAGATAACAAGAAAATCTATGTAATAGTTACATCAATCTACTATCATTTTGCCTCTGAGCCTTGTAGCTCAGTGGGTGGATTTTCACCTTCTGATCTATAGATTGTGGGTTCGATACCCATCCAGGACAAACATTTGTGTGATGATGAACATGGATCTTTGTCTGGGTGTTTCTATGTATTCTATGTATGTATTTACAAAAAAATAAGTATTTATGTATTCTATCAGTTATCTGGTTCCCATAGTACAAGCTTGCTTAGTTTGGGGCTAGATGGCGCTGTGTGAAAAAACGTCCACTAATATTTATTTATTTATTTATTAATCTTTAGTCTGCAATTTCATAGTGCATTTTGTGTGTGAACACTCTTTGAAATTGTCGGAAAAGAAAACGTCGGCTGATAATTGTTTCATGTACCTGCTAACATTCAAAGCCGGCTAGACAAAGACGGACGTATATGGTGATCCCACGCGCACTTGTTAAGAGCGAAATCCTGCCGTGACGTCTTGCTGCAGTAGGTATTCGAAGATTGTATTGCTCTCTCTGCTCCCCGTGCGTGCGATAGAGAGAGCTAGTGATTTTACTTATTGTTTTTAATGAAATTAGCGTTTCGGGGGGAAACGCTTCACTCCCTAAATCTTATCAAAATCTTTTGTTTTTGGTGTGGCTGACATAAATTATAATTAACACTGATAGGTATAATTTTATAAAAATATTTTTTTTTTTGGTATTCTAATGAATACCACAACTTTGGTGCCTACAACTGCGAAAACATTGCGATATTCCAATTAAAAACTTTAAGCAGTTTTTCGTGATGTACATAACATATTATAAAATGTATGATAATGGATCACGATGGGAATGCCACCCAAGAAAATACAGGTGCTTTCACATCTAGTTTGGGGGCTATAGCTGCAATTTTAATGTTTTGTACCGATAAGCAATTTTTTTTTTTTTAAAGCATTGAAATCGGATAACATTTAGGGATGGGAAAGTGTTGGCACTTTTTATATGGACAAATAGGCGGTATCCTCTTATCTTAATTCGGCAGGCAATTAGACAGTCTGCAGTTGATATCAGAAAGTGGTCAAACTTGTATATTCGCATACTGACGATAGCTTGCAATTCTAATTAGATATTTTAAAGTATAAAAAACGCATGATTCATTTATTGGTAGACATACACGAGTATTTTTTGTATAAATTAATAGCCAGACACTGCACTCATACCTACTATATTAACGTCTGGTGTCTAGTCTAATCTAGATGTTTTGACGTTGTTTCTAACTATATACGTACGTGATTATTCCGCTGCAGCAATTATTTGATACATCTTAAAAGCGTCTAGTCCAATTTCTAGACTTTCTAAAAGAATAAAAAAATTACAAAAGTTGCATTTAGCTCAGCTAGGCGACCCCGCCACGCCCGTGTTTTTATGATTCTAGAACTCTAGGTGTATTCCAATAAGGCTTACTTGTCAACATACTTCTTTGGCGCTACCCTGTCTCTGGCCTGCCTTAGCCAAGATGGTTTCTTGCCTATAAAACTATCCCTCCGCCGCTTCCTGGGCTCTTTTTTGCTATAGGGTCATTCATTATTTCCAAGTTTAGCCGTGATAACGCGTAAATCACCCAGACAGAGAGACAGAGCGATAGAGAGACAGATAGACAGAGACACAGAGTTATGTGTGTTAAGTGTTGAGCAACAGAGAGACAGAGAGACAGAGTTATGTGTGTTGAGTGTTTCGTATGTCCTAAGACTGCGCCCACAACCATAAAAAGACGGGTAGGAGCGAACTCTTAGTAAACGGTGAACTTCGTAAGTTCTGAATGCAATGTATAGTGTGTTACTTAATGCAGAATCAGTGAATATGCATAACGCATTAATGTGTACAAGTTCTTAGTGGTTTTTATTGAAGATTTAAGATCAAAATCTTACACGTGTGTCTAAGCATCCAGACTTCCTTCGGCATTCATTACTACATAGCAACTATGATAATTAACTTCATAATGCAAATTCTTTAATCTGTTAGGTCTGCCTACATTTAGCCACAAACCGCCTGAATGTTTATGTATGTGTGAATGTTTATATAGCATGTTGTGCTTTTTAGAAATTGCATCATGAATTGCGATTTATTTAATACCTAAGAATTCATTTTTAACTGCTGACTAAACGGAAGGATGTTAAATTTTTGATAATTGTGTCTATGTGTATGTCAGTGGCATCGTAGCTCTCGAATGAATGGACTATTATGAATGCGGCTTTATGCGTTTATTTGAAACCAAGTGTCATTGCGGTGGGGGTAAATTTGGTATAGAGCTAACTTAAACACATAAGCTACTTTTAATCCGAACACATATTCGGTTTCTGTAGAATAGTGGGTGAAATCGCGGGGCGCAGCGAGTAACTAATAATTTTTGCGATGTCAAGGTTGGTCACATATTAAAATTCGTTCATAAAATATCAGTTGATACAATGATTGACCGAGCGAAGCGAAGGTCTCAGAGTTTACTGGGACAAATCGGCATTTGTATTTATGTTTGTATGTTTGTGTGTCCAATGATAACTTGCGAACCGTTGATCCGATACTCATGAAATTTTGTGGGCAAGTAGTTCATTTCAATACAATGTTTAAGTTCAAATATGAGCTGAATCGGTCTAGGGGTTGTGAAGATATAGCGGTGGCGAGGTCTTAGTTCGGCGCGAACTACTAGTATTCTAGATTCTAGAACATGTCCGTTGTCTTACCTAGCACCCAGTTCTATCTCATCTGAGCGTTAGGTAAAAAAAATATGTATTGTAAAAGGTATGCATCCGCAAAAACGCAGTGTATTGCGTAATGACATAATTTATTTAAAACTGCGTGGCCTTTGGCAAGGACAATCGAACCAGTAGGTACCTTTTGTTTTTCTGTTTTCTTATAAGTAGCAGATGGTGGGCAAATGCCATGGACGTCGTATTAACGGTTGTGCGCACACTTTTGCTGCTAATGTTTCAATTATTACTGCCGGCTGTCTCAGTTTCGATAAACTCTACGATAAACTAAAATGTTTAGTTCATCGTAGAGTTTGTAATGGGTTCATGATTTTCTTTCGATTTAGGACTTTAGGATCGAATAATTTTTTTTTAAATGTATGTTTTATACAAACAGACTGCAGAATGTCTTTGACATTCCAGACATAAAGAGAAATCCAACGACAACTCACTCGCCAAAATCAGTCCAGCCGTTTAGACTAGGAACGCACAAATATACTTATATCCCCAAAACATTAACCCTTCTCGGGCATTCAGGTAGAAACTAAATTACATTTCACTCATTGACTGGAACCCTATTCCTGTGCGCTCGAGATTATCTCGGTCACTGTCTCTCTAATTTAGAATTTAATGGGAGTGAGAGTGACCGAGATAAAATGTCATTTCTCCGAACAGGGCCATGACTGAAATCTCGAAAAGTTCTTGATATAAGCTCATTTAGCTATGTATTATTATTTAGTACGTAGGTACTAGAGGAGACACAGTGTAAACATTACGATGTCCCATTTAATTGTGGCAACATTGGTCAACTTCGCTCAGCTTACTCGCTAGAACTGCATTTGTTGACACGCGAGAGAAGAAAGTTTAATATGCGAGAGAAAGAGAGAGATAACATGTTCTTTCATCTTCGAGAACACGTTCTTGTAGCAAACTAAGCTTTAAGAAGAAGGACGAAGGAGAATCCAAAGTAAAGTTTGATTTTTTTTTAAGCCGCTCGTTTGGAAAATCTATAAGAAAAAAAAAATATAACTCCTAAACTACGACTGGCTTTGTTGACACGCGAGGGAAGAAAGCGAATAGTTTTGGTATAGAAGCGGGATTGCAGTAAGGACAAACAAGAGAAAACTGCGGGATTTTATTTTAGTGTACGCGTACGAAGTCACGAGTACTGAGAGAACTGAGTTTTAAAACTATTTACTACAAAAGAATTCTACACAGTATTCAAATTTAGCTCTTTACCTAATAGGCGTGACATTGACCGTGCGAATGCGTTTTCTACCATCGCAAGCAAGGTTATTTACCATTATGCGTCTATGACAAATATCTTCAATCATAGGCCGCGGACCGTCGTTGTCTTTTCAATTGGATCGCCAACAATGGTTCCCGGAGCAGAAAAATGAAATACGTGTCATCATCATGATCAGCTGGAAGACGTCCAAACAAAGGCCTCCCCCTTCGATCGCCACACCGAGCGACAACTTGCCACTTACATCCGCCGGTTGCCCGCGACTTACACAATGTCGTCGGTCCACCGGCCTGTGCTGTGTCTTACACTTCATGATCACCACTCAAGAACCTTACATTCCTATCGGTTATCGGCTCTTCGAGCGATTTGGCCTCCCCATTGTCACTCTGAGAGCTATCGCGGTGACTTTGTTCTTCGTCGAATATCCTCGTTCTGGATTTTAGGATTTTATCGCGCAAAGAAACTCCGAGCATAGCTCTCTCCGTTGCCCGCTATGTGACTCTGAGTTTATCCAAAAGGCCAGCAGTTAAGACCACGTTTCAGCTCCATATGTCATCAAATTCCATACACATACATACAACTAGCTTTTGGTATAACGCAAAACCTCTCGTAGGCAGCTTCCCTACTTTATACCTACCAAACAACTTTTGTTTGATGTTTTTTCCCCAAAAACAAAAAAAAACGTTTGAATAACAATAACATAAATACCTATGTTTAAAATAATCAATAACATTATGACGTTTCAAATGAGACGAAATACCGGCCCGGGTAATTCTAAGGAGCTCACATTTCCATTACAAGGATAAAAGTGTTTTTTTCTTTTTGTAGCTACTGTTATTTCCTATTTTACTTTGTTATCGTTCATGTAGCTATTGTGGATCATGTTTTTGGATTGGTATTTGTGAAAAGCGACCAAATGTGGAGTACTTAGGAAAGCTGCCTGCGAGAGCTTTTCTTGGTTTAGCTGTTCGAGTGCATATGCATATACTTAGTTTGTGTCTCATGTATAACAAACTGAATCGAAACTACGACCCACTCCAAAATCGGTTGGTCAGCTTTGTTCCTTGCCAACATACTAGCGCCTAGATCTTTCTTCTTCTTCTTTCTTGGAATCAGTTATTACTTATTGATCCATAACTAAGAACAATGGCACGCACTCTCGAATATAATTGTTGCGACCAATTAGCAAATTAATTCACTGTTTTAAACTAAACTAAAACGCAAAACGTTTCATTAACGAATTTGTTGGTTTGTAGAGATCTGTTATGTAGGTACAATTTAAAACAAGCACTGTTATCTACCTGTTCTGTAACAGAAGTAAAGAAGGACAAAATCTTAGTCAAACGCTAAGGAATGTTTTTTTTTTTAAATATTATAAGAAAGTAAAGTTAAAATTATGATTATTTAGCGTTGCATATATAATATATATAGCTCAATAATGATACATTGCTCTTATTACAAATGTTTATTCCGAAGGTGTACGCTTCAACATTTGTAGTATTGTAATCGCCACCTGTCCTGGGGAGCGTGTTCCAGAACGCATAATCTCACGAAGGGAAGTAGATACTCCTACCTCGAGACACAGAATAAATTATAGTACAAAAATATCGATACTCAATCCAAAATAGCGCGCTACGTTCACGAACAGCAAAGCGCATCTTTTGGCATAAATATCTACAGGTGCGCAACGCGTGCGAGAAGGCGAGAGTGAACGCTAAATAACTTTCGAACTCGTTAGGTTAGGCGCCCAGGTGGGTTCAATGCTTTACGGTTAGTGCTCGCAGTGGAATAGGCCGGTCAAACCTCAACAGTAGGTAACTCCTCAACACAACTTATATTTTTGCCCTGATAATACGGCAACCGGGGACCTCTGGGCTCGGAGGTGGTTAGAGGTGGGGGGCTCTAACCATCTACCCAAACGAGGCCGGGCCGATGACAGCATCGAGCGGCTGACGTTGTCGTAGGCGGAGGCGTAGCTCGTAGATGTCCCGGGAGGAGCTGAAACGCTGGATTTCCTTGGATATCCCGAAGCCCTAGGGTCAAGCACCAAGCCAGGCCACCGCGGGTTTTAGAGGGTATAATCCCACATAACCCGGCTGAACCCCAAAGCAGTCGCGCATCTTGTATAGATTTCAGCCTAACAAAAAAAAATGGTACCAGTTAAATCAACAAATAATTACACCGAAATTAAATAAATGCATAACTATGAGTGTATTGTTCTACCTACACAATTTTAAGCTTAGCGTGGGTAAGTAGCTGGTATCTTGGATTAACATGCTAATATGCTATAAGTTGTTTTAGCCGACTTTTCAAGGAGCAGGGTAATATTTTTAGATGTGTATGTTTGTGTGTTTATGCCGACTGTTTTTATCGCGCTTCCGCCAAAAGTCCAACCCTATAATAGTATAGCCCAAAATGTAAAAGTTATTTTATTAAATAGTAATACTTAAAAATAAAAGGCTGTTATAACAATTATGACGTTACAATTTTAATTTAATGGTTTTTATTGTTTTTTTTTTATTTTGGCTTGTACTGTCTTACATGTTTATTTGAAAAAACGTGGATAAAATTTATATACTTTCTGTAGAAATGATAATTAAAGACGCTCTAAGATATATGACATATTTCACGATTGTTATTTATTGAATGCTTATTGTCCAAAAACAATCTTAGTTAAATTTCTATAATAATTAATTATCAAGCAGAAATCCTTCTAAGTTTGATTAACATAAGCCGTTTAACTACTCTGGGAGATGATTATAATAATTTAGTTTAAAAATATCACACTATTTATAGAATGAACAATTTTAGATGACCTAGCAAGATAACGTTTCGGATAAGGCCGTGTTAGAAAAGTTGAAGGTTCTTTTATTTAAAAATCCTGCGGATAAGATATATTTGATCGCGAGGCAAGATCGCCTCTTTGCGTTGCCTATATTTTGGCGGAAACACATTAGCGCCATCTGTAGTATCTTGTTTATTTCTTGTTCTTCTTCTTTTCAAGCCCCTAGTCCCAGTTTATCTGGGGTCGGCGCCAGGACGCTCGGCCCTGGATTGTCGTCGCTGGCTGGGCCAGGCTCCTCACGACTTTCTGGACATTTTCCCACCATGTGGCTGGGGGTCTGCCTCTACCTCTGGGTTTATTTGGGATGTTAATTGCCTTTTTGACGGCGTAGTCATCGTCCCACCTCATAATATGCCCGTACCACTGAACCGAACGTACTCTTGATTCTTTTAGTTTTTCGGTGATGGTTGTTGATTAATATAATTAAAAATCTGTCAAGTTTGAATTATTGGGCTCGAGCCACAGATCACAAACTAGATTCTACATTCAGGACGCTCGAAGCGTACCATGCATCAATCTAAATACACTTATAAGAAATTACTCTAATTGATTGATTGTTAGGCGCGAGTACAGTTGATTGTTAATCTTGAGATAGCCAATGAGAACGCTCGGTCGTGTTTTTGTAGGAACAGCGTATCTCGTAATGCGGTATTAGTGTGATCTGTGGCTCGAGCTAAGGATCCCGAACTGAATGAGGGAAACACATTTTATGATACCTTTGATATGGAACCCTCGCAGCGCGAGTCTAACTCTCACTTCGCCAGTTTTTAAAAGAATTAAAAAACAATTTTTGATACCAAAACGACACCCTTAACATTATTCTGCCAATTTTAAGTCTCATTTTCATATTGTTTCGCATATTATTTTCACATTTTACCATACTGGTAAGTACTGCAAACGTGTGAAATATTTTTGTATAGGGATGTCATGATTAAATTAAAAGAATATGAATTAAAGACAAGGTCTTTTATTTACACGTGCAAAGCAATGTTACTTCGCAAAGCCGCATAAATTTCGTAGTTCTTGTTTTCCTTGTATTAGCACGTGTAAATTAAAGAGCTTGTCTATAATTTATAGCCTTCAAATTTATTAATTTAATCACTACAACCTTTACACATAAAGTGATAAACATACATATTGCTTCGAGAAAGATATATTGCGATACGATTCTTTTCCCGCGATTTTTATAGCGATATTGATGAGTATATGTCCTATAACTACGACCAGAACCATCGGAAGACGGGCAGCAGCGTTCCCTTGGAGCATTCTGCGGTCCCCAAGCCGCCTGCCAGGCGTCGGGATTATGGGCAAACTTGTATGGGGAGGCCTTTATTCAGCAGGTAGCCAGTGTAAATCAAAGAGCTTGTATTCAATTCATAGCCTTGAAATGTTTTAAAAATCGACAAAGGTTTCCTCGCTGCTTTTAATATAGGTATATTAAGGAGAGAAACGCTTTAGATCTACCATATATATACATTATTATTATATATATATATATGGTAGATACATATATAGACCATCTATATTACGTTCCGGCCATCCTAACTGATATTATAAATGCAAAAGTAACTCTGTTTCTGTGGCTATCTGTCTATAATTGTCTGTCTGGGAGCATGTTTGTCGCTTTATCACGGCTGAATGGATCGACCTGAATTCGTGAATAAATATACCTAGCTTAAGGACACAGGCAACTTTTTTTTGTAGGTCCACGCGAGCGAAGTCGCTAGTAACAGATAGTAATTATATATATGTTCTGTTTTAACGTTACCGGAAATTGGTAATTTTATAACAACTTCGTGCATTACAACTATTATTATTTACTAGCTAATGCCCGCGAATTCCAGCGCAGTGATACACGGCCTTCGCCCTCGCAGGCTTAGGGATCGGAAACGAAGTTCATACAAACTCTCATCCTCTTTTAGGGAATGAAATTTCAAAAATCTTTTCTTATCTCTTCTAGAATCACTAGTTTAGCCTTGCGTCGGTTAGTCATTGATTTTGAATACTATATATATATATTTAGATTTGATGTGTTTTAATGACCTTCCGTGCGACATTTGCAGGCTCAATTGGTCAATCAGAAAATTGACAATGTTTATTGCTTTTTGTGAGCGGTAGCCTAGGTATTTATTGCATCGCAATTTTTTACAGACATTAGAATAAAATTACATCATCATCATCAGCCATAAGACGTCCACTGCTGAACATAGGCCTCCCCCTTAGAGCGCCACACCGACCGACAACGGGCCACTTGCATCCACCGGTTGCCCGCGACCTTCACAATGTCGTCGGTCCACCTAGTGGGAGGCCTACCTACGCTGCGTCTTCCGGTTCATGGTCGCCACTCAAGAACCTTACAAATTAAAATACCTAGAATAATACCTTAGAAATAAAAATAGTACACCATCATTTTCAGCCCGTAATCGCCCACTGCTGAGCATAGGCCTCTCTTCTTGTAAGCCACTCATCCCGGTCCTGTGCCAATCTTGTTCAGGTTCGACCCAAGATTTTCACAATATCGTCATCCCAACGAGCTGGAGGGCAATCAATGCCTAGTACAAAATAGTACATATTGATTAGATATCTGAGCTGTTTGTATTGTTATTTTATTATCTCCAAATCACCTCAATTTTGTGCATCATCTATCATTTAATCATCGGCGAAAGCAGGTTGCTGAAGACTTTCCCAGCTTGTTCAGACTACACGTTCATGAAACTCATAGTAACTCTACTATAATTGGCCCAGCCCTTTTTAAGTAGTCAGATTAAAACCAGCCAATATTGTTACATTTTTTACTTTTTGATTCGTTTGAAGCGAAACTAAGAATTCGCGGCTGACACAACAACCAAACCACAACCACAACCTTATTTGTTGATAACTCGAATAATTTTCGGTTATTTTTTATGTCACTGAGTGACTAGACGAGCAAGTCGCTCGCCTGATACTAAGCGTAATGCTTGGCTGTTACTGGATTGATACCAAGATTTTTTTAACTTATCAAAAATCTGGCTCTGTATGTACCTAATGTTTATACTCAATACTGCTTAGCGATTGAAATAAAGGCATTATCTAGGATTGTACCCAGTAGGACAGGCAGGGGAAACCGATGCCGTATTCTATAATGCCCCGGTATCAGGGCGAATCTATCTATACCTAGTAAAAGTTTGCATTTAAGATAACAACCTTCTCAAAATTAGATATACGGTTTGAGTAGTAGATTGAAAATTATAACAGGAAAATTATAATCACTCCGTCAAACAGACGTACGGGTCTGTTTGTTTCTCTAGGTGTGTCAGAGCTTGCATGCTAGGCTGCATCGAGCGGACACGCAGAAACGGCGCGCTGCGGCCAGTTGCATGTGCCTAATGTTTGCATTTAGGTTGGAAACGGGTCAAACATGGATTTTTTTAAAGGTAATTGTTCTCATTTTAGTTATTTACGCTAATTGCAGGCATTATGGTCGTGCGACAAACAATGGGGTATTATTTAATTTATTCCAATTTTTATTAGGTATGGTTAATACACAATTTTCTAAAGACCGAGTAAGGCAACATTCAGCAAGCAAAACATGCGTACAGAGACAAAATCTTCCCTAGGTACACTATGTTTCATTCGAAAACGATACAAACGTTGGTACGTATAATGTTGCCGTGTCCTGTTTTTACACGACAATAAGAGTAGAGATGATTTTGTTGCGGTACGCAATCTGGGGCAATTTTTCTAAATGCTCACCTGGACCTGGCTGGCTCATGCGAAATGGCCAACTTTCGAACGAAAAAGTCGCATTTTTTAAATAATCACATCATGCGGTATCGCAACGAGCGGTTTCAACCATTCGATTGTTTTAATCAGTATAAAATCAGATAAGATCTGACAGATACGTTTGTGTTATCTGTAAAATAAATGTAGGTATACCTAATTACCTATGTTACATTTGTAAATAATTTTGTGAATTTGTGGCAATTAATTAAATAGTGATTGACAACGAGGGGAGCTAAATTTATCCGGCTAAATATTGTTTGACTAAGATTAGACAGCCATAAATAATATTCGTGTTTTATTTTTAATTAACGTTCCTTTCGACGTTGTGAAAGTACCGGCTTACCGTAGATGCGTGTTTTAAAAGAAAAAAAATATATAATAAAAAATGGTAAACCAGAATTCGAATGATGCAAAAATACGAGAAATTAGGATCACTTGCATTCGATTTTCAATGAATCGAAAATTTCATATAGAAGGATTTCAAAATAGAGCCCGTTGCGGCTAGCTAGGAAGGGTAGTCTAAAATGAAGAGGTTTTAAAAAAAATATATATTGATTTATACTTATTTTGATTGTGAGTTAAATTTAAAAACTATGCATTCCTTTTAATGTTTTGCTGCGGAACACTAAAAGAATAGAGGTAACCAAAAATATAAATTGTTTTCTAGAATAAAATCTTTTTGCGTAAAGCCCCAGTTAGGCTTAGCCCCGCTATGCCACAGTCCTGCTATGCCACGGTCAATTTTTACCTACCGAAAAATCCCGTTATGCCACGAACTCTTTAAACAATAGAGGGTACGCTTGAAAATAAAAGTGTTTAGAAATTAGGATGTAAATAAAGGTTATTTAATTTGTGTCAAGTTTTCGTAAATATGGATTCATATATTTAAAAAAAAATGTTTGTAAGTAAAATCACAGATTAGACTTAAACTAAATCATAGTTTTATAATTCATAGTTTCATAGTCAATTTTTTTTTTTTTTTTTGTAAAATAAGGGTAGCTTCCATATATGTAAAGAGGGGGTAAAATAATTGCTGCACCCCATCGTGTTGGGTATCGTTGAGTAGGTCTTTCCAAGGTGACAATTTTGAAAGAATAAAATAATCATAATTTTATATTAATGGGGTGGCTGTCATACACGTAAAGTGGGGATAAAAAACCCCCACTGGTGGGGTATCTTTGAATAGGTCTTGTAAAATCATTTTAAGGTTTGCTATACCATTTTTTTATCAGAAGTACCCCTTGCGAAATATTGGCCGACAAAGTTGCTTGCAATGTGTGCCCCCCCCCTGCCATTTCTAAACTATGCATCTCAGAAACTTGTTATCTTCCGTGTTGATAGATCTTAGTAAAATCTTTCTTCTAAAATTATTTCGGGCAACATCTGATAATAACTTTTTGAGATAAGCTGAAAAAACGGATAATTACTTCAAACGTCCTTCTACGGTCACAGATCCACTGCACTTGATGACACTTCTACGATTCACACAGTACCAACTAGTAGATTTTCTATTTTGTCGATGTTTGTGGTATTTACTACCAGCGCGCAAAAGCGTTTCGCCACCGCGTCAACTTTTTATAATTTTATTTTTATAATTTCGTATAGGGCCACGAGAAAAACCTGCGCCCGACATAGCGACAGGTAAACTAGATTTTAAATCATTTTATCAATTGCCACTGCAACTCAAGGTATATATATCTATCTCTTTTATTGTAATAAGAGTGAAAGCAATAGCCTAATTAGACCAATTAGTGAGGCCTTTTGTCTTAAAGTGTGAAAGGACCGAAATATCCAGGTATAAACTATTGGTAAGTCACCCTTTGCAGGTATCTAGGGATCACCTGTGTCAACTAATTTTGACGTTTTACATCAATTTACAATTATGAATTATCTTGTTAACACTTACATCAGTTGAAAACGGTATTAATTGTTAACATTTTTCATTTTGACTGTCCAAGAAAGCAAATCGTGGCATAGCGGGAATTTTCGGTAGGTAAAAATTGACCGTGGCATAGCGGGACTGTGGCATACGAGGATTAAGCCACCAGTTAGGACGTAACTATTCATCTATTCTAAGTGGTTATTATAAAAATAGTGTTTCCTTTGTTAATAACCTCGTCTCGGCTTAGACACTTTCTCACGCATGCTAATTAGATAAACCAACCGATTATATTGTTCAACTCGTTTCCTCATTTTTGCAAAGGTCTTGGTAACGGCTTACGGCCGCGGCTGGTACGATGACTACAACCATATAGCATTAGTTGTGTTTGATAGTAAATTAGTTAGTTAGTTATTAGTTGTGTAAATTATAGAATCATTATCATTATCATCAACCGGAGGACTGCAAATCTAGGGGGAGACCCCTTAGAACGCCACACCGACCGACAGCTTGCCATATGCATCCACCGGTCGCCTGTGATTTTCACAATGTCGTCGGGCAACCTTGTGGGAAGCTTACCGTACCTATGCTGCGTCTTCCAGTTCGTGGTCGCCACTCCAGAACCTTTCGTCCCCTTCGGTTATCGATTCTTCGAGCAATGCGACCTACACTTTTTCACTTGCTGCTCGCAAGCCACTTGCTGCTCGCAAGCCACTTGCTGAGAGCTACATGGGTGACTTTGGTTCTTTGGCAAATATTCTTGTTCCGGATTTTATCGCGCAAAGAAACACCGAGCATAGCTCTCTCCATTGCTCTCTGTGCGAATCTGAGTTTCACCAAAAGGCCAGCAGTTAAGGACCACGATTCAGTTCCATATGTCATCACTGGCAACACACATTGGTTGAAGACCCTTGCCTTTAAGCACTGCGGGATTTTGGACGGAAAAAAATGTATCACTTAATTTCCCGAAAGCTGTCCATCCGAGTCGGATTCTTTTGGCGACCTCTTTGTCGAAGTTGGACTTACCTAACTGGACACGGACATTACTCAATCGTGTACCTTTAAACTAAGATAAGTAAATCTATTTCTTGCCTAGGGATGCGACATTTGAAACATTTTTTTTACGCGATTTTCGTGACATAGTCACATTTGTATTAAAGGCCTTGGCAACACCTTTAACATGTAAGAATGTAAACTCCGTTGCTATAAGCCCTTACTTTGTGAACTTTTCGCTTTACGCTTACATATTCATGTGTCTTATCGTTAAGAAATAAACAAACTTTGATTGCACGCTCAACTCGAGTCAAAAACCAGTTTCAAACGCGTCCCACTTTGTGTGTCAGTAACGTACAGTTATAAGGAAAGGGTATACTAAGCCGAAAAGGACTGATAGTACTAATCATAATGAACAACTTTTAGTATGGGACCAACACTGAAATCTCGAAAAAAAAAAAACAGCTGTTCCGAAGAAAAATTTCAATGACATCCGACAAAATGTATGGAACAGCTGATACATTTTCCGCGATTTCAGGGATGTTCTCACATCAGAAGTTGTTCGTAATGATGAGTACTATGAGTACTTTTCGGCTTAGCATACAAAGGGTATGCTTAGAACCCTGTATAGTTATAATATAATTTATGGCTTATTTATTTTATTATCTTAAGACATACAGAATTCAGTCAAATTGCAATAGTAGAGACAGCTTGATGCTTCCCATGGCGCATGCGCGCATCCGCTGCCATTATCAATTAGGCGGTGCGCGTGCGGCCTGTCATTACTGCCAGCGCACGACCACGCACGCAGCGGCGTAACTACAAAACGCACTTTGAAAATGTAATACTTAGTTTGTTAACAGGGCCGTTATTCTCTATCTTCGTTCAAACTCGTAACGTGGCTGCGTTGAGTTAGCTCAGTGGAATTCGCATGGAATGGTATTGTTTACGCCGTAAATAATACAATTCCATGCGAATTTCACGGAGTTCACTTGACGCGGATGCTTAACCAGTTTGAGCAAAGATACAGAATAAGGGCCCAGGTTCATTACCCAGAGATCAATGAAAATCTAAAGATAATCCAAATGTTCAAGTACTACCAGTTGGCAACGTAGCCCGCATAATAATCTATAACATTTTCAAAAACTATCAAAGCGCCTGATGCAATGCGATACCAAAATTCTGGCGTTTATCTGGCGCAACGCATAAGCATCGGCATGACATTCATCATGGTACTACCGCCACGCTGGACACAAATAGGTTGTCAAGAGAGTGTCAACATAATAGTACTCTGTTAAAATGTTCCCAATTTCTCAAATGAAGCTCATATAGTACCCAAATAGTGATAGACTTTTTTTTTGTTAATACATACATAGAATACATAGAAACACCCAGACAAAGAACAAACATCCATGTGCATCACACAAATGTTTGTCCTGGGTGGGAATCGAACCCACAACCTATAGATCAGAAGCAGGAAATCCACCCACTGAGCCACAAGGCTAATGAATACACAATACATTCTAACATTATAACATAATAAAATACATTTTCGAACCTGGTAGGTGTTTTGAAAATACGCTTCTAAGAGGCTGAATGCAAATGACGAGATGGCAAGATACTGCGTCGCGACCCGCGCGCGTTCACCGAAACGTGTGTGGTGGCCCTTACCGACGTACGACCATCAGATATGACGGTTACCTATCTATACTCGTTTATTTTACTCAAATCCTGCATTTCTCACGCGGTTTTTGCCCTCTGGGTTATTTATTTCATAATAACATTAAAAAAAAAATATGTTAAAATGTTTTCGTGTCCTAAAACTGCGACGTGAAACACTGGACGACGGGCAGTTAGTTCTCTTAGTAAACGGTGAACATTCTGCGATTCTCAATACGCTTGCCAATCATGCGGATTTTGGTAACCCATCCCTAATCTAAGGGGCAGGCGTTTGGTCGTCTTCTGGCCGATAATGTAGGTATGTATGTATGTATGTTTCATACTAGGTTTCAAATTCATCATGAGAATATCTCACCGCGAGAAAATGTAATCCGAAACTAGTTGTTACCCGCGACTTCGTTCGCATGGACATAGAAAAAGTATCATATGTCCGTCTTTCTGACATACAATAACTCCTTATCAAATTTTATCACGATTTGTTCTGCCGTGATAACGCGACAAACATTAAAACACATCCAGACAAAGTTACTTTATTTAGTAGTGGCGTCGATCCATTTTTGTGCATTTTTTGACGTTTTGTTTGGACTGACAGTTGTAATGTAGGGAGTTCTGAATCGCGCAAGCGCAGTTTTTTCCTCGAGACGAACGTATTATTTTTACCTCGAAGCTTTTTTATTCCTGATACGACGGCGGCTATAATCCTCTGAATTATAATATAAGTTAGGATTTGACGAAGGTTATGCTATGATAAATAGATAAAAGATTCTTATGAGCATTTAAAAACTCAATGCAAAAACTTGCAAAATGCGCGTTTCAAATAACGTTTCAAATCGCGCGTACGGCTACGGTCGCATTGGCAATTTAAACACCCAATTTCACCTCTAGGGGTTTACTTTCAAAAACCCTGAGACATGTGTTTCTTTATTCCTTGTGTTCAGTTCACAAACAGAGTTTCATTGGTGTAGCATGGAAAAAGTTTTTATTTCCATACATACTTTGAGGGTCCATTTTACCCTTTTATAAGTGGAATTTCGCAAAATCCATTCTCTTTGTTCTTTTGACCATCTGAGGAATATTGCGTCCAAATTTTACGTCCCTATCATTAGCGTTTTGGTCTGTGCGTGATTCCTAGAAAATGGCTTGTTCTTTATACATACAGGATTACGACACACTCTGTATATGTGTATAATCATCATCATCATCAGCCGGAAGAAATCCACTGCTGTACAAGGGCCTCCCCTTTAGACCAACGGTTGCATCCACCGGTTGCCCGCGACTTTCACAATGTCGTCGGTCCACTTTGTGGGAAGCCTGCTTGCGCTGCATCTTCCAGTTCGTGGTCGCCAATCAAGAACTTTTCTTCCCCATCGGTTATCGGTTCTTCGAGCGATGTGGCCTACGAATTACCAGTTCAGCTTGCAAACCCTGAGAGCTATTTCGGCATATATGTGTATAATAGATAACCCTAAATTTACACAAGGACAGTAACTGTCTAAATCGAATATCACGACAGCGCTGATGTGGTCGTGGCGCCTTGTAAACAGTTTTTGCGGCAATAACTGCTTACACGGGTCACTGCCACGCCAGCCTGACGCGACAGCGATTTCGCGGTAGTGGCTGTCCGAGTCTAAATTCAGCTACGAGGGTCACTCGACAAGAGGTATTCTAAAATAAAAGCACACAACAAATTTGAAGATTAAAAGGCCAAAAAAAAAAGATTACTTGTTATTCAAACTACAGTACATTTTTGGAGGGCGTCCAACAACAAGACTCCGGTACAACTTGCGTAGGTACCTATACCCGGATGTAGCCGAAGGCCTTTGTTTAGCAGTAGACGTGTTGTGGCTGATGATGATGATGACCCGGGTGCGGCGGAAGCATTTGCCTGTAATGTAACATTTCAGATTCGAGCATTACATCAGTGCGTGAGGTGAACCGAGCAATACAGCGCGCAACCTGGGTAATGATACAATTTTTGTAACACCAAAATCAAAATCACCCATAGATTGTTACGTTACATGCAAATAAATGCTTTTTTTAGTATATTGTACAGTGCTAACAGAACACGAGAACAAACAAGAGAGAAAAAGAAAAGTGTTCGTTCTTAGATTTTACACTACTTAGCAGATTAAGTTAAAGTTAAATTACTTATTCAATTTCAAAATATCTTCATTAAGCCATAATTTTAAATCAAACATGCACAATTACTAGTTTATATTATAGCATCCTAGTAGTACAACCAATGGTTACTATAATGCACTGTTTTGCAAGCGGTAAACTCATTCAAAACATATAGAAAGGATAATAAGTAAGTGAAAAAATTACTTATTAGTCTCAAGGCTAGATTGTAATATTGATGAGGTGCTATATTATAATATGGTGAAGTCACCAAAAAAAAAAAAAATTAGGTAGTATTGTAATATAATGCTCAGCATCGAATCTTGGATTGATACATTACGGGCGAATGCTCCCGGTGAGGGCGCACTTATGTAAATGATATAGGCATTGAAAAATGGATATAAGTAATTCCTCTATGGTAAGTACTTGTATATAAGAAAATAGGCCTCGGTATTTTTTGTACCTTACGTTATTTCTCTAATTTGATTACACTTTAATAGCCTTTAATCCGTATCAAAGCTGACAAAGTTACGGCCGAGCTCCATAAAATCTATTCTAATCCCTATAAAATTTATAACACTCAGAGCTGTCCAAAAACATTAAATTATCGGATTTTCTGTCCGATATTCGATTTTAATGGTCTTTAAGAAGGTACAGACACTTATACCTACATACTACTAGTTAGGAATTTAGGATAAAAGTAGGTATCATTAACGGTAAGTAACACTGTAGTTACTCATCTGTCTACAACATTTTAATTTTTGTGATGTGATGTGACTTCGTACGTGGTGCTGCTCGATCTTCGGCCTCGAAGGCTTTAGGGATCGGGAACGTGACTCTGTCGGCGACTTCGTACATTTAGGGATAGGGACCGAGACTCGGTCTTAGGCCTCGCAGGATTGGGGATCAGGACCGAGGCTTGGCTTTTGACCCAGCGAATACAAACTAAATCTCAAGCTTCTACCAGCTTAGCCAGGGCCCTTATTCTCTATTGCCATAACTAGCTTGTTACGCGCCATGTTAAGTTCACTTCGTGTTAGTCGCACAAAACAGTATTCTCTAAGTTTCTTAAACGCGCGATTCTTCACGATTAGGAGCCGCGTTTAAGTTTAGAGCATGTTATGACGTCACGCGTTATTGGCAAGGTATTTCATTTGCGATTAAGAATAAGGGCCCTGTGCGTTGTTTGACAGTCAGGTGAGACTAAGCCCTATTCAGGCACGGTGGGTTTTGTAGTAATCTGTACATACCTAAAATTAGCTTTGACACAAAAAATATGCCTGCCAAACATATTTCTAGCGTAATCGAATTTTTCACTTGATAATCCTGTTGATCTCGATTGTTTAATTTTGGTTTCTTAGTTGCAGTGACTATATTGTTTAATCTGTGCCGGTACCATATCTTCACTTATAGATAAAGACAACGCGACAAAATATTTTTGTTATGCAAGAACAGGACACGGCTACGGTTACGATGTATGCGTTTGTCTCATTTTTCACGACATGAAGAGTAGAGAAGATTTTGTCGCGGTGCGCATGCTAGCCCTGCTGGCCAGTACAGCCAGTACAGGCAGCACAGTTCTACTTACATAAAACTGAGGAGTACAAAATGAGTCACATACTTCTTTTAGACTATAGAACCCACGCTAAGAAGCAGTTTAAAAAACGCATTAACGTTGTTGATGCTCTTAGAACCCGAATAATTTAGGTACTAATTAAGTAAAAATAATGATTCGTATTAAAAAAATAAAAAATTGTGATGGAGAGATAAGCTACTCAGCATAAAGCATAAAAAATAGCAACTTTTTTCTCTTAACTTTTTGCGCTTTAATGAATTTAATGCAAAGAAAGTTAGAAAGATCTAAATCGAAGCGTGAGAATTTGCATCAAATAACTAAAGATAACTATAGTAGTAGATGTATTTATTCTGTTTAACGAGCTACGTGATTTATTTGTTTCTCATAACAGGCATGTGAGCAAATTGCGTGTTTTCAGTTTTACAGCAGTCTTGATTTTTAATATTTTTAACCCTCAGCGGGCTCGACGTCGAAAATCGAGTTATATTAAAAGTTTGAATCATAATTATGTCTGTCTATTTTTTGCGAGTCGTATCCTTTACGGATGGACCGATTTCAATGCGGGTTTTGATTTTTTAAAGGCTAATTTAATTGGGAAATTTCTTATCTATTTGATACATTTTGTGGAGCTTAGCAGTTGTACTTTTATGCAGAGCTGACCTTTTTTCTAAATCGGTGATATTTTGATGAAGGTTTTTTAAAAACATTTCATAGGTATTTAAATTAGTTACAATACTACTAAAATGTTTTTCTTGAACTGTATGTTTATGTGTACTTATAATAAAAAAAGCACAGTACAAATAGAGTACCTATATAGTTTGCATGCTCATTTTTGAGTTCAATGTTCCGATTGCTTAAATTTGTCCTTTCTAGCTTTCCAGCCTATTGATCAACTAAGAGGCAAGCTAAACAAAAGATACATCGCACACATCCCACACTCTCCTAAGCCCTAACTAGTTGGTCCTCGGAGGAACACAACGAAAGCCTCGGTCGTGCAAGGCGCTGCGTGGTCGTGAGAGCGGCCCGAGATAAGTGCGAGGTCGCCAGGACTCACGAGCCACGAGCGAAACCTATCCGAGAAACAATACTATACCTCCTCTTTCAAGCAAAGTAAATTCTACCTACTTATAAATAAAGCTTCAAGTTAACAATTGGCTGTGGAGTCATGCGCATTAATTTATTATTGAGCTTCCTATTCGGTTAACTTTACCTACGACTACAAAGATGTTTATTTTTTAATTCAAATCGCTCCTAAGAAATGGCAACTTCTGGGGTGGATATCAATGATGTCAACACTAAATGCAGTGCTAATTGGACTTTAGTTGACATTTATTTGAAACACTAGAAGATAATGAAAATAAGTTTAAATAGCTGAACTAAGGATACTCCACCATATTACCATAGTTCAATTAAGAATGTTAATGAACGATTACGATACAAAAATTATAAATTGATTTTATGCGGTTTTTTATTATTTTTGTCTATAAGTTCTTTGCGGTAATCTAGCGCATTCTCACCTGCTCCGGTTCGTTTACCTCTACTTTTAAACTATGCGTGGACTCGTTCAATTGTAATAATTAAGTAATTACTTATTATAGGGAATATTATTTTATTTTAATTAAGATTTTAGTATCAACGCGCAAATAGCTCCTATAACAGGTAGGTTAGATAATCAAGTGCGGAGATAATTTACTTGCTGTAGTTCTTGTGAGTAAAGCTGCGGTAACCAATTAGTCAAGTATACGTCAGGAAGTGAGGACAGTTGTGTAGGTTCACAATGGGCAATTACTAATGTTTGTAAAAACGTCAGCCCATCCGTCCGTCGAGGACTACGTCTAAATTGGAGTGCAATTTGCAGACCTTTCTTTGATGACGATTCCATAATTAGCACAGACTTGTTTATTTGCAAGGCAAGTTTCATTTTTTTTTAAATAGTCAGCTGCAGAACATAATCTGCTTCTCTATTTCTTATCTCGATGCATAAAAGTCGTATTTAAATAATTTATTCACACTAATAATTTAAATGCCTGAGTTTGTGCGTAAGAAAGTACGTGTGTTGTTCCCGTCCAACTCTGTAACGGCGGAACGGATTTTAATGAAATTTGTTATGGAGGTAGCTTATGCTCTGGATTAACACATAACCGGTTTCTGTAGAATAGCGAGTGAAACCGCGGGGCGCTGCTATATTCATATAGGTACCCATTTTTGACCCGATTTTATAGTTATTCAATTAGAACTCACCGTTAAAACACAAATTATAAGCATAGAAGAATCTCGTACCGATGTAATTATTATTTACAATATCGTAGCAAATTCCAAATAGTTCAGTAACCGATAATTGCCGATACACATTAATTTTATTGAGCTTTGCTTTGCTATATGTTCATTGTTCTAAATTGTCATCCCTCGATCACCTTTATTACCGTCAATCATTGTTAAGCATCTCTTTATCCATGAATTCATCTATGGGTTATTTGTGTGACTCTTGGTATATGTATGGTACATCAAGAGGCAATTTGAAAATACTTTTTCATGTCAATTTTAAAATTTTAAACATTGTTTATTCATTACAATCTTTGAGAAGTGGTTAACTTCTCAAAGATTGCAACATTACATTACAATAAATAACAGATGAGCTGTCACATATTAATGGTAAGACAATTAAAGTCTTTGTGATTCATTTTATAAAATAACATTGGAAAGCATTACTAGTACTTATTATCAAGACCTCCAATGTCGTCTGCACGGATGAAAGCAATTATATAAGACGTGTGCGATCTAAAAGGTCATATTTTTTCATTTAATTCGCAATTATGCGTGGCGCATCCTTGGGCAAGGAGCAATTAAAAGAATTAGACCTATTAAGTAGGCATGGCCATGTAAAAGATTAAGATAATAAAAATATTTTCCTTCGGTTCAGCGTTAAAGCGGTTTGCAGCTCTGGCGTCGTTTTGCGACATAAATCAAGTTAATTTATTTAAATACATTTTACCGCATCCTTTATATTGTTTAACTATTAAATATTTATTACAGTTCCATGTTTTATATGTGTTTATAACTTAAAGTTGAGTAGATATTTATTATTTATTATTTATTGTGATATGGAAAATAAAATGTTGGTGTGCCATTAAATGATATTTTCTGCACCTACAGTTTAGATAATTTAGTATCATGTAAAATATAACGTTATATTTGTGCAAATATAACGTCTGTTTAATTTGGTACATTGTGGCATAGATATGCCACAATGAGATTGATCGATTGATTGATATGCCATTTTAGTGAGTTGTACAAGAGAATCGACGGCATTTTTAGAAAGAATAATAAAATGCCTACTATAATTTCTGAGTGATCCGAATGTTCGTTATGTGTAATACTTAAGAATAGAGTATAACACCGACTCGTCCATACAAAAAGCGTAGTCTGATAACCACCCCTAAATGTTATTAGATTTCGATAATTCATTTATATGTTATCTACACCGTGAAAAACTATGCTTGTATGTTTTTTGTTTTTTTTTTTATTCCCAATATTTCCGTTGTAATAGGCACTTAAAGTGACAATTTTTTGCGTCGAAAATGCGACGGAGAAAAGTAGTTATTATTAGAATACCATAAAAATTTTTGGAAAAACAAAACATATCAGCATAAATTATGGTTTATCCAACCCATTGACACTAAAACCAAAATATTTTGTTAAGATTTAAAGGGTGATACCAGACTACCCCTGAAAAGCAATTTTCATCAAAAAGTCACAAAAAAAAAAAACACTACTTTTCTCTATTGCACGCACGATAATCCGAGCGACAGCTATAGGTACAATTTTAAATATCGAATGCGCCAAAACCTCGCGGAAGGCCTATCCTCTTAAAACTAGTAGTTTATGTGATTGTGATATATATTTTGTTTAGTAAACAAAAGAAAAAAATGTTTGGCACCTCTACACTTTTTATGACAGCATTTCATCATTGGGACCACATTGCTCAAGTTCTCTGAATGAACGTAGAGTCAGAACGATTCAGAGAAGTCGGACATTTGAGAAGCGCATCATGATTTATGTTTGGAAACCAATACATATAGCTCGAAAAAATTGTTGGTTGATCTACATAACATAAAGTTGTTATTCGATTCTTCCGATACGAGTGCCAGTCGCGTGCGGTGGTCGGGCCTACCACATTTAAAGTAAGCGAGGTGCCTTTAGACTTTGCCGTATTGTCTTTCTTACATTGCCACGCGTCAAGTGATACACTTTCGTGAGGAGAGAGCTACGTTTCAATGTACATCGTTTAGGAATATTACAGGTTGTAATTTGATTTCAATTTATAGTGTCGCATAGTATGCCGCATTGGTAGCGTGAATCGATTGTCCGCTGCAGCTACGGCCTCGACCACGTCGTATGCACGCAATCGTCTCATTTCAGGCTGCCCAATGACAAAGACATTTTTTTATGTTACCTAATCCAACAATTGGCTTGACGCGTTGAAGGATCCGTTTATCATAGAAACTCTTTTTGTATTTGATTTGATAAAAATGGGACCAATCTGGAAGTATCTCCTTCCAGATTGGTCCCATTTTTATCAAAATTCAGTTATTATTATGGGATCCATGAGGAATTGAGGGAACTACTTTAAATATTATAGGACTAGAAAAATATTGCGATTTTGGTATTTTGATCAATAAGTCAAGCAATCGCCTTCAGAAAGTATCATTTGGTGAAGTGGAACTGAAGAAGAAGACCACAGAAGGCCATCGGAACTCCGCAATGATACGTATTTTGCGGGTGGCGCCAAGATAATATCGATTATGATAGTTAAGCGGCTATGACGAAGCAAATTTAAATAAATGGTTCTGATGAAGTCGGTTTTTTTAAATTGAAATAAATTACTTTGTTTGAAATGTCATAATTTTAGTATTATGTATTTTTATGTAGTAATTTTAATTCATGGTTTTAGAAGATAAAATCGCTTGTTTCTATCTCTTCCGTAAAATTTAAAATCATCAAAAAGAAAATTACCTTAATTATAAAGTTATGTTAACTAAAAGGCCTTAAGACATAGGCAGCATTCTGACTCATACCTGTTAATATTATATTGCGATCTGTCTTTAGCTTAGTATTAGGCCATCGAATACAACACGTACGTAGATAATAACAATCCATTCCGTAACAGTTTATAATATTACTACGCAGCGGGTCGGCGATATATCAGTAGTACCAAATGCAGGTGTTTGCCAACCGAATCCGCGAGCACCGGGGAATGCTCAAGTCAGCACGCTTGTACCGAGAACCGTGTGTGAACCGCCCGCACAAGCCGTGACTCATGTGAGATCGTGTTTTGTCACTCTGACCAGTTGGCACGCCCAGGGGGTCTACTATTTCAATTTCTATTAAAAAATATTTAAATAAAATTCTTTCACGCATCCGCACGGCTTGGACTCGATGGGCATATTGGATACTAATAAGCCCACCGCGTTTGGGTGTTAAAGAGTTCTGCTATCCGAATCAGTTAAGAATCGATCAAAGACGGGTTGTTTTTTTTTTCAATTTTAGTAGTGGGAGAGTGGGACAGCCTAAGAAAAGTTTTACGCTGTCCCGCGCTGAACACAATGTGATTTCTTAACCAAAAAGCGGACGCCTGACAATCCGGCAACCCCACAGAAGAGAGAAAAATTTATACTTCTCTCTTCTGTGGGCAACCCTACCTCACCTACCACTCACTTATCCTACACGTATCTACTAGTTTTTATTAATTATTTTCAAAGTCAAATATGTTGTACCAATGGCATCATTGCCGTTATATAACGCTTCACACTCATTGCTATTCATTGGGTTTCCCTGTGTCGGGGATGCCAAGGAACACACACAACCACACGAACAACTAACATTAAAAATTCATCATTCAAACATCTACCCGAACGGGAATCAAACTCGATACCTCCTGCCCAAAACATAGACATGCTTCCAACCACAAGCGCCGCACGCTGCCGTCGCGCTGCCGTGCATCCATACTGCCTAAGCCTAAGTGGTATATTTTGCATAAAATTGATATTAAATTGGAAATATATTTATAATTTATTACAAAAACAAGGAGTCCCATAAAACCATAGAAACTTGTAAACAGTTTCAAAAGTAAATTTGACAGCTAAAAAGTAAATTTTCAAGCTCTTCCGTTCTTTTTTTCTCTTCCGTCTTTAATAAGAGGCGCTCACAAAATGACAAGCGGCATTCCAAACAGCGCCTCACAATTTAGCCGTAACCGATCATAAAGCAAATGTTATGTGATAATTAACAATCAGGACTACCAAGAGTAAAACTCAACGAACCGTTCCAAATACTTAAAAGTGGACCCGTAAACGGAACCAGCAGTAGGGAAACCCAGAACTTTGATATGAACTCTTAGACATAAAAGCAGTTTGTAGCTTTATTAACGCGCGTTATCTTTAACAGCTATTTGACTAAACACCCTGCCATAGTATGAACAGATTAAATTATAAGCACCTTATGTACCGCTATATTTATTTATTTATATAACTAATACGGTAAAACCAATTACATTAGCTAATCAAATCAGAAATAGAATTAAAAATACACAGTTATTAGAAATTAAAAATTAAAAATGTAAACAGTTCAAAGTAAATTAAAAATTATTATCAATGTCAGGTACAAATACAATATAAAACAATGTCGAAATATATTATTGAATGTCAAAAAGGAATTTATATAAAAAAAAAAGTTTAACATTAATTATATTGTGCGAGCTCCAATTCTTTTTTAATTATTTTAATTTTGTTGTTTGTATATTTATATTAATTTTACTCTCTAGTTTTAAGAATACACAAATTTAGTAACGTTCAGTAGATAATAATTTGCATTCTTATTGTAGTAATAAAATTAAATGAAATGAAATACCTTTTTTACTATTTTAAACGACTCCAAAAAATTAAGCAAACGTGTTACCAAAAATTGTCTCCTCAATTTATCATAATAATGTCCATTTATGTCACATAGACAAACTTTACCTTGACCGTTCCCGTCTACGAAAAAAATAAAAGAGTTAAATAGAGCAAATAAAATGTTGGCTGTAGTTTTTTTTTCTTTTTCTAAGTCATTATTTAATCGTTTCTAATATAGCTCTTGTTTTTCACAATCTATTTATTTAAAGAAACACCAACAGTATACATATTAATTATCATCTATAGGGTAACACTTTTTAAATTAGATACAGTTCTGATATTATATTATATTATATTACAATCTGCGCGCTACACTAATCCATACTGTTTTTAGGATTCCCGCGAAGGTGTCGTAGCGCCGCCTGCGTGGGGCGGTGCAAGCGCATCACACGCAAAATGCGTTGAAAAAAATACGCTTTTCATTCACCCACCATTTGTTTGCGCGATGAGAAAAAAGACGGCACTATTATACGCCTTCTTACGGAGCGCGATAGAAAGTGGTGCATTCTTTTATAGCTGGCATGACAATAGTAGTGGGGTTTATTTTACGTTGCAGTTTTAGCATATCTAACATTTTTATTGTAATGGGAATATATTGACATGATTAGGAAGTTATAGTTTATAGTTGTTTACTGTCAGTACAAACAAATATTGGTGTTTTATAAAAACGATTAAAATAGGGTTTCGATATAATTTATGATTATTATGACTGAACATAATTATGGTAGAAGCAAATCTGGCATTTTCAGTTGTACGAACGTACAAAATTGTAGTAACCACCGGAAGAAGGGCAGCAGCCTCCTCTTAGTAAGCAGTGAGCGTTCTGCAATCCCCAAGCCGCCTGCCAAGCGTAGGGATTATGGTAAACCCCTTTAGGGGCCTTTGTTCAGCAGCGGAAATTCTGGTTGACGGTGATAATGATTACTAAAACAAAAACCCCGACTGCGAAAAAAACACACAAACATACACACTTACATACTCCCAAAAAAATACCCTCCTTGGGCAGTTGGGTAACAAGTTCGATAAGATCCCTTTAAGTATTTGAGTACATATTTTTCCATCAACACCCTTAAGGCATGACACCTTTCGATATTAGCAATAGTTACTAGAAAAAGAAACTTATTAATGGCATAAAACTTAAATGTTACTATTGTTATATTAAAACAACTGTTTTTAAAATATAAATAGGTACTTCTCAGTTACATTCGAAAAACAACATCGACATAGTAGAAACGGGTGCGTGTGCGCCGGCAGCCTGTTAATAACGTTTATGGTGAAATGCGAAAGGTTAAGCCCATTAGGGTTGAAAAAAGTTTGTTTAATGGCCATAAGCGCACTAGCAAGCGAACCGCCTTACTTGATAACTAATTAAGCGTACTTAATTAACATATTCTTATCAGGCTCCGCACACGTAGCTACGTGCATTCACATACGAATTTGGCATTTGTCAATGTAATTTGAACCATTCGAACGTGACCTCTTTATGGGAAAAAATATCAGGAGCACATACAAAAGTATACGTAACATTTAATAGCATACGTGTCATTATTTCCTTCCTAAATATGTTTTCACTTCGTACTCTTTAAATTCCAAGTGGTTCTTAATCTTTCTGATAATAACTTGGAACTTAATATCCCCTGGAAACCCTTAGTGTGTTTGGCAGCGATCGCTTTACGCAGTTTTAAGCTTTTTTGTTTTAAGTATGTAAATTCTGGTGTGAACAATTAACTACTACAGGTACTGGACCTCCGTCTTACAAACGAGAGAGAAATATATCTGACACTTATTTTCTCTCTTTGGTTTGAGGTCTGTGGTTGTCATATTAAATGAAACTCTTTACTTATCCAGACAATCTGGTGCCTTCCCGAATAAGATATGACTCAAACATGACAAATAAATAATCGATTTCCAAGTTATTTTTTTTTTCTAAATTTTTTTATATGTATAACGCAGTCTGGATAAATTTACTTGAATAAAAATACTTGACTAAATACTTTTATGCATTTTATTTTTCGTTAAAGGCATGTTATATTTCTCACGTGTGAAAGTACAGAATATTGCAACAATTGTCAGTTAGCTACGAGCTTACCGACAAAAAATATTGTTAAAATCAGATCCAAATCCGTAGCTGAGCTTCGAACGCGAGCACAGGCCGCAGTTTGCCCATCTTGCAACCTCGCTACCTTGCCAAAATTAGCCAATGCCGTTAGCAGATCAATAAACAGACTACCGCTGACCCACTGCACTGAAACTGGAACGTTACTCTATAAATACAAGTCTCGTCTGCAAGTTTTATGCAAAACGTCAATTTCAATTTTAGTTTTTATCCGTCCGAACAGCGAGAAGCTTTTACTGGAAATATTGGATGTACATATTCGCAAGCGACTGTTATGGAGACATGCCTACATAAATGCATTTAGAGGATTATGCTTAGTGCATACCTACGCGACATGACGCCATGACACTGCGGATTGTTTTTTAAACTTTTTATCAAAAAATTGAAAGTACGTTTGAAAGAGTTATTTTGCTTTACCTAATAAATATGCTATTTAGCTTGTCTCAGAGTACTTATACATATACAGGATTATTGGTAATTAGGTAGAAACCTTTTACAGTCAGCTTCCTCACATTCTACAACAACTTTTGATGCATGACTTTCACAAAACTTAATACATTTACAAACAAAAATTAAAGTTTGGATGGATAAAATTTATCCAATTTTTTTTTGGTGTGAATGTAAGCTGCTTACCTTCACCCGGGCCAGCGGTTGTGCATTTAAGAACGCGTTATATTATTGTCATTTACCTTTAACACTTACATATTTGTTTTTATTTTGAAAAAAAATAACGAATTATTTAAAGTCTTGGAAGAAAAGTCGTTATAGGTGTGATGTAAGAGTGGGAAAGCTGCCTGCGAGAGGTTGATAACACTGTACAATACTAGCTCGCCCGCACGGCTTTGCTCTCATAAGTATTTTAAACATCCCATTTCATCTTTTTAGGTATAGTTTTCGAAAAATCCTGAGATATGTGTTTCTTTATTCCTTGTACTCAGTCAACCAACTGAGTTTCATTGGCGGAACATAAAAAATCATTATAATTCCATACAAACTTTAAGAGGTAAAGAGGTCTCTTACAGGTTGAACTTCCCACACATTTGTGGAATTTCAGCCCAAGTGTCAGGTATCTATCTTAAGTGGTTTGGTCTCTGCGTTGATTCCTAAAAAAAGGACAAAAGGACCTTGTTCGTTTACAGATAATATGTACATGTTAGATGATAATGTATAGGTACATATAAAGTACTCGTACGTGTGCATGTACGTTTGATTATCATATACCCAGTTATACCTAAATAGAACGTGTAAATGGGTAATTACAGAAGAGAGCATAACATACCTATCGGTACATTATTCTTCGCGACGTTTGTTTCCGTTTCGAAAACGCTTTGTTAATTTTGTTAGAGCCACGGCTGTATGGAAAATCTATATATGGAAACGCATACAAAATGTTAATATTATTAATAATGGGTGAAGCACTTAGAAGCCGTATCAGATTAATGGCATTTTTAAACGCAACGCAATTTGTTTAACATCTCATTATTTTTCTTTAGCTGTCTCGTACAAGTAAATATACAAATTAATTTACTATTCGGGTTCGGTCATTATTTATTTCCAAACAGAAGAGTTAAGATATATGATAAAAATTAACAAAGAATGAGGTCTCTATTTACTTACATTTTTTATAAGTATAATTACGGACGATTCAAAATAACATAATGTACCACTTATAAATCGAAACTACCTTAATATAATAACACCTACTAGCCCTGTTAGGGTGAGGAAAAGTGGCTAGAATGCTGGCAGATGACCAAAATAGGCCCCAGCATTCTTTTTTTACTTAGATGAAAAATTGAATATCAGAATATATTATTTAAACTCTAGAATTTATATTCTGATTATCCATGTATCTAGAGTACCACACAAAGAAAAACATAATGAATAACTAATTTTACCCGTGCGCAAACGCAGTATCGCGGTTTATGCCGTTTGTTTGTAAATGCCCGGTGTGCTTGCTCGACCAACCCTGTTGATAAACCGCGCACCTGCGATAGAGGGTACACTCGTGATAATTGATAGATCCGCGCCGCTAATCGCGTGGAAAACCACTTCACTGGCCACTGCACATTTAAATTTTTCTCCTTTGATGTGTTTAATAATGCATGCACCAGATCGGGGGGTGCTCACGCGGAGAGCGATCGCTGCCGCGGCAGCCCTCGTGGTCATCCGCTTGCCAGACTGATGAATAATCGTATTTGACAGTTCGGTCTCACTTTCAAAATATCTTCAATTATATTCCCATGATATATTTAAAAATATTGAACATATCTAGTGCACATTAGAATATTAGTTTAACAAAGAAAATAAATCAGTATAATAATAATTCCATTTGCAAGATCAAACAATAATCGTAATTGACAAGCTCCTTTTTGCATTTTGCGATGAGATGAACCTTTCGCGCGACTGATGGTAAGAATCAGGATTAATTTCACAGCAACTCTTCAATGTGGACAGGGAAGGCCGACCCCAATGAATAGGACCCGTTCCAGGAGGGTCTAGGAGAAAGGAGAAGAAATGTTTAGTTATGACGCTGTGGGTGACCTGTGGCTGCCTACTACCTAAAGTCAATAGACAGGTCATATCTCACTCGCATATTTTGACGTTATTGAAGATATTTGACCAAGCTAAGCGAAGGTCTCAGAGTTTACTGAGACAAATCGGCATTTGTATGTATGTTTATATGTTTGTGTGTATATTTGTCCGATGATAACTTGCGAATCATAGATCCGATATTCATGAAATTTTGTAGTCAAGTAGTTCATTTCAATACAATTTTTAGGTTCGAATATGAGCTGAATCGGGGTTGTCAGTCAGGGGTTGTGAAGATATAGGGGTCGCGAGGTCTCAGTTCGGCGCGAACTACTAGTTAATCACTAAAGGGCGATTTTTCAGTTGACATATAACTGTTATCTGAGGAATAAATATAGCGGTTCGATATGGCTTTTGTATAGAAAATATGTCAAACCAAGAAATCATATAGCGATATTATTACTCATATAACAATTATCTGACGTTTGAAAAATCAGCACTGTATTTCCAGAAAATATAATTATTACTTATATTGTGTATATCTTTGATAATTTGACTGAAAGATCGAAAAAACTCGGGTCACGCTTAGTAGGGTTCCGTAGGCCCGTAGGACATTTGAAGTATTTATCCGTTTTTACCGCATATCTCAAGTAATTATCAAATGTTGCCCGAAATAATTTTAAAAGAAAGTTATTTATAAGATCTATCAACATGGGAGATTACAAGTTTCTGAGATGCATAGTTTAGAAAGATATTAAAACGAAATTTCGGTATAATATTGCCCAGCTTATAATAAACATAAACAACAAACCTTTTTTGACATTTCACACGATCTACAGAAACTTGTAAATGTGCAAGTGAGATAGGGTACAACTATACATAGGATCGGTTTCCACCGAATAGTTCTTGGTAATTAAACCGACATGCCCAACATTCTTGACCTGTGTCGCATGTTTGTAATGCTTTTGAAATGTATAATATAAAACTAACCAAGCGTGTAGGTAACCTACAATCAAGTTGCATAATGAAATAGCAATCGAAAATGTTTCTACTAGTGACCCCAAGTACTTTATAAATAAGGGTATTTACAATTATAATATTTTAAATCTTTATTCTTCCACACATTCTTTCACAAATCTCGGGCCATTGCGACCCCCTGCCAATCCTCTCGAAAAAAATCAAGATCGTCACGTCACGCACGAGTCAATAAAAGTCATGGAACAAAAGATGTTAGGTACGATGTAGGGAACATGCCTACAAGAGGCTTGCGGTTCCTTGGAGCTGTAAAATAGTAAAGTCCCTTAGACAAAAAAAATAAGGGTATTTATGCCGCATATTTTGACGCTTTTGCCGCAATCGCAAGTAAATTAAACCTATAGAGTAGGTATTTACTTCCCTTGACCTAGAGTCATGAAATTTGGCAAGGTCTTACAGCACAGAGGAATAAATCTGAAAATCAATAATTTATAGTTATAACGAATTAATTAAAAATAAAACGATTGCAAGCCTAAATTTATAGTTGGAGATATTTCATGACCGTGACGTATATCGATTTATGGAAGATATATGTTTTAACTACAAAATTAAGTTTGTACAGAAGCCTCGGTGCGCGAGTCAGACTCGCACTTGTCCGGTTTTTTATATTCAAGATAGGTGTGTATTGACCACTTCCTGTCTGAGCTGAGGTTAAGCAATAAAGTGGCCACAGGTGGAAGACGCTTACCTAGAAGGTAAATACAATCAAGTGAATACAATTTTTGGGGAAATATCGGAGGATTTGAAAGGTTTGCAGTTGGCTTCAAACTAAGGCTAGGCCTGTATCTTGGGCAACCAAAAGATATACAGACATGGTTTAAAGGGACCGGGGAACAGAACGACAGCAATACAATTGTCAAAAATATTTTTATGTCCGTGTTTGTGATGTACAGTAACTCCCTATCAAATTTTATCAAGATCCGTTCAGCCGTTTAGACGTGATAGCGCGACAAACATCCAGACAGAGAGACAAAGCTACTTCCTAAGTTCGCTATATGGCGTTGATCCAATTTTGTGCATATGTTGACGTTTTGTATGGACTGTCAGTGGTAATAATTATTCTTCGTTGACGTTTTGTATGGACTGGCAGTGGTAATAATTATTCTTCGTTGACGTTTTGTATGGACTGGCAGTGGTAATAATTATTCTTCGCTGACTTTTAATATTTATTTTTATGATCTGTGACATATTTTAAGTGATTTTATAAAATGTATGGCTGTAATTTTCCTGAATTAATACCAATATATTGAAACGAAAATATGTAAAACAATGTTCGGTGCTTTCATAGTTCATAGTTATATAATCCTAACTAATATTATAAATTCAAATCTGTCTCTGTCTATCTGTCTCTCTGTCTAACTGTCGCTCTGTCTATCGGTCTCTCTGTCTGGGTGTTTGTCGCGTTATCACGGCTATATGGCTGAACGGATCGAGCTGAATTTTTACATAGATATAGGGTCGGAGACGGACATAGGCTCCTTTTTTTTGTAGGTTCACGCGTACGAAGTCGCTGGTAACAGGTAGTGTTAAATAAAGTGCGCGAGTCAGACCCGCACGTGTCCGGTTTTTTCCCGCTCGTAGCAGCTTTCGCGCCAAATCTCCGCACAGTAAACGGCGCGCGGTTAATTCTGACAATAATCACTCATATATCACAATAAAAAACAAAAAATGAATGCATATATACCTGAGTTAAGTAGTAGTAGTAGAGTGAACAATATAATACATTATTTAGACTTTCGTGGTGGTTTACAACATTACTATTACCAACATAATAATCGTGGTAAATATCCCGTGAGTACTAATAGTAATAATACTTTAATTCATTAATAACTTTCGGTTTTTTAGTTGTTTTTTTTTTAGCAATAAACAAACTATTACAATTCCGAGTACAACTGCAAACTTACACAATGATGTACATAATTTTCGTAAGATCGGGTCACAAACATCAAGCTATTCATAGTTTCTCATGAAAAATTATTTTCCTCATATTGCCACCTAAACAGATGAGTAAAGTTAATCGGTCTGTAAATAGGAACCCTCCGCTTTGTGGGAACCCTAATCAGGCCAGTCGCGTGCGTTTCTGCGTGCGTGCGCTTTCAGCCAGCATGCCTATTCAATTACAGAAAGGTCACGGCGATTAAGGCGCGGGCGCAAGATTATCGCACTCAGCTGTCTATGAGCGAACATTGGGGTCTCAGATCAGAAAACAAGGGACGTGTCGTACAACAGTTAATTATTGTTCGTGTTCGAATGCCTCCACGTTTCTTCCACATACTTTTATAGGAACAAGATATAGGTCGTAAAACTAAACCCGTCTACGTCCTTACGTGAGCTATCATTATAGGCAAACATAGTGATTTTGGTATTTTCATAAACAAGTCAAGCATTTGCATTCAGAAAGTATTATTTGGGAAGTAGAACTGATGAAGACTGAAGACCTCAGATAGGCATCGGAAATCCACAATGATAAGTTTTTCACGGGTGGCGCCAAAAATATTCGTAATTTTTTTTATTTTAGAGTATTTTCGGCAAGCCAGTAGATTGCACGACATTTGGTTTACTGGCATGCAATATGAGCGAAGGGACGCGGGAGACCGCAGAACCGGCAACTTACAGGCATGCAAGGAAGCAAATTGTATGGAAGTTTACTTGCAACTGTATCCACAGCGTGCCCTTTACTTGAACATGCCGTTAACTAGCCAGCAAGCTACTGCTCCATTTTACAGGCATTTTTATAGGTAATTGTGTATTCCCGGCTAAACTGAGACTTGTTTTGATTCGCTATAATTGCGCTAAACTAGTTACTGGCTAAATACACTATATATGGCGCAAAAATAGAAGAGACAATAAAATAATAAATTGCTTTAACCAAAACCACCACTAATTATCAAAATCAAAATACTTACTACATTTGCATACAATGTTGTATTTTGTAAAGATTACTGAGACCCGGCCTTGCATTATACATAATATTAGCATTGCCTACTTCCTAGGTATTGTAAGCCTACATACCTAAACTCTAGATTGAGCAGGTATAGTGACTAGCAACAATTTAAAAAAAAACCGTAGAGCACGTGTGACGCTGGCTAAACTCCTTTATTACATGTTTTTTCTATATAGACGTATGAAAACTCATTTTTAGTCACTGTCAGAGATTCAATAGACTACTATTTGCCAATCACACTAATATTATAAATGCGAAAGTGTGTGTAAGTATATAAGTGGGTAAGTAGGTTAGTAGGCTAGTAGGTAAGTAGCTAAGTAGGTAAGTATGTAAGGGTGTTTCTTCCCGTTCAACTCTGTAATGGCTGAAAGGATTTGAATGAAATTTGGTACGGAAGTAGCTCATACTCTGGATTAACAAATAGGCTACTTTTACCACGGAAAATATTCATTTTATATGTAGAATACCTAATTTAATGTATGTACCTAATATTTTTAATTAATAATTCCTTATTAATGATTAAATATAATAGAAACTTTATAAAACGTGCCGTCTCAGTTTCAAATTATTATGATTATTTTTTGCAGGTCCTAAAAACCGTAAATAATATGTTAACTTATTTGGTAGTTTGAACGTGTGAATTTTTTTTGCAAGGCCTTGAATTGTATGCATAGATAAAAATATATTACACCTTACCTTCCAATTTATGGGTAGGTATACCTATTTGTAATGTAGAATAAGAGAAGTTAATAAATGTTTTAGTTACTAACCTATAAAAATATTCAAATAACCTATCAAATTTTATAATAAAAAAAACCATGCATACAATATATATTAAAATATACGAAAAAGTACCTCGATTGGTTAAAAAAAACCCAGTCATTTTGAACAACTCCTGAGGCATTAAGTTAGTTTGTGAAAAAATGCATCATCTCGTATATTAAGACTATTAATTACTATTAATTACTATTGATTGGAAGAGATCGCTATAAGCGAAAAGGCCAACAATTTGGAACGTAGACGGTAGTTCTGCTTACTGTTATTATTGTCCACAATATTTATATATGCAGTCTTTATAAAAGTTATATCTATTAAGATTAAGATAATTTTGAAAGTAATTTCAGTTAGTTTGCTAGTTATTCATGTTTTATATTACGTAATAAAATGGAAAATGGTTAAATTGAACCCGAATGTAGATTTCAAACAGATTTAGATACTATATAGTTATTTTAAATTCCCCTTTCAAAGATACGTAAAATGGGGTGGATATTTTTTTTTATCCCCGCCCGCTGTCCGTAGAAGTCTACTCTAGAACAACTACCCTTCAAATATTTATTTTTCTCTAATAGTAACCGCTATTCCATTTAATTTAAATTTTAATGAAAAGAAGAAAATAAATATTAAATTTCAGCGGTTTAGTTTTTAGTTTCTGAATAAAAGGATCGCGTCATACAGAGACGTCCACCAATATTTATTTATTTATTAATTATTTAATGTGCAGTCATAATTTGCGATTACTATTGCAAGTTTAAATTATATCTCACTAGCTGCGCCCCGCGGTTTCATCCGTTATTCTATAGAAACCGAATATTTGTCCAGGATAAGCGTTCGTGTTAATCCAGAGTGTAAGCTAGCTCCATACCAAATTTCTTTCAAATTCGTTCCATTCGTTACAGAGCTGAACGGGTACAAACACACTAAAAAACTTACACACTTAAACACAAACTTTCGCATTTATCATATAAGTGTGATTACATAGTTACCTACTTATATACTTACACACCTACACACATGATTATAATGTATTGAATTAGACGCATGTAAAAGCTGTTTCTCATTTGCTTTATTGACTAAAGATGGCATGACATCACCGGAACGCATGCGATAAAAATAAAATAATGCAGTTTTACCTTTATGTAAATGTTTAGTAATAATGTTCCACGAGCAAAGTCTGCATAAAGTTATGGTGGGATAAGAATAGACACGAGTCTAGGCTTTGTTAGTAGTTTTGTAACAATTAGTTTTTCTATGCTTATACCAAACAACTTTTGAATGAATTTTCGATTGAAAATCTTAGCACATACCTACCAACTACCAAAGTGTTACCAAAATGAAGACACTCTTCGTGCTTGGGCTTGGTACACTCAATTACATGGTACACACATTACATGGTACACACATTAAATTGATAATGTGGACGCCGTCACTTTGCTAATTAATGAACTAAGGAAAATACTAATGAATGAAATTCTTATTCTTATGCTAGCACCTAGTGAATAGCATAATTATTCCATTATTGACGAAATGTGTCACTTTTTAAATTCTAAGTAACTTGTACGTGTTATGAAGTACAACTAGACGGTTACGTCTTTAGGTATAGAATTTTTATCGTACATCGAATATTATTATGACGACTAATTTTCATTATAGCTAGAATGAAAATTAATGCATTTTAACGAAATTTTTATTTTATTTTTAGCGTTCCGTGGTCTTAGTAAGCCTATGTAAACGGAACTCTTGTGGTATTCCTGCGGCGCATGGCGAGTCCATCCGTCTGCATGTCACAGTTTGTTTTATTTTTAAATACCTACTCAATAACGTTTTATTTACTAAATTAAGGTCAAACTTCGAGACTACGAGTTTATTTGCAAGTTGTAATTATAAAGACGCAGTTATATAACTTCGTAAATACCAGGAGAATAGACATTTCAGATGGTACCAACAGCACAGTCCGTACACAGTGTACTACGCACCAGTATGAAGGTAGAAGACGGTGACCCGTGCTAGTGAGCGGACGTCGCGCGTCATGCCGCGACGCTAACGACGATTTCAACGGAAAGAACCAATCTACAAGGTTCAAACATCACGCAAACACGAACGAATATTCGGATCACCATCTCTACCCTATCGATCGATCTTTTGAAAAAGGAGTTTATGAGTTTTTATTTTTATTTTGCAAGAAAACTAGAAATTTTTGTTTTTGTTGAAAACTGCTAAATATGAGCAAGGGTTACCTCGAGTCAAAAATAATACGGCACATGCTCGCGTCTAATCAGGCAAGCTGTGTACTGAGTTACTTTAATCCTGCACTTTGTTTAAATTAATAATACAAGATGAAAAGTTCATTTTGCAAGGCGGTACTGCGTTCGTTGGTTCAGGGGTCGAGCTCGATGACCCGAAATAAGGCTCAAGGGGGTGGTATTGCCCCCCTCCGAGCTGATGGCACCTCCCCCTTCGCCCGCTGGGCTCGAACGCCGACCTCTCATTCATTACGCAATAAAAGTGTTCCGTTAACTTCTATACATGGAGACTGTATTTAGGTACATAGGTATTGCAACGTAAATGGTAGATTATCTGATGATCTTTGAGAAGTGTTTGCTGCCCGTAGCATTTTATGTTGAGATCTATAGACACGTAGGAACCTACATATTTAGACACCGAACTGTGTTGATTTTGCTAATATGTAGACCAGGTGATATACAGGGTTTCACATAACGGTGTTACTAAGCTGAAAGGAGCTCATTGAACAATTTAATATGGTGACCCATAAAATTGCAAAAATAATGCTTTATTCGGTTTTGTACTAGCGTTCCATGTAATCCTAAATAACAAGATATTAACTATAATTATTAGTTACTTATCTATTACGAAATTATATTTTGAATTATTCGAGTTAGTTTGTCCTTCAAACCTAGTGATATATCTAGGATAATCAGTTGTCGACATTCAAACTTTGACAATAAAAGTGAATACAATTTAAGCTCGTGCTAAACATAGGTAACCATAACATGTTAATATGGTACGTCCTGTTTTAGTACTCGGCTGGCCAGCTACCTACTATCAAGTTAAAAACCTGTCGCCAAGCACCTACGATATGTTTCGGCAGCCCCACTCCAGGCTATTCCATTCAGTTCCTATTCCAGGCTAGGTGTATTTACCATCCTCGACCACATCGTCACTTAAGACCAGGGCCGTGTTCAGTAAGGTCGTCCGACGACGACATTACGAGTATGCTGCAAATGTCATTGAGCGTCGTCGGACGACCTTACTGAACACGGCCCTGGTGGGGTTGTGATGAAATACATAGCCTGTCAAAACATTAAAACAATGCATTCCCGTGCATTTTTGATTTAAGAATACATGATGCAATACGATTCGATTTGTGCAGGTCACGGTTTACAAAGAAATTACTGTTTAATCAGAGCCCAGACAACCTTCGGCATTCTAACAAATTAACAACTCACATCACCCGACATCTTTGTTTAGTAATTGTAATACCTAATAGTTTATTTTAATTTGCAGCTGCACGAAAATTTATAGGTTTTTCTAGTATCTGATTGACCCGAAGAGGGCTTATTCATAGACAAAATTTCGGTTTCAACGACATTAGCAATCAAAGTAGGCGGGACCAATTTCGACTGAATTACCTGTTCAGTTAAATAAAACAATGCGTTGAGAATTTAGAAATAAGGAAGATAATTCTAAAACGACTTATTTGGTCCCTGTTGCCTGACCAAGTAATCCAATTTATCATTGTCTGTTCCTTGTTTTATCCATCAGCTATCAACTGCCGCCTACAGTAAATCGGTAACGGTGACTCGGTCGGTAGTCTACTCGACCTGTTTTTTTTAAATATATTCTGAATTGGTTTGCTTTCGATCACAACCTGCTTGATGGTAAACAATGAAGTGCATTCAGGTGGAGGCAAATGCCCATCCACCTCCACCTGCTTACTCTAGATTTGAGGTACCCACATTGTACTTTTCGGGAAACACAAATTCTGGTAGAGTTCCACGTCCTCCCTGTGCGTATAAATAATGTGGAATCGAAGCTTTTGATGCGTGCGACAGGAGGTTACATTTAAATTATTCACGGAATCCATTATTACATTACATTATCAGCCAGAAGACGTCCACTGCTGAACATAGGCCTCCCCCTTAGACCACCACACCGACCGACAATGTGCCAGTTGCATCCACCGGTTGCCCGCGACTTTCACAATGTCGTCGGTCCACCTAGTGGGAAGCCTGCCTACGCTTCGTCTTCCGGTTCGTGGTCGCCACTCAAGAACCAAAAATAGTTCTAAAATACTTACTAGATGGCGTAATAGTCCTATCGTTTTACCTGTCATTGTCATTTCTGTCGAAATATTTTATGTTTATTTTTTAAATCGTAAATTTTGGCTCCACACATTGCGTATTTAGCCAGTGTCAACTATTGTAATATTTCAAATGAAGTCAAATACATAGTTACATTACTTGAAGTTGTCTAAATACACATGTGGAGCCAAAAAACCCGAGAAAAAAAAAGGCTCACGTACATTTTTTAAAAAACGCCTCATTTAGAATGTGACTGTATTGCGTGTTAAAAATCTAAAAAATCAACATTAACTTAATATTAACATAGTTTTATTTTTTTATGGCAATACAATAATATGGTATTTAACTGGCCTCGTGATGAAACAGGAAGCGCCAAGCCACCTGCCAAGCGTGGAGATTATGGCAACCCAATACTACTGGACGTCTAAGAGCTGATAAGAAGAAAATTAGTCTTAGCGAGTCTTTTTTTCGCAAAGCTACTTAGTAATTTTACCCGACTCCGTAGGAAGGAGAGTAATGGTTTGGGGGTGTATGGAAGTATGTATTTATATAAGTATGTATGTTTATGTGTTCCTATTTTACCAATGTAACTTGGAAGGCTTCACCGATTTTGATGAGTGAGGTGTCGTTTGATTACTCTGTATGCCAGAAGTAGCATAGGTTTTTCTTTCATTAATAATACTTGTTTCTCTGGTACCTATAAGAATTCAGTTCATCACCAAAATATAATCACGGTGGCGGATAAAATCTCTAGTAGAATTAAACTCGGCTTTAAACTAGGCTATTTTATGATTGCTCTTCGTGAAGTCAACGCTTAAAGTGGACGGCACGCAGATCTATAACGACTGGGCAGACTACAGGCACGATGCGTCAGGCCCTACAATTTGCGATGATCGAACGCGCTTAGAAAATCATAGATCTCCGCACAACTCATTTCAGGCGATCCCTGATCACAGACAATAGATAGACAATGGCTATTCTTCTTGGCAGTTCTTTGAATAATTGTTAAGTGACAGATTAAGTTTGAAAAGGCACCTGAGTACTACACGATAAACACTGTACGGTTGTTATCCAGGCCAGAGCTATCTATTTAACATAATATAAAAAAATTGAACATGAATGTCAATGACTGGAAATTTAAAAAAAAACAATCTGTTATCTTAAGCCTATGGCAATTTTGTTGAATTTAAATATCTGCTCTGGGTTTGGGTGTTAGATTTCCATGTGTGATCCATGGCAACCCCAACACAGGGAAAACTGTTGGAGAGCTTTAAGCGTAAAGGTTTATTCATATATTTTATTTCGCACCAGTTAGAATATTAGATTTACTTTAATAACAATTTAAAATATCTTATCTTGTATAACAACTGTTAATAGAGATTTTTTGCTTAATAAGATTGAGTCACAACATACCTCCATAAAAACGAAGGTGGTTCTTAAAATTAATATTTATAATGTATGAAGCAAAAGTTTACGATTTCAGGCTTCTGTTTTAGCACAAACTTGTAGACTGACACTATTCACAGCTAACTTATAGCAAATTTTGTGGCTTCCTAAAAAACTGCAAAATGCATTCGTTGACCTCTCGCCCGTTACAAGCAACCTTGAAACGAATCGATTAAAATCGAGTTTGCATCCAATAGTCCGATCGCTATCGGTCCAGACAGCGCACAAACTCCTGTTTGACAACTTTGTTACTATGTGACCGATGTGCCAGACTGCCAGACTTGCCTAAATTCCTAAATGCTTAGAGTGCGTTGACTGCAGACATAGGCGTCGACAGGCGTTCACCCCGCGTGCACACGAATCGAAGCCTCCCTTAGTCAATGCCTTTATGATCAGAGCATTGCTCTAGTAGCAGAATGGTCGATGAACCTCACACAATGCAATGAAAAACTTGACGAAAATGATTGTTCAAATATTTTGTTTCCTGGAAATGTAAGACACTTTGGTTAAGACACCATATTCATATTACTAAGATAGTCATATTACTGAGCATAAAGAGATTTAGCGTCAAATATCCCAGAGTGACGAGAGCAGGACAAATGCCACGCAGTGTTTTAAACTGCTATGCTATTCTGGGGGGCATGTAACTGTTATGGGCAAGCGAAACGCTTACCACCTGGCGACCGACTTGCTCATCCAAATAACTTAGTAACAAAAAATAATTCTCATGGATGTTCCTCGAAACCATTTTTTCAAGAAATTCCCATTGTTATGAAGCTGTGATTATCATGTAGGTATATATGATTATATAGAGAATTATGTATTATATTAAAGCCTTAGAAAATCATGTATATCAATACTAATAAATTGGCAATTGAGCACGAAAATTTGTATTAAATTATTTATTTCAGATATTATCTTCATTGCAGATCTAAATATGTAATGTACTTGTGCTACTACCGTGACTTAAGCGCTTGGGGTGTTTCCTAATCAAAATAACTCGAGAACAATCTAGAACTCAGCACGTAAGTGCACAGTTACAAATGAATAGGTAAGCTGTCGTGCATCGCGTGGAATCTTATCTTAACTTTTAATAACAGCCTTCACCTCACCGCGGTTATAAGAATTCATGTAAAACCAACTCGCAGCACACGGTGATGTGAAAATCGTAGATGTAACATTTTTTTTGCAGCTTACAATATTTCTAAAACCAATCAATAATAATAATGATATATATGAGGTATATATATATACCTAGTTGTGCCAAAATTATCATATATTAGCAAATATTATGTAGATAGTGTGAATTTCCAAAAACTGTATGTTTATATTGTCTTTCATAAATTCAGACATTTAGTAAATGAAAATTTTGGTTTGTTTTGTTACATTGTACTGAAACGAAAGGAACTATATATTATAGGAATGAAAAAAATAATCGAAAAATAACTTTTTTTTTTTCGTTGTTTTCGATCTCGTCGGTGAAATTAAAAGATAAGAAAACGAATGTTTCCTTGAAACATTTGTAAGTTTATCTTTGACCGACACAATTATATAACATTAATATTAGTACTCACGGGATATTTACCACGGTTATTATTTACTGTGTTTATGTACTAATAATAATGTTGTAAACCACCACGAAAGTCTAAAACAATTATATACTTTATAAATTTACATATTTAGTGATTTTTTATCTACAATAATGTGGAAATGCGCGAGCGTGGTAACTTTAGACGCGACAAAGGGTCTTAAAACTAATGTTCTGTTTTTAACGCTTAGTTATTCATCATAATCTTTAGGGATTACATTGATTGACTTAGAGACCTTCATAACTGAAAATTTCGGTTAGTTTAATACTATATAGCTTGAAGTAGGTTTTGACTCACTGATTCTCAATGTTACTTTGAAGGAATTGTCAGTAATACAACGATTCACAATCTTTTTAGAAGTGTAGAGTGCAGTAGAAGTGTAATTTTGTTCAAGGTTTTTCAGCTCTGTACCATTTTAGGTGGCGCTCGAGGATCTGGCCCTGGGGCGCGGTCGTGCAGCGGGTCGTGTACCCTACGCCCTCGCTCCCGATTCAGGTTATCAACATCACCCCAACCCTCCTCCCTGTGGAAACGCTGCACGGATTTTCTTGAACATTATATGGAAGACGCTCTAACGTCTGAGTGCGTTGACTCCAAATGAGCTCCATTTTGAAATGCACGTTATTTTTTTTTTACATCGTTACTCCCACAGACAGAAGACCTATTTACATATAGATATAACATAATTAACTATGCTTGGGATAGTACCACGTACCTAGGTATACCTCTTGGTACAGGTATAGTAGTATGAAATTGAGTAAAATTAATTATACATGCATGGTGCTGTTAATTTAATGTGCGTTAATGTTTTTTCAATATAAACCTTTGTTTTTAAACTATAAAAGTCAATAACTGTAACATTATATAAATGAAACTCGTTGTAAGAATTTAACTGTATTTTTCAATGGTCTGGATCAGGGGTCTCCAAATTTTTTAGCCTAACCCCCGAATACTGAAACATTTGTTTACTTTGATGACACATTAAGTCTATTGCTGCCTTTGTCACTTGCTTAGTGCCAGACAAAGGCAGCATAATAATTAATCCGTTGTCGTAGTTAACAAACGTTTCAGTATTCGGGGGGATTAGGGCCATAATGATTCTTCAGTTTGTTGCAAGGGCCAAAACAGTTTTAATTTATATTTCTAGACTATTCGCAGAGTGCGCGACCTAAACAAACGTATACTATTTTTGCATTTCAATTACTGTTGTGTATTGTGACAGTTAACGACATCTAGTGGCGACCGTCATCATAGCTCGGCACTTCAGTGATAAGCACTATATTTAGGTAAAACTGAATTTGAGTTATATCTACTGGATATTCGATTAGATGAAATATTATATTCTAGGTCCTAGAATCTAGGATTGTGCTCGTTATGAACAACTTCTACAACGAAAATAAAAAAAGTCAAATGTTCCATAAAAAAAAATTAGCCCTCCACAAAAATGTATGGAACTGCTGTTTATTTTCTCGCGATTAAAAAAAAGGGAAAATAAATGTGTGTAACACAGTAAAATTTATTCATAATATAAAATAATTACAAATTATTTAAAATAGAAATAAGTTGTCGTTCGAATTCTTGCGCCATCATACTCATTCATCATCCTCATCATCAGCTAGTAGACCTCCACTGAACAAATGCCCGCTATTTAACTTGGTAGCTTTTGCAAGAGTCCGTCTGGGGAAGTACCACAACTTTGCCAGTTATTCAACAGCCAAGCAGTAGTTTGCAAGTATTATTATGTTTCGGATTAAATAACAACGTTCCCAGCGAAATTACTGGGCATACAGATTTTTAACATCTATTATCTCAAGGTGATGAACGCAATGCGGTGCCACTCAAAGTTTGAAACTGTTAAAGTTCAACATTTTGGGTGGCATTTAACTGGAAAGGGAAAGCGTGACGCTTAACATCAGTTGAGCGACTTGCTCGTCTCGTCACTCAATACCATAATTTAAGAATAGTCTGGAGCACTGATTCTATTTCCGCGCACTATAAAAAGAAAAGATAAGGAAATTTACGTTATAAAATCGGCGTAACTTTGGTAAGTCTTGTAGAGCAAGTACTACGTGAATATTATCCTAACTAATATTATAATTCAGAAAATATAGCCGCATTCGTATCATGACCAATAAAGCTTCGAGATATGAAAATTAATACGTTCGTCTCGAGGAAATAGCTTCACTTGCGCGATGCAGAACTCCCTACGTTACAACTGTCAGTCCATTCAAAACGTCAAAAAATGCACAAAAACGGATCAACGCCACCTAGCGAACTAGATCAAGTACCTTTGTCTCTGTCTTGAAGTCTCGTTTCTTTAGTCGTTATTACGGCTAAACAGCTGAACAGATCTTGATAAAATTTGTAAAGGAGTTACTGTATATCACAAAGACGGTTGTTACTTTTTATATATTTTTGTTGCTGTTTGATTTTTTTTATCATCTTCCATTCATGCCACAAAAAACTTCAGTTTGTCTTTAAATTATTCTTTGTTTGTTGTATTATTGTTTTAAGTTAGTTTTTTAACCTTAGATTATGTCCATGGGTGGGCGAATTGGGGTAGCCTGTAATGCCCACCCAATGGAAAAGGATTGTTAAATAAATAAATAAGATACTTTTTTATGTCCATACTTTTGTCCACGCGACCGCAGTCGCGGGTAACAACTAGTGTTTAATATTTTATTATGTGTATTTGGTGGGTATATGAAATGACCGTATCGCATGCCGTTAGTGGAAAGCCGCCGCGTGACACTGCAGCGTTCATAACATGTACCCACACCCACACCCACGTAACCAAGTAAAAAGCTTTTAATCAATTGAAAAATGCACAACAACAATAAGCCAGGTTTTGGCGCAGTAGGTATTTGAAAATTGTATTACTGCCGCTCCGCTCCTCGTGCGCGTGCCATGGAGAGAGAGAATTGACCTAAAGTTTTTGATGAAATTATCGTTTCGAGGGAAAACTGTTATCACCTCTTAATTATTAGCAAAAGATTTTGCTTTTGGTAGGCTTGGATAAACTATAGATAACGTTGAAAAAATATATATTGTATTCTTATAAAAACTACTTTTCTTCGTCATAATTTCAACGCAAAAAACTTGTCACTTTAGGTGCATATAACTACGAAGATATTGAGATAATTAAAAAAAAAAAAAATAAGCATAGTTTTTCACGGCATAGATAACATATAGGTATAAAAAATAATAAAAATACCATTCTGGGGTGGAAAACAGTATACTCTAATCTTAGGACAATCATCGTCATCATCAGCTATGGCTGAAGACGTCCACTGCTGAACATAGGCCTCACCCTTAAAGCACCACACCGACCGACAACGTGCCACTAGCATCTACCGTTTGCCCGCGACTTTCACAATGTCGTCGGTCCACTTAGTGGGAGGCCTGCCTACGCTGCATCTTCCAGTTCGAAGTCGCCACTCAACATCCTTTTTTCCCCCATTGGTTATCGGTTCTTCGAGTCAATGACCTGCCTTAGGATAATATTTCCAATGAAATTATTGGATATAAAGTGACTTGGCATTTCATATCACAGGGGAACGAGCGCAGTGCAATGCCGCGCAGGGTTTTAAACTGTTAAAGTTCAGACTTCTGGTAGAACTGAACTGTTATGGGCAAGCGTGACGCTTAACATCAGTCTCTCTCTCGTCTCTCAGTATCAAAATGATTACGATACCTCGCAGCTTTTTTACGATTATGCCTTGGCCACTAATGACCTCGTCAGCGTCACCTGTTTGTTCCAAAAGCATGCAAACTTACCTTATTATTGTTGTCTCTTATTTTTTGTGGGCGACTAACAATAAGACTCATGCGTTATGAGTTTAAGCCGTAACAAGAACGAGTCCAAGAGTCATCGAAAAGAAGTCGGTGTTTGTATTTTTGTGTGTATATTTGTCCGACGATAACAGGCGAACAGATAATCCGATTTACATGACATTCACAGGTACAATATAATATAACCAAAAAGACAAACTTAAAAATGAACAATAATATTTTTTTTAAACGGTAGTACAGTGGGCGGCCTTATCGCCTAAAGCGATTTCTTCCAGACAACACTTGGATGGACATAATTATGACATATAAACTACGGTCGGTGGTGTAGATACTAATAAACCTTCTACCTACATAAAATACACTCAATAAATATGTAAAATATATACTATGAAACTAATAATACATAATTATAGGTAAGTATATATATTATATATATATTAGGTAAGTACTTAGCTCAAATTTGGTCCGCGGGTTGTGTGTTTATAGAGTTCGTAAGTTCGGCGCGAACTACTAGTTGCAGTTACCTACGGAGCTTGCTACAGAGAAAGAGTAATTTTTCCTACTTTCGCTTATCTTGCGATTTCAAGCTCTTGTCTTCCTATTCTCATTTCCGGGTACCTAAGTCCTAAAACTGATAACAGATCCATCGGAGTAACGGGCAGCTTACTCTTAGTAAACTGTGCGCGTTCTGCTATCCTCAAGCCTCTCCAGGTGCAGGTCTTTGTTCAGCGGTGGATGTCTTCTGGCTGATAATAATGATGATGTAACTCATATCTCTTGAATCACTCGAACTACTTTATTAAAAGCAATATTATATATAATAAGCCGATGATAGCAGCAGATAACGATCACCATAATGACTGCAGTCGGGTGTCATTATTCAATACACATTCGACCTGTGACATTTCTACAGCACCGGAGCCCTGAAACACGCGAGACTCGCGTGACGTCACGAGCTGCGTGACCGCGCCGAATGCACACAGAACTTTGCGCTCTTCAGCTTTTTTGTTTCACCTCTGCGGACGGGTAGTGAGAGAGACAGTGCTAAAACTTGTGCTGTCAGATATGGAATAGGTTCATATGTAAATTATCAAATGGTTTTCTGTTTGAACAGAAGTAGTTGTATTAGGTATACAAGTTTTTTTTTTTGTTTTTACCTGTAAGTAGTTTTATTAAATTGAGTTTAAGTAGCTAAAACTGAAAATTTTACTGATAACTAAATCTGCAATTTTACTGCAAACATATCCATTATTTTCATATATCGATAACTTAATATTCATAAACAGTAGCTTCGATAATATTGAACTACATTATTCCTTAAGCCGCAAAATGAAGTTATTCTTTACCAAACTCAAAAATTATATCTTTCATGGTCGTTCAATAATTCAGTCTTTTAAAAGTCAAAAAGCAATAAAATTCTTGGACCGTTATCTATCTACCCTAATTCTGCTTTAGGTAGTCTGGGTTGAAATGCGAAGGTGTTTTGTGATGCGAAGGCAGTAATAAGCTTAACTACTGTGTTATAAGGCGCTTCTGTCGCCGACATAGAACCGTGGGTGGCACTAAAGTGCTTAGATAATCTTTACCGCCTTTGTTGCTGGAAGAATTTAGGTGTCTGAAGTCTTCAAAAGTTACGTAAAAGCGACGTGTCCTAGTGCAATATGTAATAGAAATGGAACCGGATAAAACATCTGAAATATGTACTTAGGTATACGTTTTTCCGAGAAGTACGTTTTTTTTAAGTCTTGCTTCTCTATACAGGTTGGTCCGAACGGTGATGTCAATCCGAAAAATTTAGGTTCCTCATACCAAGAGCTTCACGAAAATACGTTTTACGATTTTTCGTAGTTTACGAGTTATTATTTATTTTATTTTTATAACGCTTTTCCAAATGAGCGGCTTTAAAATATTTTTACTTTTTTTGGGTGGATTTTTCGAAGAGGTACGAAGGAGAATCTGCAAAAGACTATCGAAAAATCCACCCATAAAAAGTTTGAATTTTACAACAAATTTCATCACGATGAAATTTGGCAAAGAGGTATTTCATCACGACATAGTATTCTCCAGAAACGCGGTTAAGCCGGAAAATCGAGGAAAGCTTTCAGACGCAATTGCTAAAAAACTGAAAGTATTATATATACAAATTCTCAAGTAATCATATTTATTCAAGTGATTCCACACTTTTGAGGTTTGCTTAAACTCTTAAAATAGAGATAGCATACCATTAATGGTTTGTATACGGACACTCGATTACGTGGGCAAACAGAAAAATGCGGCTGTCGCTCAAATGGAGAGAGTAGCGCTAGGGCTTTAACCTGTGGGCTTATCCCGTAACTCTGAAAGCGATAGCGAGAGTTGCGCGAGCGGGACCGCGCATAGTGCGACTAAGTTGGTACGAGCGAGCTGGCATGCTCTCGCAATCAGAATCACGAACGCTTCAAACTTAAAGGATAAGCCCCCTGGCCCTTCCTTGTAGATTCGTCATATCGGGCATCAGATTTTTGAGTAGGTATGATTTTTATAATATTTTAAATCTAACCGGTTTTACAAATTCGTTTTGATTTGTTATCATTGCTTTTAGCCACATAGTATTTGATCCATAAGCAACTTTGTGTATTCAGAGAAATGCATAAACGTACAATAAGAATCCTGTGGGAAAACGTTAACGATGCGTGTTTAGGAAACTTAACCCAGTGTAACAAAAAAAAAAGGGTTTTTTATGTTTTTAGCATTATGTATGCGTATTATGTATGTATGTCATAAAAATGAATTGCCATACAATATCGATAATCTTAATATATAAAGCAAAGTCGGGTTTGTTCGATCGGCTGGACCGATTTTCATGGTTTTTGATTTGTTGTATTTGTCTCCGTCCCGAATAGCAGATTAATTATTAAAACAAGAGTTTAGCGAGGCCGAAGGCCGAGCTTGCATCGCGTACGAAGTCGCGGGCATCAGCTATTAGGTAAATCTATTTTTTTTAGCAATTTTTTGTCGTAGTGCATAGCGGAGCGTTTATAAAAAAACGTCATCAATAATTAATATTTCAGTCGGGGTTTTTTCATCCGACACGATGACACAACCCTAACGACCGTGTGGAGTAAAAAATATTAGGTAAGTACATTTTATTTTTCCAGTACGAAAACGTCGGTTGGCCACTGCACGACATGATTGTAATATTGCATGACAGGTAGCCGACACCCGTACTCACACGATGCACTCCGACAAAGGACAAAGTGATTGTTTAAAGAAACACACATACTTTATTGACCGAGCGAAGCGAAGGTCTCAGAGTTTACTGGGACAACTCGGCATTTGTATGTATGTTTGTATGATTGTGTGTATATTTGATGATAACTTGCGAACCGTTGATTCGATCTTCATGAAATTTTGTAGGCAAGTAGGTCATTTCAAAAAAAAAATAAGTTCGAATATGAGCTGAGTCGGTCCAGGGGTTGTGAAGATATAGGGGTCGCGAGGTCTCAGTTCATCGCGAACTACTAGTTAAACTTTTGTAAGGTTCAATGTGTTTAATTATTTTCAATAGTTTTCAATTTGATTTTAATAGCACTCGATTTGAAATTACGCTGTGGATTTGACTCTGCAGACCGGATTCGGTTTACTACCGTGGTAGTAATATATATGGGTGGGGGAAATAATGGCGGCCTGTAGGCAAGAGTAAGTGAAGGGAGTCGGTCATTGGAAGCGGTGTGATGAGCACCTGCTAAAATGTACCACAATAATCGAGCGCAAGAATTTAGGTATTAAATTATAAAATAATATGTTAAAAATTATTGAAGTATTAAATTGATATCGTCAGGAAATCGGAGTTTACACTTTTTGATTCGTTTTTTGGTATACCATGAGTATGCTTACTTACATCTGCTCCGCCATTTTAGAGGTACAGCTTTTTCAGGATACAAAGTTTGCTTGTTTGCAGGATGTGCTTCAACCGCCTTCATACCAAATTCATCCAAATCCGGTCATTCCCTACGGGGTTAAGTGTTTCAAGTTTTCGTTTCTACAATATTAGTTTGATTTTAATTGTGCCCATTGATCACAAATATCTTTATAATATAATAATAAATAACGCTTCACACTCATAGGTCCCCACTAGGTTTCCCCGTGTAGGGGATGCCTTGGAACACACACAAAGACATAGAGAACTAACAGCCAGACTCCGGGCATATATTTAATTTCAACATTCAAACATCTACCTGCCGGGAATCGAACCCGAGACCTCCTGCTCACAAAGCAGACGTGCTACCAACTTAGCCAGGAGGCTCGTCATAGTTATGTCGTTATACACGGAACTTGATGAAAGCCTGCTAATATAAAATCTATATATAGGTATAGAATAAATTACAGCACTACAAGTAAATATAGGTATCACTGGCAAGGTGAGATCTAAGCGGAATAAACTACAATTTTTTTTTATTTTTATAATCCTTTTAAGTTTAAGGTGAGCAAAAGTTCTTAAAAAATACTCCAGAAGATGCGAAGCTAGTAGTTTTGTTAAAGTCCTAAAAATGCCTAAGTTTATCCTAACCAATATTATAATTCAGAGGATTATAGCCGCAGTTGTATCGGGACCGATAAAGCTTCGAGGTATAAAAATGAATACTTTCGTCTCGATGGAAAAACTTCGCTTGCGCGATTCAGAACTCTCTTCATTATAACTGTCCGTCCATACAAAACGTCAAAAAATGCACAAAAATGGATCAACGCCATATAGCGAACTATAGGAAGTAACTTTATCTTTCTGTCTGGATATTTGTAGCGTTATCACGGCTAAACGGCTGAACGGATTTTGATAAAATTTGATAAGGATCTGTATATCACAAAGCCGGACATGGGATACTTTTTTATGTCCACGCGAACGAAGTCGCGGGTAACGTAACTAGTTCTATATAATAGGTATATAGTCTCATAAATACCTTAGCAATAAGGTTTTTTTTTAAATGAAATATCATCGCCGTATTTTTTTTTTACTGCAACGGCCGCCCTTTGGCTCTATAATAAATTGCTCTATATTATATAACATCTTTTTTAACTCCTCGCCTGTTTAATATTTAATGTCGCATCGTTCTATTGAAATTGCCTTATTTATTTTATAAATGTCAATTTCACTGTAATAGAATACTAGTGGTCGCCGACGGCGGCGTTCAGTGCCTATGCAGCTTGTCAGCAGCTCGTTTAGCGAAACCCAAACAGTTGCTACCACAGAAGAGTTTTTTTTTATTTTTTATTAACTTCTCTCTTCTGTGGTTGCTATGGATTCTAGTAATGAAGTAATCGCAAAAGTGTTTTTTTTTTCTCTTATATTTTGGCTCCACTCGTAGTTTATTTAACCTGTGTCGGGTTGTCACGATAAAGGCCGAATCCATACATGTGTAGTGATTTGTATGAAATTCTATTAAGACGATACCAGTTCACGAAATAAAAATAAAACAGCTATAGTCTATCGAAGTTTTTATAGGAGGTTGGACTTAAAGTATCCAAATATTTACAAAATTATATTTATAGGCTGCCGAAAACCTTCCTTATCCCACTGCTGGGTATAGGCCTCTCTCTTGCTGTGCCACCTGCCTAGGTACCCTAGGTAGGATTCGACCCGAGATTTCTAAGCAAATTCATAATTTCAATTACAAAATGTAAATTTCTTCACTCGATAGAAAAATATTAATTAAAGTAACACGTTTTTTTAATGTTTCCATGATAAACAGTAAAATTAGCCCAATTGTAAACTACCACAATCTTATACACTGCGTGCATTACGACGCAACCCACATGGACTCCACACGTACCGCATGCAATGTGATGTCTTTCATAGAATTCCAAACTATACTAAATAATTATATACTGTACCTGCAACAAAGATGGATTGCAACTGGATTTGGTGTACAATCAAATTTCACCTAGCACAGAACTAGATCTTCCTTTTTAAAGCTCTTTTGATGTCTATTTTGCAAACAGCAGTGCTTTAGAAATTTGTGTACGCCCGAATTTGTACTGCAAATTGAAAAACAACATTTTTTTTAACAAAATGAAGACTGGCACCGTTATTTCTTTTTCTAAATTTTGTTTTCCTTCAGTTTATTTTTATTTTAATCACAAATCAATCTGGTAAGATATAAACTTTCGCTATCAAAAACGTAAAGCTGAACTACGTTCAGTTGCGAGGATTACACCAAACAACGGGGAACTGGGCCGCTAGTCTCGACTTTTCGCTATGCACTTAGCGACCGAATTCGGTCGCTATGACGCAAAATTCAACGCTATTTTTGCGTTTTTCAGAACAATTAGTGTTCGTTGTCGAATTTTTGCGTCATAGCGACCGAAGTCGGTGTCTATGACGCAAAATTCAACGCTATGTTTGCGTTTTTCAGAACAATTAGTGTTCGTTGTCGAATTTTTGCGTCATAGCGACCGAAGTCGGTGTCTATGACGCAAAATTCAACGCTATTTTTGCGTTTTTCAGAACAATTAGTGTTCGTTGTCGAATTTTTGCGTCATAGCGACCGAAGTCGGTGTCTATGACGCAAAATTCAACGCTTTGCTTGCGTTTTTTCGTTAACAATTCGTGTTCGTTGTAGAATTTTTGCGTCATAGCGACCGAATTCGGTCGCAAAGTGCTGTAGCGAAAAGTCGAGACTAGCGCCCCTGGAATGCCGTCTAAAAACTAAACGAAAATTTCAGTGAAATGTTTTTTTTCAACTGAACCAGAAAAATATATTTGTTTTATTTATATATGATTAGTATTTAATATAAACTCTAACAACTCTCACAATTGTTACACCAAACTAAATTTTCAGATGACTTGTAAACAAATTAATTTGCAGTAATTTGTCTTAAGACCAGACAAACTTTTCAAAACAGTTGCATTAGCATGTCGCATTTGTTATGCAGTCTATGCAATTTGTTAAGGTATCTAGGTATCCTTGAATTCATTTAGGTGAATCCATGTAGACGTCTAGATGACGCCACTGTAACAACGCGTAGTCTGTCTAGGGCTGGAGTGAAAAGCTTGGATGGATTTAGATATGTAACGTGCAACACACAATGTGTTTAAGTTTAGTAGACTCTTAGTAGTAACATTTATTAGGCGCCTAGCGAAATTACAGATGACCAAAGAGCTGGCGCTTACCTCGGTCAAAGGGTGAACTTGGCAAAACAACGGGATAATGTCGCCAGCTTTTTGGGAACCTTACCCGTAGACAGCGACCTAAATGCGGTTTTTTATTTGTAGATATTTTAGATTTAACTTATTTATTTATTTGAATTTTGTTTCTAGTTTTAGTTTGTACATTAACATTTATTTGCATAAATACTTAGAACATATACCCGTCTTTAGTTATTGATATCTCTACTATTTCAATGTCTACACTGTTACTAAGCAATTCGACGCATGTGTTTTCCAAACAGTGTTAAAAAAATTAAGAGAACAATCGCGGATCACGAGGACGAAGCACGTACTTATGCATGAGTACAATGTTAAAATTCGCACTAGGTATATACCAGTATCTTTTTTCTTTGCAGTCAATTACTTTTTATGGATGTAAATTATGCAACTGAAAGATATAAGCGGTTTCAAGGTGAAGTCGCCAACTCACTCACGAGTTACATAATAAGATGCATTGGTAAAATGTATAGGCTATTAAATTTGTTCAGTGCTGTTATGTACGTATTGGTTTTAAGATACCCTCTTACCTACTTGCCTACTTTTCCATACAAAAAGTGCCAACTGTTTCCCACGTAGGTAAATGATAAAATAATGTTTATAGGTATATATATAATGTGTTATAGACGCCACTAAAAACTATGCTTATAGGTTTAGATAAGTAGCAATATCTTCGTAGTTAAACATCTAAAGTGACGGTTTTTTTAAAAATTATGACTAAGAAATGTAGTCTTAGAACACCAAAAATATATTTTTTTAAAACAAAACCTGTTAGCTGAAATTATACTTAATTTTTCAAGCTTGACACATAGCTTTTGACACACCAAAAACAAAAGATTTTGATAATATTTTGAAAACAGTTTTCCCCGAAACACTAATTTCATCAAAACATTTAGATGAATTTACTAACTCTAACTATCGCATGCACGGGGACCAGAGCGACAGCAATACAATTTTCAAACTTCAAAGAAATATTCTAATTTAATTTAATTCTAAACTTAAGCAAAACGCTAGATGAATCTAAAGTGGCGAGTGCATTCATTAGTGAATCAAATCCATCGATGTTGGATTGCGGCATTCGCATCATTCATTCACCCTCCGAATGAACGTAAAATGAAACGTCTGAACGCAAAGAGAACGTTCACTCGAGTTCGGCCAGTCAAACTAATTCCAAAGCGCACAACTTCGTTTGACGACATAAATAAGAAAAAGAGCGGATAAACGCTCATTTACTATGAAATTGTGAGCGCGAAATGAAACAAAAAAATAACACTCATTCGAGTAAGCATTCACCCGAGTGAACCGTCTGACCTCGAGATACTTGTCAGATCACTGCCATTGTTTAGATAGGTTTCGGGCATTGCGTGTCAGACGCAGCGCAGCTTGAACGCGGAGCACGCGGCCCGCGTTTTGTAAAACAAGAAACAGGGGACCCTATTTGGAGGTATGACAAATCGATGTCAATTTCGAAATTCCAATCTCGACTGTCTCTCGTCTCGATTGCCTGCAATTACTCGATGTATCTCGCACGCTAGCCATCGTGAATATCTCGAAATATAGCGTTGAGAATAAGAAATTTCGAAGATTGACATTTATTTCAAGACGAGATTGAATCTCAGCTTTTGAGAATAGGGGTACGGTATGAACCACAAAATATGAGCGCAGGTCCCGGGCAGCTGCTGCGCAGCACCTACCCAGCGCGGCCGCGTGATGGTTTGTAAGCGGACCCCCGTGTATTAATCGGCTAGGGAGGGAGTGAGCACTGAGCATAATGTATAGACGCACTGTAAGCACTACATTGTTGTTTTTTTTAATTACAAAAATAAAATCCCGTCTCATTTCAAATTTATCTAAAGTCTCTTATGATAGAAGCTTCTTAGCCGAAAAAAGTCCTGAGTTTTTTTTTTTTTTTTTTTTTTTTTAATGTTGATCTGCATGGGCCTTGAGTCTAGTGTACAAGTAGTTTTTTTTTTTACTTTCATACTTAGTAATTTACTATTACTTTCATTTAAGTGTCCATTATAACATAATTATTTTTTTAACGTAGATAATTTGGTTATCTTACATTCTCATCATTTCCAGTGGAAATAGGTAATTGTAATACTTATTTTAAATTGCCTCGAAGACCATCTTAAGGCATTAACATTTGCATAGCTCTATCTGATAGGCGTAGAAGTAATAGAAAATAATTGTATCGGTAGTTGGATATTTAGTAAGCTCGCTACCGACGGTAATTAGCGATTTGCATGTAGTCGATGGACTTATTAGTCGTCTACGCTTCACTCGCCTTTTGCCGCTCCAGTAGCTCTGCGTTCAGACAAGGATAACATATTTTACTATGAAAACTGATGTGGTTTTGATACATTTTGTTTTAATAAAATGGGAATACTCACGTTAAATTGAGTCGGTTATTCCGACTATCCGAGACACGCGCGCGACCTCGTCGTCTCGTCTCGTCGTGCAAGGCAAGCGTGTCTCGCTGAGCATTCCTTGATAAAGGTCACCGAATGTGATCGAAACTATAGTCGGAATAACCGACTCAATTTAACGTGAGTAATCCCCTTTTTATTAAAACAAAAAGGATAACATACTTTCGCATAGTACAGCCTTGTGGCTCGGTGGGTGGATTTCCACCTTCTGATCCATTAGGTTGTGGGTTCGATTCCCACCCAGGACAAACATTTGTGTGATAAACATGGATGTTTGTTCTTTGTCTGGGTGTTACTATGTATTCTATGTAGGTATGTATTTACAAAAAAAAGTATTTATGTATTCTATCAGTTATCTGGTTCCCATAGTACAAGCTTGCTTAGTTTGGGGCTAGATGGCGCTGTGTGAAAAACGTCCACCAATGTTTATTTATATTTTATACTTTCGTGTATTAGCTACGCTTTGACTACACTTTTACAATCACAAACAAAATAGTACTTATCATAGGTTGTTGAGATGGAGCGATTACTTGATTGAATCAGGATCAGGATCAGTCCAATTTCAAACTGTATCTTCAACAAATCTATAGTGTTTCGCTGCAATATCACGACTAGTAGAATAGGAATGAACTCGTAACACTCAGAGTGCTGTGTCGACACGTGCTTCACCTCTACAAGAAGCATTATCAGGACATGTTGACTCTTCGAGCTCAAAGCTGGGAGTGATTCATTCAGTCATGAGCTTAAGCAGTCAACAGCTCGCCAGCTGGGTACTAGTCACCCCCCACCATGCTACGAACAGAATCAGCGGAGCACGGGCAGCAGCATCTTGTTAGTAACCAGTGGCCTGCTGGGAATGTGGCTTCCCCACACATCATGACAGATTGTCGTTCAGAGTGGTGCTCTAAGGCCTTTGTTCAGGAGTGGACGTCTTCTGGCTGATGATGATGATGGCTGTAAGCCTGTTATACACATTAAATTCAGTGATGCGACTAAACCAGTCTCGGAGTTAGAACGCGACCCAAACCGCTGGATTTTACGAGCGCTAGACTTCTAACGACATTCGTCTCCCATTAAGTAGGGAATAGGAAGGATAATGCCCAAAGCGCAGTTTGCGGATCCGAGTTTTGGTTGGTGCTTACCTACGTAATTGATGGCAGATTTTCAGAATGCCTCACGTTTTATTGCGTTTGTTATTTCGGTAGTTAATGATTGTAAATGGGACGTGCATTAAAGAAGTAGGTATATTAAATTCTGTACTTTTCCTAAGTATTATTTTGTACAAACACGAAGCCTTCAGCTTTGAGAAACGCCGCTTTTAGAATACAGTTATCTCCTTATGAATCCAGGAGTTTCGAGGTCTGTTAACATAGTTTTTTACTTTTAATTATATATGACGTACCTGCTTTTGTTACCCATATGTGTGTGTTTGTTGTTGAAATAATTGTATACGTCTGCTTTCCAAGGGCATGATATTCAGAATGTTCGTTATGAAAGGCAGGCGTCAAATCGAGTTGACATTTTATAATTATAATAAAATTAAAATTAATTATATTACGTTAGTTGACTTTAGTTTGTGTGTTGTCTATGGTTGTATGAACTACCTAATTATTTTGTATAGGTATACATTATTTTTGACGTATAAACTTGTGTTTACCAATAAAGAACTTTGAACTTTGTTCTCTATGACGGAATTCCCATGGCACTAAGCACCATAGTGCTGCTGGAGCGAAGTTGCAGGTATTTACGTAAGCGACACAGGGGCTGCACGCCTCTCGCGTCATTTGTCGCGTCGTAGTTTTCGCGCGTTTTCCCTCACGCCACTGATGCAGGTTACAAAAAGAAACCGGTACTTTAGCTTTCTATATGCGTATGTTTCAAAATATTAAAAACCGCAAAAATGACCACTTCTTCATAATTATAATATAGCCTTTTATTTTACCTATTACATATAAAAGACTAGCTGCTGCTAATATTTTTACGGGATAAAAAGTAGGTTAAGTAGGTTAATCCAGGGTGTATGCTACCTCCATACCAAATTCCATTCAAATCCGTTCAGCTGTTACAGAGTTGAACGGGAACAAACAAACTTACATACTTACCTTCTTACACACAAACTTTCGCAGTTATAATATTAGTGTGATTAAAATTTAATCATTCTGCAGATCTGTTTGCCAGTCGGCGAAGGCCTCCTCCAACCTTTTCCATTCGTGTATTTTTTGAGTCACTCTGTTCTACGTCACTCCTGCCACTTGTCTGATGTCGTCATCCCACCGTTTCTGTGATCGACATCGTTTTCATTTTCCTTCTCTTTTTTCTTTTTTTTTTCTTCTCGTGTCACAATTTTACTCCATTTGTCTTATCCTCTTATCACGTGACCAATACTTAGATATGAATAATTTGTGATTGTTTTTCCTCGTCACATCATTAAAATAAAGTCTTTATACTTAAGACAAAAAAAAAACAACTTAAAACTAGTGAAAGAAGAAGAAAGAATAAGCCCCATAGTAAGAAAAGACCCCTACAAAGGTATTACTGCCTTATTGCGAGGAAGTAAGCATCAAACCGCTTGAACAAAGACTTTGCCATGAGCTTATACACTGGAGCACATGTAGGTATGGCAGGAGGTTATCAGGGGAAGTTGGGCAAGTTGCTGCTCTGATGTAAAAAGCGCGCCGCGTGTCGAGGTGCTCAGTGGCGCCATCTAGACGTCTACATTGGCGCCACTCACCGCCCGCTAAATTAATCTCGTGAGATTGCGAAGGTGCAGCGAATTCTGGATGACGCGAAATCGTTTTTCATTAAACAACTTGACGTGGGATTTTGTTCTTTTGAAAGATTTTTTTTCTTAAAGTTTTATGACATTTAAGACAAAAATACACATGGAAGAAGTAGGAACTTTAATAAGTACTACAAGCATTAGGTTGGTCAAAACATATCAATGATGATTATTCATCGATGTTGCATATCGTCGGCTAGTAAACAAGCTCAAATTTGACACCTGTTAAATTACCAAATATGATATCTGTCAAATATCATAATCATAATGACCCATACCCAATCAGGGTCTACTATTTTAATAAATTTTAATACTACGAGGAAAATCTATGTTGCATATCGTCGGCTAGCAAACAAGCTAAAAATTGAATCTGTCAAATTTAACACCTGTCAAATTACCAAACATGATATCTGTCAAACTGCCAAATTGTTTTTTTTTTTCTCTTATGTTTTGGCTCCACACGTTTGTGTTATTTCAAGTGAAGTGAAATATTTCACATTTAAAATAAGTTTCAAGCATAGACTAAGTCAAGTAACCATTTTTACAAATTAACACTCGAAATAACACATGTTTTGGAAAATAGTACAATAACAATAATACGCGACATGACTACTTCACGTTCCCGCCAAAACTCCTGCCAAATTGTTAGGAGCTGATAGCTACGAAATGGTTTAACATTTAAAATAATTATAACTTTTTCAGGGATTTTTCAGGTAGGTTTTTCAGGATTATTGTATTTTTATCTACCATACTGCGATTAGAATAGTTTTTATACAGGCTGTAAGTTTAGATGACGGACACATTATTCTAGCAATATTGTATATTGTTATATTATATTGTTTTTATTGTACTTATCGTAATCAACTTTTATTATGATACAAAACCTGAAAACGCGTAAACAAAAATCGGCTGTTCCATACCTACATTCCGTCGCGAGCGAAAGACATTTTTCAATGGAACAGCTGACTTATTTTCGCGATTTCTGGCTTGGTCCTGTTGTTAATAATGACGAGTCAATGATAAGCTACATAGCCCAGTCAATATAGCGTTTTTTTCCAGTACATTATTGTAGAACCAACCTCTCATATTAATATACAATAATTAAATACAATGCGTAACCGACTCAAATTTTACATTTTGCAATATCGTCTCTATACGCGTTAAGTTAGAGTCTATTTCAGATGACGATCGTTAGCACGGCGTCAGGCGAGTCGTCAGCGAAGATAATGTTTCATGGCTTAAGCATAAATGCTCTTTCTATGTGCCGTACCTCCAGTCTGTTTAATTTAATATTGATTCTACATCAGCAAATTATATCAATCACAATTATGCGCTTAGTTAGAGTCTTTTTCAGATGACGATCGTTAGCACGGCGTCGGGCGAGTCGTCGGCGACGATAATGTTTTATGGCTTAAGCATAAATGCTCTTTCTATGTGCCGTACCTCCAGTATGTTTAATTTAATATTGATTCTACGGCAGCAAATTATATCAATCACAATTATGCGCTAAGTTAGTCTTTTTCAGATGACGATCGTTAGCACGGCGTCGAGCGAGTCATCGCCGACGATAATGTTTTATGGATTAAGGATAAACGACTTTCATACAAAACTGTCGATGCCTTTTTAGGCGTCCTACTACGATTTTGAACTGGGCATGACTTAACATAGGTCTAATTTGGCCTCTAAGTATCGCAAAGTCGATAATTTAAAATGTTCATGGCTAGGAAATACCATCTTTCAACCCAATAATTACGACAAATTTTACGATTGTAGTGGTGTGTTCTTTACATGCGAATCATGCGATCATGGTGTGCGTGAAATATTGATGTGTGCGTGCGTCTTGCAAAAATCGTGTACACTGGTTGTGCCGCGCGCGCGTCACGCGGTTTACGCGACGTTGCCAGCTTGTCGGTGCGTGTGTGAGCGAGACTAGGTATCCTTGCCTCGCGGCTTAGTCCGCGCGCGGCCTTCGATAATTGCGACGTTGCGAGATTCGGTATCGGTGTGCAGTGCAGTGTTTGATTTGGTTACCTAATCTATCTATACCAATATTATAAAGAGGAAAGATTTGATTGTTTATTTATTTCATTGTTTGTTTGTTTGAATGGGCTCCAAAACTGCTGAACCGATTTGAAAAATTCTTTCGCTGTTGGGAAGCTTCACTATCCCCGGGTGACATAGGTTATATTATATTTTCAAAAAAATTAGGGATCCTTACTAAAACTCCAATAATGTAACCCAAGATGATGTATTTCGCGTGCACTGCGAAAGCTATTCATGATGAAAGAATAGTCTATACCAATATAATAAAGAGGAAAGATTTGATTGTTTGTTTGTGTGCATTGAATGGGCTCCGAAACTGCTGAACCGATTTGGGAAATTCTTTCACTGTTGGGAAGCTACACTATCCCTATACTATACTATATTTTATTTAAAAAAAAATTGGGATCCTTACTAAAACTCGAATAATGTAACCCAAGATGTAAAAAAAATACCTAAAATATCCTTTACATCGCGTGCGTTGCGACAACTATTGATGATGATAGAATAATCTATCTATACCAATATTATAAAGAGGAAAGATTTGATTCTTTGTTTGTTTGTTTGTTTGCATTGAATGGGCTCCGAAACTGCTGAACGGATTTGAAAAATTGTTTCGCTGTTGGGTGGCTTTTCGGCTTTCTTAATATTTTTTTTTTTTTTGTGACTTGACGCGGGTGGAGGGGTTTTCGTGTGTGTATTATGGTTTTTATTTTTTTGTTGGGTGCCCGTGCGAAGCCGGGGCGGGCTGCTAGTAACCTAATAATAACGTACATAATTATAATAGAATGCAGCAGACATCATCGTTGCGCTATAGACGCCATCAATATTCTGGCCAAAAAAAGAGCACGAAACGTGTTCGTGCTCGGCTGAAATATTATCATGGCGAAGGTGTTTCGTAAGTGCCTACCTACCTAATTTATAAATAAAAAATATAATTCGAGACTTCTTGCCCATTTTCATGGCGATGGGGGGATTTCTACCCTTCCAACTGCGATTTTCATTTACGGTCATAGATTTTAAGGATCATCATCATCATCATCATCAGCCTGTTTCCTATCGTACCGAGATTTCTTACCCATTTTTCATAGCAATGGGGGAAATTTCTACCCTTCCAACTGCGATTTTCATTTGCGGTCATAGATTTAAAATTCATCATCATCATGATCAGCACGCTTCCTAACGTATCGAGACTTCTTGCCCATTTTCATGGTGATGGGGGGATTTCTACCCGTCAAACTGCGACGTTCATTATCGGTCATAGATTTTAACCATAATCATCATCATCATTAGCCAAATTGCTACCGTATGGAGGTTTCTTACCCGTTTTCATCATGCTCCTCCTTTTTTTTTAACTTTACAAGTCGACCTAAACGATCCAGCCATACCCAACTGCAGGACCGCCCCGCGGGCCGCTCGCGGCCCGCGCAGCCTCGCGAAATATATATTTTGAGGACTTTGACATAGGTAACCTTTTATACATTTTTAGGGTTCCGTAGTACTACAAGGAACCCTTATAAGTTTGTCATGTCCGTCTGTCTGTCTGTCAGTCCGTCTGTCTGTTTGAATCCTTTACAGCCCGCACTGGCTTCGCACGGGTGTTTGACGAGGGAATGAAAATTATAATGCACACGCAGAACCCTTCTATTTGCGTCAAGTTGCAGAAAAGAAGGAAGTGTAAGGAGGGCTGAAAGGCTGCCCAGCAGCGGGGGGATTTTTCGGGTCGGTTCAGTGGTTTCGGAGCCTATTCAATGCGGGCAAACGGGCAGTCAAATCTTTCCTCTTTATAATATTTATTTTTGGTGTGACTAACTAATAACCTAAATGAAAAAATTCTGAAAAACTTCCTTCTTAGTGAAATAATAGATTTTTTGTAAAAGGTGCCTATATAGGTATAGGAACCTATATAGGTAGGTGGTAAGGTGGTAGATAGAGGTATATGAAAATCTTGGATATTTCATGCTGCGCGATTGAAATATGTACATAATACTAATAATACCTACCTACCTACCAACCAACCAACCAACCAACCTACCTACCTACCTACCTACCTACCTATTAGTTAGTTAGTTAGTTTTGTGTGTGGTGTTTGTTGTGTTGTTTGATAACTTATTCTGTAAAAAAATAGCACAAAAGGAACAAAAATCTACAAAAACAGTAATTTTCAAATGAGGATTCGATCCGGGGACCTTCGTCTCATTGATACACACTACAAAACGAAGCATAATGAAAATCCGTCCACTCGACCGCTCGGCCAGTCGATCTGATAGGTGGGATGCCGAAAATCGGGTACTCAATTTCGTATTTGCTTGTAACCGTTTTGAATTCGCATGTGATTCGGTCATAGATTTAAAATTCATCATCATCATCATCAGCCTGTTCCATATCGTACCGAGATTTCTTACCCATTACCCACGCCCCGCGGTTTCACCCGCGGTATAAACTCTGTAACGGCTGAACGGATTTGGATGAGATTTGGTATGGAGGCTACCATACCTAAATTTGGCTACCTCCATACCAAATTGCATTAGAATCCGTGCAGCTGTTACAGATTTGAACGGGAACAAACACACTTACATACTAACATACCTACTTACATACACACAAACTTTCGCATTTTGGTGTGACTAACTAATAACCCTATATCTAAAATTTGTTGGAATTCAGCATTTCTGAGTATGGGGCTCGGTGCGCGCTCCATCAGTGCTGCCAGGAAAAATAATGCAAAATTTCGGGAAAAAAATTCACCTCAATAATGATGATGAATGCATTTTTATGTATGATCTCGTTGCGCGCACGCTCACTGATCCCGGGAAAAATATTGAAAAAATTCTGAAAAACTTCCTTCTTAGTGAAATAATAGATTTTTTGTAAAAGGTGCCTATATAGGTATGGTACCTATATAGGTAGGTGGTAAGGTGGTAGATAGAGGTATATGAAAATCTTGAATATTTCGTGCTGCGCGATCAAAATATGCACATTATACTAATAATACCTACCTAGCCACCAACCAAGCAACAAACCTACCTACCTACGTACCTACCTATTAGTTAGTTTTGTGTGTTGTGTACACACAAAATAACAAATAACAAACAACAGTACCTACTATGGACTAAATTAATGTAACCCGGGTCTAAAATCCATATTTTTAGTCGCAGAATAATGTCTATCGACGCGGAAAACACAACATTTTTGGGTATTGCATATTTCATTCATCATCATCATCATCAGCCATAAGACGTCCACTGCTGAACATAGGCCTCCCCCTTAGAGCGCCACACCAGAGACAACGGCCCACTTGCATCCACCGGTTGCCCGCGACTTTCACAATGTCGTCGGTCCACCTAGTGGGAGGCCTACCTACGCTGCGTCTTCCGGTTCGTGGTCGCCACTCAAGAACCTTTCTTCCCCACCGGTTATCGGTTCCTCGAGTGATATGGCCCGCCCATTGCCACTTCAGCTTGCAAACTCTGAAAGCTATGTCGGCAACTTTGGTTCTTCGACGAATATCCTCGTTCCGGATTTTATCGCACAAAGAAACTCCGAGCATAGCTCTCTCCATTGCCCGCTGTGCGACTCTGAGTTTTTCCAAAAGGCCAGTAGTCAAGGACCACGTTTCAGTTCCATATGTCATCACTGGCAACACACATTGATTGAAGACCTTCGTCTTCAGGCACTGCGGGATTTTGGACGAGAAGATATCACGTAATTTTCCGAACGCTGCCCATCCGAGTTGGATTCTTCGGGCGACCTCTTTGTCGAAGTTGGACTTACCTAACTGGACAGTCTGTCCAAGGTAATTATAATGGTCAACTACTTCGAGCGCATCGTTCCCAACGACCACCGGTACGGGTGCAACATGGGCATTCGACATGATTTTCGTCTTGTCCATGTTCATTTTAAGACCCACCTGTTGGGAAACGCATATTTCATTAGGTATTAGGTATGTAAAATTCGAAATTAATTTGAAAAAAAAACGAAAAAAGTGGAAAATTTGTTCGGAAGGTACCAGACTCGGTGCCTTTAGAACCCCCGATATGGGGTTATTCCAGGGACCCAGTTATTCAATCGTCAAGCAGTAGTGTGCAAAACATCACTGTGTTCCGGATTGAAGGGCAATGTTTCCAGCGTAATTATTGGGCACAGAGATTTAACATCTAATATCTCAGAGTAATGAGCGCAGTGCATTGCCACGCATGGTTTTGAACTGTTGAGGTTCAAAATTCTGGGTGGCACTGAACTGTTATGAGCAAGCGTGAAGCTTAACATCAGCTGAGTGACTTGCTCGTCTCGTCACCAAATAACAAAAAAAAAAACTTACATGCTTACACACTTACACACGAACTTTCGCATTTTAAATATTTGTGTGACAATATTAGGTTTATGTAGATATATACTTTTATAAGTTTCGTTACTAATTTTGAATAAGTTTGTTTGTCAAGAAACCCACAGCAAAAATTAAAATAAATAGTATTCTCGAAATTAAATTATAAAAAATAATACTACCTAATTTTAGGGGTTCGAACCCGGAACCTCACGAGCGCTACCTAATCAAACTGATGACTTCGGCCACCGAGACGATATTCAGAGCAACGAAATTTCGTATTTGCTTGTAACTGTTTTGAATTCGCATGTGTGCGTAATGTTCATGCGTGCATACAGGCGTTGAAGATTATTTGAATTTTCAGTCGAGTGCAGCTATTAATGGGCTCTATTATTTTTGAGATGTGTTTATAACAATAGTAAGAGGTCGCAAAGTGAATTAAAACTGGGGCAGATTACCTCAATTGAGTTTTCAACGACAGCGCCATCTCTTGGCGCCTACCTACCTAGCGGACTCAAACGAAGCACCTTAAGCATAAATGCTCTTTCTATGTGCCGTACCTCCAGTCTGTTTAATTTAATATTGATTTTACGTCAGCAAATTATATCAATCACAATATATTATGTTACAATAATAATTATGTTATTACTAAAATTGAATAAATTTATTAAGTACTTAAAAAACAGACAATTAATGGAAACTTAAAAATACTACCTAAAAACTAAAACCTAAAATAACTATAAAAATTAAACTAAAAGACCATTAGTGGAGGTAAAGGTCCCCAGAATGATGGCGGCATTGCCACGTTGAATGGCAATGCCGCCAGCGTGCCAATTTCTGTGCGAAATAAAAGCCAGCATTCTGGACACCCTCCACATCCACATCGCCTCCACCAATCGCCTGGCCAAGTCCCGATAATGTTATTACGTAAGTCTCGTAACTTGACTGGGCTAACATGTCTGTGATCTAACCGAACAACCGGTATAAAGTACTTGCGTTGCATTCAAAGTCATATTCTAGTTGGTAAGAATTGTCAATAAACATCCGTAAAAATAATAAATTATGATACATAACGTCATAACTTATAACGCTACACGTGTTTCTAATAAAGTTTTATGTTCATACCTTAGGACTATAAGTCTTAAATTATATAGGCAATTCTAGTATACGTAGTCAAATTTCTGACTTGACAATACAAAGTATCTCTTCGCTTCTCGGGTTATGACGCAATGATAATGGATTTATACCCTCTACACCCGGATCTGATTTAAAAGAAAGGGATAGTTAGACTTGAATTTCACAGGAGTAATAAGGGAGTATTAAGGTTACAGCTTTTTTATTTTGCTCCCATGAAATTAATATAGAACTATCTCTTTTGCATGATATCAGATCTGGTACCTAATGTATAGAGGGCTTCATATTAGAAACACGCATCACAATTATATTTTTGTATTAATAATATTAATGACACTAATACTATAAATGCGAAAGTTTGTGTGTAAGTAAGTAGGTAATATAAGTATATAAGTAATATATATATATATATATATATATAAGTGTATAAGTATATAAGTATATGTTTGTTCCCGTTCAACTGTAACGGCTGAACGATGAAATTTGGTATGGAGGTAGCTTATACCCTGGATTAATACAGGCTACTTTTTATCCCAGAAAAATATTCTATTTCTGTACATTAGCGGGTGAAACTGCGGGGCGCAGCTAGTTGTTAATAATTCCATTATTTTTTTCCTGCCCGAAGCTAATATAAATAAACTAATATATATTCAAACAAAAATCGTACGGATATATACCTCTGGCTTTACGGTGAAGGAAAACATCGTGAGGAAACCTGCATATTTCCGGAGAAGAAATTCGATGGTGTACTGGGCCAGCGTGGTGGATATTGCCTAATCACCTTTCGAGGGTAGGCTGATATCCCAGCAGTGGGTTGTTTAAAGGCTGATACACAAATAAAAATCTAAAATACATTCACTATTATCTTACTTTTTGTAATAAAAAAACAAGAATTGACAAAAAAACACGTTTCTTTTTTGGGTCCTATTATTATGTCAGACGTAATAACAAATATTCTGTAAAAAATTTAAGCGGCTTCCTATTACGATTCAACAGATAAAGCCTTTTAAGACAGATGGACAGGCGGCGTAGGCTAAGTGTTAGGGTACGGAACCCTTAAGGTGCAACGTTTCGCTCATCGCGCGAAATTCAATTTTTCTTGTGTTTTTTATTTATTTATTTAGGTTCACCTACACTGTGCACACCAATACAATGTCAAAAATATACACAAATAAAATAGAACTAAATGTCACAATACTTACAGGTGAAGACAGCATGCAATAATAATAATAATAACGCATTTTGTCAACTACAGTTTAATTACTCATCGGAGATTTATTGAAACCAATTTTGCGCCAATAAATAAGTTGTTTTAAGATATTACGGGTAAAATGATCACCTAGATAGAATTGGTTTTGCTACAAGTCTCAATAATTTTTAATCTGATTTTCATCTTGGTTTTTGGTTTAGTGAGAAATGTACTTGTACTAGCTTTCAACTTGAATTTTTGGTTGGTGTAATTTCTTGGAACAATCTATTTATTATCGCAAAATTAGTTTTCATGAATACGATGAGTATTTAAGCTATAATTGACAAAAAACGCCAGAAAATTTGAATTTCGCGCGATGAGCGAAACGTTGCACCTTAACTACTACAATTTATTACTTAACTACATTTATTAACACCTTTATTTGAGGTTTTAGTTTTTTATTGAACACAGTTAAGCTTTTAGGTTAAATTATAAACTAAAACTCCAAATAAATGCGTAAATAAATGTATTAAAAAATGTTGAAAATATTGCAGTAAAAAAAAAATACTCAATTCAAATTATCTGGAATATTTTTCAAGTTGACAAAGTGACTAGTACCAAAGCTTATACTTAAACTGCAACATGATTATTTCAATATCTCCAAATAAAAAGGCCGTTAGTACAAGCATTATCCCACCGCTTCTTCACCCCCCCCCCCCCCCTTCGCCCCTTTATAATCCCGCTGTCCTGCTGTCCCGACGTTGATTGATGCAGGTGCAAGAAACCGCATTGCACGAGCATTACCCACTCGCCTCGACTAACTTTGAAGTTAGCGTTGAAATCTATTTTTTCCTCTTCTGTTTTGGCTCCACACGTTTTGTATTTAGCCAGTTGTAAAATTACAAGTGGAGTCAAATATTTCACAATTAAAATAAATCTCAGTCATAGGCTAAGTCAAGCAAATTAAGTCACGGTAAAGTCCACGTCATGCCGTAGTAAAGTGGTGAGGACTTTACTAGAGGCTTCTGGAGTTTTGGAAGCAACACGAAGAGTCGCGGCAAAACTATCCTATCAACAGGCTATTCACAATGTCTGCGAACACGACACGGGGCTGACCTCGTGTCGACGTCGGATTTATAAGAAACCATGTCGTGTAATAAATACGTGGATCCATTGCATCATACAGATTACGATATGTTAGGATCATATTTTATGACGTTTTCGGCATTACGCTGTAATGGGATGACGTAATAAATGATAAGCCTGTTCTACAATATCGGAATAACAACCAGTGAAACTTCAAGAAATTCTTGAATTTAAATAACTCTTTTTCATCTGCAGTTTTTGTCGTGTTAACAGCCATGTTATCTCAGAAGGGTTTTTATTTATTATAAAGGCTAAGAATTAGACTACAAATTAACCAGTGACGGTGTGGTCGAGGACGTTAAAAACACGTAGCTTAGAATGAGGATCTGGTTCTCAAATGAGGCAGCCGGAACGCACCATTTAGGTGCCTGGCGACTGATTTTCTACCACAACTATGGTTGCAATTGGCAACACGGAACCCAAGAGTAGATTTTTTTTTTGTTTTATAAGTCCATAAAACCCTTGTTTTACTTTTAAATACTTAAAGTTCAATTGAAGTTTCCGAATGAGTAAACAGATTACGTGTTCCACCACATCGTTTGTTTCAACTATTCATGGTGTTCCCGCAGTCTGATCGCGTCTTTATAGAGACCAAACACGCTCTCATTTTTAGTCTAATTCCTATTCACTTTACCAACTAAGCAAACAGCTTTAAGCTTCTCTGCAAAGGCAGGACCGAACTGGACAGCCCCGTGAGAAATCGTTTTAATACTCAAAATCCGCTTGCAGTTTCAGCGTTTAATGAATTACGTCGGCGGCAGCCTCCGGCGCAAGACGTGCATCGATCAACGTCGCACGCCCACATCCCCCTGGGGGTGCATTTTCCGACCTCCTTTTAACCCCCAGTGGGGGTAGGCGCAGGGGTAGACGTCCCAGCACTGCCCAAATAAAATATTCGCACGAGCGCTTGCACTCACCAGCTTAGATATGACAGTTGCCTGTCGTGACACGTAGAAAAGTTTCGTGACTACTCTTATTACATGTTCTTGTGTGAGTAGTGCCTGTTTAAAAAAAATACAGGTATAGTAGAATAAAGTTTCAACACACAAGATATAATATATATATCTACCTATAAACTACTTAATATAATTACGTTCAAACAACGACAACAAATTCTTTTGCATTGAACTTATAGAACTGAAATAGGTAAGTAAGCATTTCATTATTTTGAACCAAATAATAACTACGGTCCTACTTAGTAAGTTTTAGGTCCTGCTGTTGTGCCATTATTAAAAATATGTTCTCAAAATCGATATTTTGTTCAACTTCTAAAAAAAGATCAAAATTCTATTCAATCCAATTTTCTTATCCGGTTTTATGGGTTCGAGTGTTAGATAAAAAGAGGTAACTGCAAATTCGCCGGTTCTTGTGTAGCTTGGTTCGCCGGGGGCTGCAGTACGTGGCCTCGGCGCGGTGCTACGTTAGAGCTACGTTACGTGGGGCTACGGTACGTGGGAGCTACGTGACGCTTCTGAATTGTAAGAAAATGCATTTACGGCGCTGCGCCGCAAAGCGGACGGTTTCGTGCCTAGCACAACGTAGGTTTTACACTGTTACGATAAAGTTTTAGTGTCCAAGCAATTTGGTAAAGACTCGTCTTTGTAAAACTTTTGTATTGGTTTAAGTTTATAAATATTAAGAACAGATACCGCCGTCTTCTCCATGCAAAAAGCGTGGTTTGATACCCACTCCTAAATGTAATCCGATTTCGATGAACTTTTATATGTTAGCTACACCGTAAATAACTATGCTTCTATGTTTGTTTTTTTTTTCGCAATATCTTCGTTGTTATAGGCACTTAGAGTTGCATTTTTGTGAAAATAACACGAAGGGAAGTACTTAGTTGTTATAAGAATACAATAAACATTTTTTGAAAAACAAAACATAGCAACATGTAATTTGGTTTTTGGTCGTTGACACTAAAAACAAAAGATTTTGTTAAGATTTAGGGGGTCATAACAGACTACCCCCGAAACAATAAATTCAACAAAATTTTGAATGAAAAACATCACTAATTTTATTATCCCCACTTTACATGTGGGGACCGTACTAATATAAAATTATGATTTTTTTATTCTTCCAAAATTACCACCTTAAAAAGACCTGTTCAACGACACCCCACGTGATGATGAAGCGATATGTTTTTTACCCCCTCTTTACATGTATGTATGTTTACATGTATGGGAGCTACCCTTATTTTACAAAAAAAAAGTATTTTATTTTTCGAAACTGTAGGCTGTACTGTATACTTAGACTATCGTTGTGCAAAATTTCATGCACGTGAGTTGATAACTTTGGAAGTTATAAGGCTGTAAAAGATTCAGACAGACAGACAGAAACATGGAACCCTAAAAATGTTTTTTTTTGATGAAATTTTTTCAAACGTCCACAATGTACGAATAGGTACAATTAACAAATTCCACGAAATAAGTTAAATGGTTGTTATTACCAATTACCAATGTTATTACTTTAATCAGAAAATGAGGTACATTTCGGCATCAAAACACAAAGTTAGAGTCAAGTTGTTTGTAACGGGCTCTCGCAGGAGCTCCCCTCCCCCTCCTCCTACTAGCCCCCCTCTTCGTTGCGAACAAAGCCTTCCGTGAAAGCCTTCGGACGTTGATAGATGCGATAAGCTCGGATGCAAGTAAGCTGCATACATTTCTTGCCGTGGTGTAATCATCCCACAGTTTGCTGAAACTTTAAGTCTTAGCGAAATGTTTTCTCAGATATTTCTGTAATGTGTAACATTAACTTATATTGCCGTTTTACAGCTGGGAGATCGTTCTTGGAGCATGAAATGTATGGAGCATATCACACTAATATTATATATACGAAAGTTTGTGTGTAAGTATGTAAGTGTATTTGTTCCCGTTCAACTCTGTAACAGCTGAACGGATTTCGACGAAATTTGGTATGGAGGTAGCTAATTCCCAATGTATTAACATAGACTACTTTTTATCCTGAAAAATAACCGTTTCTGTAGAATAGCGGGTAAAGCGGGTAACATAAAATGTATGCATTATACTGCTGACAGCTAACAGTTTTTGAGCGGCCTAAAATTCTGAAACCATAGTCAGGAGACACTAATAGTTAGTAGTTTACATACACACAGATACGAAATCGAAAAAACTTTTTTCAATTTCAGTTTTTTCGATTGATTTTGTAGTTTTTTCGATTGTGTTTACCTATTCGATCGCGTTAACGTTAACTACGATTCGTATAAAATAAAAGAAGTGTCATCTAGGTGACGCTAGAAATCGCTGCTCTTAGGTAATGTGATCGAATAGGTAAGCGCAATTGGAAAAATTCTCACTAGGCACTATCAGATTTTGCCCTGATACGGCACTAGAATACGGCATCGGTATCCCCTACCTGTAGTAAGAGCCTACTAAAAGGGGAAAAAGGGCTCCGTTGCGTTCCGTCGGAGATTCCGGAGCCCTCGGTCAAACACCAAGGCAGGCCACCGGGTGGGTTTTAGTGGGTATAATCCCACATAGCCCGGCTGCACCCTATAGCAGTCGGTGGGTATCTTGTGAAGATTTCAACCTCGCAAAAAAAGGCTCTATCAGATTTCACGACCCCTTTAACTTCAAAACCTTTAGACTGATTTGCTCATATTCGAATTAAAAAAAAAAATATTAATTTTAAAAAAATCATGTACGGATCAACGGTACGCAAGTTATTGTCAGACGAATATGCTTATAAACCCCGACTTGTTCTAGACTCTGCGACCTTCGATTGCAATTTTAGCGTATGTTAGTGTGTTTATTTTTGTCCGGCGATAACTCACTAAATGTTGATCCGATCTTCAAGAAATTTTGTAGGCAAGTTTTTCATTTCAATTGTATCTTTATGTTCTAATTTGAGCTAAATCGGTCTTGGGATTGTGCAGTTATGGGGTCGCGAGGTCTGAGTAACCTCCGAATACTGAAACGTTTGTTAACTTTGACAACAGATTAATTTTAATACAGCCTTTGTCTGGCACTAAGCGAATGACAAAGACAGCAATAGACTTAATCTGACGTCTAAGTTAACAAACGTTTCAGTATTTAGGGGTTAGATTAGAACTAGTAGTTAGTTCTGTAGTTGTGTTAGTAGAGCACTGAGTAGCGCTAGCATCGATCAACGTCGTTGTATACCGGCATTAATGGAACTGAAACCGAGCATAATCATGCCTAAGCTGATAGAACGTCACCTAAGCCTAGAACATAGCCTAAGCACGTGTATCTCCTTAAGGGGGATGATCCAAAGCGAGGTTGTCAAGAGATGGCGTTAGGGTCACTATTAAAAAAAAAACTTCATATTTTGCAATCCAATATGGTTCAAATCTTAAATTGCGGCCATATTATTACAGTTAATATAAATAACTCATAATTGTAATTATATAACGAACACATTAGTTAGTAAATTAATTCCTTTACTGCTGGGCTGCGGTCAGCAAATCATCATCACCATCACATTAATAACGGAACGAATAAGGCTAATGTGATCGTTTTATAATTAAAAATATGGGTGAGTTATAATCAATGTATTGGTATATGGCCGCGATTTAAGGTCTTGTTCAAATTGGATTGCAATTTAAATAAAAAATATATTTCTATAAATAACGACTTTAGCGCCATATTGACAACCTTGCTTTGGACCATCCACCAAGTGGGGACGACTAAACTTCTTCCTAACAATCTGTTGTGCACTGAACTGTTATCAAAACAGAAATGAATACAATAATATATACGGACAATGGTTTAAAAAAAACACGCTCCCGCGCACTGTTACGTGAAGCCACATACCGCATTACGACATTCGTTGTTCCTACAAAAAGTCACCAAAGTTTGAGGAAGGCGCGGGTCGCGGGGAGTGCAACCAAGCGTTCTCATTGGCTATATCAAGGTTACGCCGACTCGCGCCTAACAATTAACCAATCAGAGTAATTTCTTTTTAGTGTATTTAGACTGATGCGTGGTGCACATCGAGCGTCCTGAATGTAGAATTTAGGCTGTGATCTGTGCGTGAAGCGGAGCAGTTTGAGAATTTCCTAAATGTAGAAACTGCATTGCTGCGCTGAATTATTAGGATTTGTACCAATCTGACCGGGATTTTGGCCTTTCTCCTACACAGATGTCGGCGAAGTCCAAATATTTCCGACTTCAGAAACCCCAACAGTAAAAAAAAACATAAAGTAAATGAAAATAAAACAATTGACTGATTGTTTTTATATATTTACTAAAAAGAAAAGGTAAGTAGAAATAAGTAGCTAACTGATATACTTATCATAGGACCTTCTCTTAACCCTGCAAATAAGCCCTAAAGTTTTGTTTCCTAAAGGCATGATTGGAAGAACAATGAATATCCAATTTCTGTTGTAAAGTACTTATTTAGAAAATATCGTTAGGGATTAAGATATATTAATTTACTCAACTAGATCATGATATTTATATGGACAACATGGCGGTATACTATACTTTAATTTTAAGGTAACGTATATATATAACGTATAGTAGGTAAAAATAATATATTGCACACCCGATATGGGTCCACTGTTGGAACATTAATCTCTTTTTTAAGAACATCTTTGTACACAGTATTGCAATAAAATAATTCTTGTTCTATTCTTATTCTAGATTGTACAGTATAGGCTAGTCAACGCGAGCAAATTAATCAACTAAGTTATATAAGGTTAGGAAGTCAAACAAGCACGTGCCAAAGTCCACGTGGTCTGCTTTGTGCTAGCGTCAAAGATCGTTTTGCGCTAGCGGTTTCGTGCACTTAAGTATACTGTAATAATAACTCGAAACTTTATGCCTTTTTGAAATATAAAGACTTAGAAATATAATTGACTAGCCTAGTGGCTCAGTGGGTGGATTTCCGCCTTCTGAGCTGTGGGTCGTGGGTTCGATTCCCACCCAGGACAAACATTTTTGTGTGATGAACATGGATGTTTGTTCATTGTCTGGGTGTTTCTATGTATTCTATGTATGTATTTACAAAAAAAAAAGTATTTATGTATTCTATCAGTTATCTGGTTCCCATAGTACAAGCTTGCTTAGTTTGGGGCTTGATGGCGCTGTGTGTAAATAACGTCCACCAATATTTATTATTATTTATTATTATTATTAAAACATAGCCTGTATTTGTAGTAATAAAGATAATGTGGTGCAGGTCCATTGGTGCGTTGGGAAAGCCGTTACCATCGCCTACCACCCACCACCCTATCTCTAATCACACACACTTGCATACCTTATCTACTATTCAGCCTTTTAGGATAATGCTAATAAAACTGAACAATTGTAATAGCTATTTCATTTTTGAAACTAGTAGTTCGCCCCGAACTGTGAACACTGACCCCTATAAGTTCACAACCCCTGGAGTATGACAGCTAACGTGGTTTTGAGTCGTTATTGTAATGAAACTTGAATACTTATTTTTAAATGTGTCGGTTATTCCGACTAGAGGTTCGATCACATCCGGTGATCTTTTTCAAGGAATGCTATAAGCGTGACGAGTACGCGACCTCGTCTTGCCTTGCAGTACGGGTCGTGGTGCGCTGCGAGCGTGAAGTAATCAGATCAATTAAACGGGAGTATTCCCGTTTTACGATCCGATTCACATACGCCATCGAATTTCTTCTCCGGAAATTTGCAGTTTTCCTTCACCGAAAAGCCAGTGGTATATACCTACGTTCCAAAAAACTCATTGCTACGGACTTTCCTGGGTTCGAACCTGCGACCCCACGAATATGAGGCGAGCGTGCTACCACTGAGCTACCGCTGACTTGAAAGGTCTCTTTCGAACACTTTTAACGTAATTGAACGAGATTTAAATAAACGATTCTCCGATTAATATAATAATAAAATTATGTAGGAACGTTGTTTTTGTAAAGCAAGTTTTGACAAAGTCATGGCAACTTGTAATGTATACTCGTCGTGTTGTCCTGGTCGTGGTGGGTACTCGTGTATGTGTAGTTCTCGAGTTCAATACTGTTAACCTAACTGCATAATTGCATAAAGAAGGATGACTCGACCAATCATTTTGTAACTGAAGCGAATTTGGAGCCACGATAAAGACGCAGATAGATCGCTGGCTCTCAGTCAGAGGGATCACCCGATCTATCCGAACGCTCCATCCTTCCACGTCGGGCGGACCTAGAACGTTTAATATCCGAACGTAGCTAGCGGCCTTCTTAGAGCTCTTTTTACCGCGCCCGAGCGAAAAATAATTGATCGATTCCATTGCGCCACAGCTTAATGGCGGCATGACGGAGACGCTAAAGGAAACCTCTACGGATATTCTGTTTCACCTGGTTTTCACCCGGAAAAGCAATTTGGTCGCCGGCCAAAGTGATTTGTCGTGAACGCATGTTCTGCACTGAGATAGTCGGATTTCTTGGCAAAGGGGAATGTGATTAGTGATAAGACGATAACTATAATAACGTTGGTATTTATACCTAATATTTTATAAGTATCTGAACATTTTAACATAACGATCAACATCTAAAAACTCGACAAACGCAGTGCATTGCCGAACAGGATTTTTAAAGTTACTAATTCTGGGTGGCAATGAACTGTTACGGGCAAGCGACTTGCTCTTTTCGCCATTATGTTATATTTATACAAAAATTATTATTATGAACATTAAAATGGATAATAAGATAATAATACAAAGTGTCAAAACTGATATTACACTCCTTCTATTGTTCACTCCGCAGAATCTTCTCATAATAGCTTTACGTCAAGATAGTTCACGATTTTTCAACATTATCTGTATCGTTAGACGCGAACAAAAGCTTCCACGTTGCTCGATAGTAAGCAAGCTGCGAGGCTGTGAGACCTAGGTCGGAGCCTGGCCTTTAGAGAGATACGGCCATTGTCGGCCCATTGTCAGGGAAACAATGGCCATTTCAACACCTCACAATGGCTAGAGTTAGCTCCGTGAAAAATTAACGCGTTCAACCTGCGTGTGATGAGCGCGCGAGCTTCCGAACTTCAGATTGCCTGTAATTGAACTATTTTATTTACGCCGTTCGCTTAGTTTAAATCACGTGTGGGCAACGCCCGGTCCGCCACGGCATTTGGGCCGACCCTCGGAATACGTAAATTATAGCAGACAAAAAAAAACACCAAGAAGAACAACATACACTTTAGCTAAATGCACTAGATAGATAACAAAATTATCCACTGTTACTGTTACAGCCTGTTTAGTTGATACCAAACTTAATTTTATTTTAGTAAAACCGGAATACTCACCTTAAATTGAGTCGGTTAAATGAAATGTGTCTAAACTACGTCAGTCTTCATAAAATATTAAACATCGTGTATAGTTATTAAAAACAAACTGTTGCTTGTTTTGCCATTTCACAAACACATCTCATCTACTTACGGCCCGCGAATTTATGAACGTTCAAAACTTTGGGCCGCGACTTTCCAAAGGTTGCCCACACCTATTTCAGATCAAGATTGATAAGATAGTAGGTACACCAGGTTACTTATCTTTCTTAGAAAATTGTATCGTTCTAATCCATCTAAAACGAATTACTTATGTAAGTAGATCTACTGATAGATACCTAACTTGTTTTAATTTTTTTTGTCCAATATTAAGAGCGAAATAATTTAAGAATAGAAATACCAACCCTTAAAAAAGCTGCTTTAGATGCGTTTACATTACATACATTATCAGCTAGAAGACGTCCACTGCTAAACATAGGCCTCCCCCTTAGACCGCCACACCGACCGACAATGTGCCACTTGCATCCACCGGTTGCCCGCGACTTTCACAATGTCGTCGGTCCACCTAGTGGGAGGCCTGCCTACGCTTCGTCTTCCGGTTCGTGGTCGCCACTCAAGAACCTTTTTTCCCCACATCTTCTTCAGATTCAGATCAGATTCTTCTAGATGCGTTTGACCATAGATAAATCGTATAATGTTTCTATGCTTTTAACATAGGATCTAGAACAATTTTTTCTCAGTAAGCATTATGCGTAGCACATAATTCCTTACGGAAACTAGAGCTCACACCGCACTACATTGCGATGGCCAACGTTACGATACGATACATTGCACAATTCGTATAAAGAAAAAAATCCTTATGCGAAAATATATACCCCATAGTGTCTGTATGGTGTATGTAGTACGTACCTTCATATTTATGCGAACAATACAACACAACACGTGATTCGAACGAGCTCTAGCGAGTGACAGTGATTTGTCATGTGACCGCAATTAAATAGGATATAGCAATGTACTGCAGTTTCACCTCTGAATTTTCTGAGTGCAAGTTTGAATTTGATTTTGTTGCTTAACAAAGACCGTCTCGTTAATATGGAGCAAGGTTACGATAGCAAGATACTCCGCCCCCACTAGCTTTCAAGGACGTTTCAAGGATCAACCAGCTTATGTTTTGTTCTTGTAAATAATAAAGTAGAAAAGCTACAACAAGTGACATCTTACTGGTACAAATCTAGCATAGTATTGCATAGATTAGCAGACTCCGCCTGGGAAAGAAACATACTTTTGCTAGTTATTCAACAACAGAATGTGCAAACATTATTGTTATCAGGATTGAAGGACAATCTCTTCCAGTTAAGTAGCTGGAAAAGAAATAGATTTAACTTCTAATATCAGGGTGACGAACGCAGTGCATTAACACACAGGGTTTTCGAACTGTTAAACTTTAAAATTCTGTGAACTGTTATGGCTAAGCGTGCTACTTGCTATTTTTTTCCAAATCGTGTATAAAAAACCTTCTTTCGCAAAACTTATTATGAACAAGTTGCTATAAAAAATATATTTACCAATCTTAAGGCCAAAATTAAACGTAGGGTATTTTAAAAAATCTCTCGTCGTTAGGCACATGTCGTTCTACAGTTCGAAACTATCAATTTCCATTCATTAAATCCTCTTCGCGTCACAAAACAACCATCCTTAAGAGACTAATAAAAAAAAATAGAGCTTTAGTTTCAGATTTAAAAAAAAGAGAAAACCGTAGCGCGCGCTCATAAAAAAATCTGATAATTGCTAATTACAGCTAAATCAGGAAATCAATCAAAATTCTGTTCTAGAAATTATGATTTATTCAAACTATCAATCAATGTTTATTTTTATATATCTTTTTAAAAGTGAGAATTTCGAGCAACGCCTAAGATCTTATGTCTTAGGTAGTTGCCTCACTATTGGAGTAATGATGACTTTAGTTTTAGTTGATATCATCGAACCTAATTTTATTGACTAATTTTGTTGTATATGGATAAATAGATAGAAACTATTTATTGTGAACACTGGAAAACCTAAATCACATACAGAAAAACCTTATAAACTAGCGCCACAAGTGGCGGCCTTATAGCTAAAAGCAATTATGTTTTTAGTATCGGGTTTTTTTTTCTTTTCATCTACGTGCGAAAGTGTAAAGCGTTATTTTTTTTCGAAATAGTCTCTTAGTTCATTATTTGAAATGCCAGGTCACAGAATCGTACTGATCAGGACACGAGCTCGCAAAATTGCCCATATCGGCAGTCGGTGGTGCGGACTCAATACGGCCCAATTAGTCGGCTCAGACTTCCGCACGTTTTTGCCTCAACACTAATAGGCAAAATCTCGGCTAGAAGTACCTTTACAATGCCTGTTCAAATTCACTATGCATACATTTAACTATTATTAACATGATTTATGGAACTGTTATTCATAACAGCGAAAGGAATGGATAGAAGCGGAATTTATGTAAATATCGTTGAAGAAATGGTAATAAAAGTACGTTGAAATCTCTTGATATTTCCATATTTCGTTTTTAACAAATCGTTGTCACATAGGAAAATAAATATTTTGTATCTCGGGGTCTTGAAATCAAGGTTGTTTTGATTGTATGGTATGTATGGGTGTTCGGTTAGACGATGGACATGGACATACTTTTATTCTAGGATAATCATTTTACTACAAATAAAGAACAACTTTTGATATGAGGCACCTCTAAAATCGCGAAAAAAACATGAACAGCAATTTTTTTTGTATTTTATTTTTTTATGTTTAATTATGTCGGTCTTCCAACAGAATACCAGTATAGAAAAAATGTATATACCATCCCGATGCTAGCATATCAGCTTACCCTTGAAGTGTGATTGTCATATCAGCACGCTGACCCAGTGCGAGTTGGCGGATACTCATCTGCCATCGAATTTCTTCTCCGGAAATATGCAGGTTTCTTCTCTATGTTTTCCTTCACCGAAAAGCTAGAGGCATATACTTACGTTCCAAAGAACTCATTAGTACGGGTCCGCCCGGGTTCGAACCCGCGACCCCACGAATGTGAGGCGAACGATACCCTACAGCCTACACCTATCCCCAGGATTAAATAATCTTTGTAGATTGTTTTTGCATTTTTGCTTTTTAGGCATTAGCCTAACTACCTAACGGTGTTCAAGGATGCTGAGAAATGGTATAAATAATTCGTGGCTTGCGTAGAATCGCGAGGTATGAAGTGCCTCGCAGGCCGCAGCCGGAGACTGCAGGGGCGGCTCAGCACACAATTACGCAGGTCAAGCGTGCACTCTTGCACTGCTACAATTCAGCCCCGACGTCGACTGCGCCACGTTAAACACGCTTTATTTTCAACAGACGAGCTCATTTGCTTATGACATTTCGCAGTTGATTAGAGTTTTTTTGTTTTATTTTTTTTATTTATGCGAGTTAAGATCATCTGTTAAACAGTTTAAAATTTGTTAGTCAGTGTATCCCTGTGTAGATGATTATAAAATAATAGCTTGTTTGCTCGCATAGGCTACAGTAAATGAAACACCCCTGCAGGCCTAGCACGGGCGCAGGGTTAAAGTTATGTCCACCCGTTTTGTCTTCGCGTCAATGTGACAAAGCTAGAATATGGATACATCCGTCTCGTTCTCGCGGGATAAATAAGACAAAATTTTATCTCGGCGTCCGTGCTAGGCCTGCAGTTCACCTCTTTAGGGGTTGATTTTGAAATATCCTGAGACATGCCTTTCTTTATTTTTTGTTTGGTACAAAACTGAGTTTCATTGACTTGGCATGAAAACATATTTTATTTGCATGCAAACTTTGGGGATCCATTTTACCCCTTTAGAGGTGGAATTTTGCAAATCCGTTCTTATTGTTCACCCAGATCATTTGAGGAGTATTGGTATCAAATTTCACGCCTCTGTCATAAACGATTCGGTCTGTGCGTTGATTCCTGGAAAAGGGCTTGTTATTTTATATATAATATTGGTGGAATATCAATATTGGTGGACGTTTCTGACACAGCGCCATATAGCCCCAAACTAAGCAAGCCCGATTATGCGAACCAGATAACTGATAAAATACATAGGTAAATACTTATTTTTTTTGTAATTACATACATTAGAATACATAGAAACACCCAGACAAAGAACAAACATCCATGTTCACCACACAAATGTTTGTCCTGGGTGGGAATCGAACCCACAATCTATAGATCAGAAGGCGGAAATCCACCCACTGAGCCACAAGGCTAGTATAATATACATAGATTAGTCTATTGCGCCCTTGTCGCGGTGGGCGGCTTACATTATAATAGCGCTAACATAAAAACCACGGACAGGAAAAAACATATTTCTCGCTCGTTTGACGACATTTCGCGCGAAACAAATCCGTATATCTATAAGGAGTATTAGAATAGAATAACGTTTATTGCTTAAAACCGTATAATCAGATGATAAATTAAATTGGATTCAACAGTTTATCCTAACGGACGTTCAATGTAAGGTCTAAATAAAATGTATTTTTTAATGTAAGGTACGTAAAATGTATTTTTTTAATGTAAGGTACGTATTTACTATCAAGGACACTATAGATTGTATTTAGTCGGTATTTGCTACATTCCATAACCGTTGTTCAGAGTTCCGCAGCAAACTATAAGAACCGTATTTTTATTGTTTCTTCAGTCCATCCGTCGGTGTGTCACATAATCCTTTTATTAAGACACTATAAAGACTTCAGCGCTGAAATTTAGTTCAAGTATAGATTATTGTAACCGCAGCTACAATATTTCTCATATTGGACTGTTGTGAAAGCAACGACCCCATCGAATGGGGAATCGTAATAATCATTGTAAACAAAATCGTAAAAATATTATGAGGTTTTTATTAGATATTGTTTTTAAGAATCAATTATACTTTTATTTTTAAATAACCAAGCTGCTGATATAACCTGATAATACCTGAAATACTTTTAAAAACTTTTGCTCATCCGCACAAAATTTTATAAGAAACTCCTGTGCTTTTCACGCTTCTCGACCAGTCGGGATGATCAGGATTGGGATATCCTAATCAACCATTCGATTTTATTTTCTAACAAATAGAACCTATTCATCGGAACGGTGGATCTCCGAAACAGTCTCTAAATATTATGGATAAATATTCGTCACCGCGATTCAGAAGACTCGTGTCGCCATCTATCGGTGACCTGATGTGAATTTGCTTTGCAAAGGTAGTTAACGTTCATATTGCGTGTATCTCCAGTTTCCGTGTTTTTTTATTATTATTTATAAGTGATATACTCGAGTCGTCGTGGCCATTTTCGTTTTTTCTACATGTCGTTTAAGATTCCTGGTTTGGTTTTGGATTGGATTTCCTGGCTGGTGATTCGGTTTAACCTGAATTACTTTTGAAATTAAATTAAATTAAAAATTAAATTAATTTATTTTCAAGCAACCAGAGACCCATAACAATTTAAAACTAGAACAATAATATTAAATTAAAATTAAAATCAAAATTACCTATTCCTGTGTCAGTCAAACTACTTACAAATCTGCGTCAAACATACAAGTCAGTCAGAAAATAATAAAATAAAAATCAAAAATCAAAATGAAATAGTAAAAATGAAAATAGTCTTATAAAATGTCAAAAATTAGCAATCATTATTCAGTCAGTTATACTTTCTCTTCGGCATTGGTACTGCAACCTGCCTGTTGCAGCAATGCCGAAGGAAAGGGCAGTCTAGTCTGTCGGCAATCATCGCCAGGACAGCGTTGAAATTAGTACTACTCACTGCCGTCTTATAGTTTTCGAGTTATAGCCGACCAAGTACGTTACGAGGAGTCAATAAAATAAATTGTTCCGGAAAACCCGCTACAACAACTTTGCACGATAATAACACGGCCTATGATAATGATGAAGACTATTTATTTCTTACGTAGCTACGGAACCCTACCATGAACGTGTCTCAGCACCTACTTCACAGATTTTTAGCTCAATAAATCATAAGAAAATAATTTTATAATTTAGCAATAGTGCAACGACCTCGGCAGATACTCGTATGTAGGTATGTAGGCGTCTAGATCAGACTGAGTTTAATAACACCTCACATATTGATTTATTTCATGCCCTATAGAGAATACACTTAGAAAGTTTTCTGATTTGTGGTTTGGTAAGATAAGCCTTGATGCATTTATCGGCAAACTAGACATGACTTTTTAACCGTACCTATGTAGAGACTGTTAGATTTTTCACTTTTATTAGTTATTGAGCTTTTTTCTTGTGCCCTAGCCTGGACTGGGAACTGGCTCCCAAATGAGGCTGCCGGAACACACCGTTATAGCCATCCGAGTCAATACTAAAAAGTACCGTAAGCTATGGTTTGCTCGCGTTGTTTTCCTGCACCGGCAGCTCAAGGTCATTTCAACACACACCCTGATACATCGATAATAAGTTCTAGAGGAGACACCGCGGTACTTAACGGTGTCTCATTTAATTCTGATCACTCTGACACACTTCAATCAGTCAATTGCAATAATGACGAGGTGTGTACTAAACGACGCCACGGGCTGATTTTATTGAAATAAGTGTTTTATTACCCGACGTCCCAAGAATGAGGCTAATATTTTTGGAGCGTACGTGATGTAAGTATGTATGTTTGCATACATTTTTGTATGTTTTTTTTTTGTTTTTTGCTATATTATCTTCTGTAGCCTAAACGACTTGACCGATTTTGACAAGTAAGGCTACATTTTTTGGTCGTTTTTTTTGTTTTTCTTTTCGTAATTCTCGTGAGTGTCTGAATGATGTGTGCCAAAGTGATCACTATGAAATGGGTCATTGCAATGTAATGCGATGTCACCTCTAGTACACCTAATCCTAACTAATATTATAATTTAGAGGAATATAGCCGCAGTCTTATCAGGACCAATAAAGCTTCGAGGTATAAAAATGAATACGTTGGCCCCGAGGAGAAAACTTCGCTTGCGCGATTCAGAACTCCCTACATTACAACTGTCTATCCATACAAAACGTCAAAAAATGCACAAAAATGAAACAACGCCATCTAGCGAACTATAACAAGTAGCGTAGTCTCTCTGTCTGTCTGTCTGTCTTTAAACGAATCTTGGTAAAATTTGATAAGGAGTTACTGTATATCACAAAGACGGACATAGGATACTTTTTTTTATGTCCACGCGAACGAAGTCGCTGGTAACAACTAGTAACTCAATATAGTTTAAAAATTAAATTACCTTTTCTTTTTGTTTTCGTAATATCACTCACTATGCATCCATCCTGTATTTATCTGGAGGTACAAACTGCCTATTAAAAATCCTATCCACGTTATAAAAGCTTTAAAAAAAAAAGCTACATTTCAATTAAAAACAAACAATAAAATATCTGTTCCTACCACGAAAGGCCATTTCTTAGACTAATCGCCACAGTTCACCTGCGCCATTACACTCATTTGTTAGCACAAACTATACCTATTAAAATCACCCTTATTGCCGATGATGAGTTTCGAGGAAGCACGTGAAAACCTTAACGTGGGAAAGCCTGTTCGAGAGCGCCTAGACCACAGATGAATAGGACTTCTATTTATCTGTTCTCGTAAGCAACGGAATTCGCAGCGTTGGTAGGCCTCCCACTAGGTTGACCGACCACATTGTGAAAGTCGCGGGCAACCGGTGGATGCAAGTGGCCCGTTGACGGTCGGTGTGGCGCTCTAAGGGGGTATTATTGGTATTATTGGTATTCAGATGCCTAATCTGAAATGTTGCGAATTACGTATCTCCATAGGTCAGGACGATCCTGAGAGGTAAGTCGTCAAGTTTTGCTTATTACCCTACTGCCCAAGTAGGAGGATATTTTTTTTGAGGTGTATTTAAAAAGGAAAAAAACACCTGGCTGTGTAACGCGAATTCAGGGTGTATTACCCGTCAGCATTATTTCTTGACATCCGGAGTCTGATAGGCTTTTGATTATTGGAAATATTTGAAAAATGAGAAGTTTAAAATAATGCTCACTAAAAAAGAACCAATCATTTTTTTTATTCATAGAGAATTTTTGTGAAAGTTCTCAATTTTCAAATATTTTCCGTAATCAAAATGTCTGGAAGTGAGCCGACTCTTTATCTATATCAATTGACCGAGTGTGTGAATCGAACGCCAGGTCTCAGTTTTAACTGGCAAAATTTGCTTTCATCTGTTCGTATGTGGGTAATCGCGAGCAAGTCGTATTTTTCAACCAATCTTGACGAAACTTGGTACTACAATTTTGTAGTTTTTTTTCTGTCGTCGGCGATTTTTGATTGAAGGGGTATTTCTCCCAAAGAGGGGGAAAATTTGCTGCGGCGTCATACATCGGCCGATTTTTTATAATATTTGGCATAAACATTCAGTACTCGATTCTAAACAAGAATTTTGAATATGAGCAAAATCGTTAAAGAGGTTTTATTCCCCATTTTGGGAGGAAATAACCAACCAATCAAAAATCGCCGTCCCGTCAAAAAACGTACGTTCATCAAAACATGCGATCCAAATATGCAAAATTATGCCTTGATATTATATTATGATATTATATTCGCTACCTCTTTTTTGTGATAAATCTAATATACATACTATTAATTACGTATTGAAGCCTAAGTTCAATTGTTTTCACTTGTTATTTTTAAGGAAAATGTGTACTTAGGGCTCGTCCATTCATTTTATTTTGGTCGAAGAGTCTATGTGGCGTGTAGTGATGTCTAGTCCTTACTAGAATTATCACAGCAAGCAAAATATCTGTTTACAAAAATAGCTCAATATCTTGCGTTCCCGATGCCGTATAATAAGTAGGCTTCGTGATTTTCAGAGTAAGTTCCCTTGTAGCCGGTGCACGCATTAGCTGGCGTTCTTGAAATATGCAAAGCTCACTCACGACCTACCCGAGCTATAAACCAGTAACCGAGCAGTAGCAAAACTTACGCATTATTTAAATACACATTTATACTAAGTACAAAATAATATCTACTTTCGGCTTCCAGTTCCGTAAGGCTTAAATTCCGGCGATTTTGTGTGGCATGGTGTTTAAGCACTTACCTAATGATGTGCTATGAAATTATGGCATAAAAATTACCAAGTGACGTAGTCATTAATATTGACTTATTATTGCTGTGAAGTGTGAACAATAAAGTGGTCCTACGTATCTGCATTTCATTTAATTTTATTCGTAGCTACTTACATCGAAAACTAAGGCGGTTGCCTCTTGTTTTATTAATGAAAGTGTTGCGCTAACTATGTTCTTCGAAACATGTCAAATAATTACTCACACTTTTCAAATTAAATCTAAGTAGTCATAGGTAAGAACAATAAACCTATGTAGTCATAGGTAGGGAACATCCTTCTTACCTATGACTACTTAGGTTAAATTTGAAAATGTGAGTTTTGTGAGCAATAATTTGGCTATATATGAGCATGAAAATGTGAGCAATAATTTGACTATATATTTGTATTTACCGATCACTGACAATTGAAGTTGAAAGTAAAAACAATATGTTTCAGTAAATAAATAAATATCTGGGACATTTTTACACACACGGTTATCTGACCCCAAACTAAGCAAAGCTTGTAATATGGCTGCCAGAGACTGATATACGTACATAGATATTTTTAAATACATACTTATATAGATATTAACACCCAGACATGGAACAAACACAAATATTCTTCACATGAATGTTTGTCCTAGATGGGAATCGAACCCACGCCCCCAAACACAGAAGGTAGGTTCACTACCAACTGAGCCACCGGGGCAGTCAAATGTACATCAAGTACATCCCAACATGTTTTTTTTTTAAATTTCAATCCTGTGGAACTTGCGTGAAACGAAGCGCATGTACTCTGTTCCATCGTCCAAGCCCGCTGGTAATAGCGCGTGAGACGCTCCGAGCTAAAATCTGTTTGCTTTTAGAAATCTAGCGTGGGTCATGCATTAAAGTCTATTGTGAGATAACGCATTTCATCTCTACATAAAAGTCAAATTGAATTTTTGGCGGGAACGTGAAGAATTCATGTCGCGTCATTTTATTATTTTCAAAAACTTGTGTTATTTCCAAAACTCCATAGAAGGCTCTAGTAAAGTTTTCACCACTTTACTGGGGCATGACTTTGACTTGACCGTGACTTCATTTGTTCGCCTTTGACCATGACTATGACTTGTTTGATAATAACTAACAAAACCTTAGAATATATATGTTTACTTGACACTGGCAAATGCATAAGACGTGCGACACCAAAATCCTCTTAGGAGGAAAGAGAGAGAAAAACCAAATTTCAAGAGTCAGTCTTAGATATTTTTCTAGGTAAGTCTAGATAAAGACTAACCAATAGAAATAGCACTAACTGGCCTAATTTGAAAAAAAATATGATTTTTCATGTCATTAGTTACTTACGTATAGATTAAAAATCTTATTTTGAAATCATTATATGTTTTTTTTTGTTTTATCGTCATAGCCAAGAGGAAAAACATGGTCACTTACATGACATTTCCTCGATAAAAAAAAACATTGAAAAGACCTTGTCTTACACACATTATTTCAGGTTGGGCTCTCAGGGCTCACAGAAGTAATTTTTCCCTGGCGCTCGAATTTTTTGAAGTGTATATTCAAGTGATTATTACACTAATAGTGAGGTAATAATATCTAGGATAGCATCGAACAGAATTTTGATTGATTTCATTGTTTAGTTGTAATTAGCAATTAGCTGATATTTTTACTAGCCTACGCTAAAACCATCTCTTTTCATCTGCGCGCGAAAGAGTATAGCGCTATATTTTTCTCGAAATAGCCTCTTAATAACTAGAAACTAGTATTTAGTAAGTATTAGTCGTAAAATAAACAACCTTAACCTTGTTTTAGTACATTTCAATATGACAGCTAAAGTGGCTTTGTCACATTTTATTTTAATAACGACATACGAAGTGCGCGCGTCACGCTTGCTACACAGAAAACTTGAAACTGATCACCAGATGTGATCAAAACTGTAGTCATAAAAACATTTATTTATATATTTAATTATATTTATTATACTAGCTGTCACTTGGACCTACAAAAGAAGTAGCCTTTGTCCGTCTCCTACCCTTAAGCTATATTTATGCTAAAGTTCAGCTCTATCCGTTTAGCCGTTTAGCCGTGAAAACACGAAAAACATCCAGACAGAGAGACAGAGAGACAAAGTTACATTCGCATTTATAATATTAGTTAGAATTTTATCTTATACATATATATATATTTTTTTTATTATTATAAATTAAATATATTTAATTTAATTTTAATATTTATATAGTATTTTCGTTTTTTTAAGAAGAAGGTAAGTAAAGGTATAAAAGTTAATTGAGTATCTATACCCATTAGATGTTGATCTCTGTTATCTGAAATCAAAAAGGCTAAAACGAACCTGTAGGCCTAGCACGGGTGCCGGGGTAAAATTGTATCCACCATATTTATCCCGCGAGAACGAGACGGATGTATCCATATTCTAGCTTTGTCACGTTGACGCGAAGACAAAACGGGTGGACATAACTTTATCCAGGCGCCCGTGCTAGGCCTGCAAAAAAAAAAAAAAAAAAAAAAAACAATACAGATTAGGTACATAAATAAATATAAAACGACCAAGACAGTGCGGCATGCAAGGCACAGGCACAGCGTGTGTGACTGCTTAGTGCGTACCTCTAGACCTACGATGTCTTACTTCGTAGTTTCGTAAGTTAATACTTTCCTATGTACAAGCCCTAAAAGATTTTAAGTGAAGAAATCATGTCTCGTCATTTTATTATTTTCCAAAACTTGTGTTATTTCGAGTGTTAATGTGTAAAAACGGTGAATTTTTACCCGTTAAGTGTTCGTGAACATGCACGAGGGTTGGTGAATGGTATAATGTCATGAAACGTGAATTTTCGTGTCGTTTCCAAAACTCCATAGAAGGCTCTAGTAAAGTTTTTACCACTTTACAGGGGCATGACTTGGACTTGACCGTGACTTCCTTTGCTCGCCTTTGACTGTGACTATGGGTTGTTTGATATTATTTAACAAAACTTGAAAATATAAGTATACTTGACACTGGCTAATGCATAAGACGTGCGACGCCAAAATCCTCTCAGTCTAAGACAAAAAAAAAAAGATTTAAAGTCCTAATACAAAACTGAGCCACGAGCTTGTAGGAAAACAGATATTTTGTAGATGGATTTCACTTCAATGCGACATAAAACAATGTCTAGATCCTGCGTGTGATTTTGCGCGCTGCGTGAATCGTGACCAGCTCTCGCGCCGCTCACCTTTCACTGGTAATGCTTACCGCACAGAACCATAATGAAACTCGGCTTTTGAATTGAAACGATGTCTTACAAGAGCCGAGTCCATGCCTGTCTAGGATGCGGTGAGAGCGAATAGATTCTGCGTGCGAGATGAGCGCTGCGTGAGTCGTGACAAGCCCTCACAATGCTAATAGCTTTCCTTGAGAATAGGTAGGTGTAAACATTACTGTAAGTCTATTTTTAGGGTTAGCAAACTAGGAATATAGTTTCGCTGTGTCCGTTGTTAGTCCTTCGTCGTGTGTATATGACGGTCCTTTTCAACAGACTTCCGAAAAAGGAGGTTTACAAGTCGACTGTATTTTTAAAAATTATATTTGTTACCTAGAACTCCGTCATTTATAAACGGACTCCAAAAATAACTGATTATAAATTGTAAATCTATATATATATATAAATGAACCCCTATTTTTCCTGCTCACGTTATAACTTGAGAAAGGCTGGACCGATTTTGATGATTTCTTTTTTGTTGTGTTCGTAATTGTGAGGAAAAGGTTTGTATGAATGTGTGAAATAGTTTAGCGAGGCCAAAGGCCGAGCTTCGCGGGCATCAGCTAGTAGGTATAAAGCATCAATAAATTCGTAGATTGCCCTTTAATGCTCTTTGCTTTGAAGTAATTAAAATGTGTTTTTCTACTTTTTAGTTTAAGTTTGTACATGTAGGATTTACAACTAACTAGTCTTGATATTTTTTTTTTTTTAATTCTATTTAAGTCTATATTAGTAAAGTTTATATAGTATATAGATCTAAGTAACGCGGTTACTTAGAAGGTACCAACAGAGTTCTCCAGATATCACGACACCCTTATTGTATATCATCACCGTGCGTATAAAAATAGAATCGAAGCACTTTGTGCGTTGCTTTATTCCCTATAAGGAACAAGCACTAAAATGTAATACACATGGATAATTTTACCCGTTTCCATTTTAGATGTTACTCCGTGTCAATACTCAATACTCAATTCATTTATTGCAAACATTATGTGGATTACATGCAGATCTTAACTAGCATATTTTAAATAGGTAAATCATAATGACCCTGATTGGGTATGGCAATATCGTGCGGAGCGGGTCAATCTATTCCATAATTGTCCATAATTGAAGTGTCAATGAAGTATACAGCCGTCTTGTCCATACAAAAAGCGTAGTCCCTAAATGTTATCCGGTTTTGAGGACTTTTATATATTTTATCTACACCATGAAAAGCTATTTTTTTATGTTTTTTTGTCGCAATATCCTATTTATTTATTTTAAGAAACACCAACAGTATACATATTAATTATCATCTATGGGGTAACAATTTTTAAATCAGATACAGTTCTGATATGTACACCAGTAACAGGTGTTTACAGCATTCACCGTTAAAAGCGTGGTTTGAAAAATAATAATATATCTTCGTTGTTACAGGCCGATATTTTTTGAGTCGAAAATACGACGAAGAAAAGTAGTTGTTGTTAGAATACCATAAGCATTTTGTGAAAAAAAACAAAACTTAGCGGCATAGATTATAGTTTATCCAAGCCATTGACACCAAAAATAAAAGATTTCGTTAAGATTTAGGGGGTGATAACAGACTACTCCGAAACGCTATGCACGAAAAACAGAGCGACAGCTATACGATTTCAAATATCGAATGCGGCAAAACCTCGCGGAAGGACTATCCTCCAATTATAAAATACGTGTAGGTAGATATAAATTAATACTCGCTTGCGGCGCGTGAAGCGACCGAAGCAGTAATTTTATGCGCAGGCGCCACCCATACGATAAGCATGTAACTACCGAGTAGTGAGCTTTATGCGCTGCTTTTAATTTATTATATTTAGTTTGTTAGTTACACAGAGGGCTCCGAACAGAATCCTTTCTACCCGACTGCCCAAGAAGAAGAGTAATATTTTTGGGGTGTATGTATATTTGTGTTCTACATTACCTCTGTTCATCCGTTCCATTTAGTGCAGCTAGTAAGATGTTGTTGGAATCCGCTTTATGTCCAAAGTGTCGTGGGCTACATTTTGAACCCGATTATCTTTTTTTTTTAACAATAATACGTACTTTTTCCAATATAGTGGTCTCAGTTTACCTATTACCTGTCATAATTAATTTTGGATGCTCATTTACCTACAGTTCTATCTCTCATGCACAATACCACCATCCTAATAAATGTCAATTCCCTCACTCTCATATATGTTCCCCAAAACTCTAACAATCTATATCCTTCCTTTGTTTACTCCTTCCTTTCACCAACTAAGCTATACGCTATAGAATGCTATTGATATCACACTATGGTGAAAGGAAGGAGTAACCAAAAACCTCAACCACTCAATAAACAAAAAACACCCTACTCTTCCCAAAAAAACCATCCTGTTTAGGTACATGCATTCAATTTCATATAGTTTTTAACGGCAATAACCGCCAACTTTGAACCCTATCATTATCAAAGTTGTCAATAAAAACAAGTAGGTGCTGTCTTTCAGCAATATCCATCGGATAAAGGTGTCGTTCTTGAAATAAATTCATTTCGCTACACGCGTGACTACCAATAAAACATTTTATATCCTGATAATGGGTTCAACATACACCGACATTCGCAGCTGTAATTAATTTTAATTTCATATCATATTATTTCTATTATAGCTCAAAAATACTTGCTAAATGTGAAATTGAAAATCATCCAGCATAAAGATAAGCTTCTTTAACTCTTTCATTACAGTGATAAAAATAACCTACTAGAAAAAGGTATTAGGTATGTAACATGTCCCTAGTAATTATGGAAACATAAATTCTGAGTTATTAATATTTAAGTGAAACGCCGACTCTATTAAAAACATCACACAAGAGACGATAAAACCGCATCGCAGGCAGTTAAGCTAATCTTGGTGAACCTCTTGGCTAATTGCTATCTTGCTTTTTCTTTTCTCAGCACTTATCTATAGACGAATGCTGTTACAGATTATGCTCAAAATTCCTAATAGAAGAAAAAAAAGTAAGTATAGGTGGGTGTTGGTGGAAGTTTTTAAAACAGCGCCATCTAACCACAAACTAGGCAAAAGTTGTACTATGGGAACCAGATAACTGATAGAATACATAGAAACACCCAGACAAAGAACAAACATCCATGTTCATCATAAAAACGTTTGTCCTGGGTGGAACCTTAAACCCTAAACCTACAGTTCAGAAGGCGGAAATCCTCCCACTGAGCCACAAGGTTAGTCAATGTATTATTATTATTATTTAAAAAACGACTATACCGACTGCGTCATGTACCCTATATATATAGGACAATCCGGATATAAAGAGGAATCCAACGACGCGTCACTCATCAAAGTCGGTCAAGCCATTTGGGTTACAGAAGGTAATATAGCAAAAACATACCTACAAACTTACATACTCACATACTTACATATACCCAAAAACATTATCTACGTTCTAGGCAGTCTGGTAACAATGAATGATCAATAAAATATGTATGAAGCAGGCATGGAAAATATCAGTGGCCTTATTAGGCATGAACATTTACGTGTTTATTTTAAGTGGATTCTCTTTCAGGGGCATCATAAATGTTGCTTAAATTTAATCAATGCTTAAAAAGGTCTGTCTTGTTATTGCGCGTGACATTTCACGTCAGCCTGAAGTTGACAGAGAATTTAAACCATTGCTTAACTTAAAGCAACTTTTATGAGTAAGGCCCTCAATATTTGACATGTTTTTACGCACATAATTATTCTTCCACTGTAATCAATCTCTAATTTGATTCGATTTAACATCTTAAGGTGCTTCGTTTGAGTCCGCTAGGTAGGTAGGCGCCAAGAGATGGCGCTGTCGTTGAAAACTCAATTGAGGTAATCTGCCCCAGTTTTAATTCACTTTGCGACCTCTTACTATTGTTATAAACACATCTCAAAAATAATAGAGCCCATTAATAGCTGCACTCGACTGAAAATTCAAATAATCTTCAACGCCTGTATGCACGCATGAACATTACGCACACATGCGAATTCAAAACAGTTCCAAGCAAATACGAAATTTCGTTGCTCTGAATATCGTCTCGGTGGCCGAAGTCATCAGTTTGATTAGGTAGCGCTCGTGAGGTTCCGGGTTCGAACCCCTAAAATTAGGTAGAATTATTTTTTATAATTTAATTTCGAGAATACTATTTATTTTAATTTTTGCTGTGGGTTTCTTGAAAAACAAACTTATTCAAAATTAGTAACGAAACTTATAAAAGTATATATCTACATAAACCTAATATTGTCACACAAATATTTAAAATGCGAAAGTTCGTGTGTAAGTGTGTAAGCATGTAAGTTTTTTTTTTTTGTTATTTGGTGACGAGACGAGCAAGTCACTCAGCTGATGTTAAGCTTCACGCTTGCTCATAACAGTTCAGTGCCACCCAGAATTTTGAACCTCAACAGTTCAAAACCATGCGCGGCAATGCACTGCGCTCATTACTCTGAGATATTAGATGTTAAATCTCTGTGCCCAATAATTACGCTGGAAACATTGCCCTTCAATCCGGAACACAGTGATGTTTTGCACACTACTGCTTGACGATTGAATAACTGGGTCCCTGGAATAACCCCATATCGGGGGTTCTAAAGGCACCGAGTCTGGTACCTTCCGAACAAATTTTCCACTTTTTTTCGGTTTTTTTCAAATTAATTTCGAATTTTACATACCTAATACCTAATGAAATGACCTAATGAAATATGCAATACCCAAAAATGTTGTGTTTTCCGCGTCGATAGACATTATTCTGCGACTAAAAATATGGATTTTAGACCCGGGTTAGATTAATTTAGTCCATAGTAGGTACTGTTGTTTGTTATTTGTTATTTTGTGTGTACACAACACACAAAACTAACTAATAGGTAGGTACGTAGGTAGGTAGGTTTGTTGCTTGGTTGGTGGCTAGGTAGGTATTATTAGTATAATGTGCATATTTTGATCGCGCAGCACGAAATATTCAAGATTTTCATATACCTCTATCTACCACCTTACCACCTACCTATATAGGTACCATACCTATACAGACACCTTTTACAAAAAATCTATTATTTCACTAAGAAGGAAGTTTTTCAGAATTTTTTCAATATTTTTCCCGGGATCAGTGAGCGTGCGCGCAACGAGATCATACATAAAAATGCATTCATCATCATTATTGAGGTGAATTTTTTTCCCGAAATTTTGCATTATTTTTCCTGGCAGCACTGATGGAGCGCGCACCGAGCCCCATACTCAGAAATGCTGAATTCCAACAAATTTTAGATATGGGGTTATTAGTTAGTCACACCAAAATGCGAAAGTTTGTGTGTATGTAAGTAGGTATGTTAGTATGTAAGTGTGTTTGTTCCCGTTCAAATCTGTAACAGCTGCACGGATTCTAATGCAATTTGGTATGGAGGTAGCCAAATTTAGGTATGGTAGCCTCCATACCAAATCTCATCCAAATCCGTTCAGCCGTTACAGAGTTTATACCGCGGGTGAAACCGCGGGGCGTGGGTAATGGGTAAGAAATCTCGGTACGATATGGAACAGGCTGATGATGATGATGATGAATTTTAAATCTATGACCGAATCACATGCGAATTCAAAACGGTTACAAGCAAATACGAAATTGAGTACCCGATTTTCGGCATTCCACCTATCAGATCGACTGGCCGAGCGGTCGAGTGGACGGATTTTCATTATGCTTCGTTTTGTAGTGTGTATCAATGAGACGAAGGTCCCCGGATCGAATCCTCATTTGAAAATTACTGTTTTTGTAGATTTTTGTTCCTTTTGTGCTATTTTTTTACAGAATAAGTTATCAAACAACACAACAAACACCACACACAAAACTAACTAACTAACTAATAGGTAGGTAGGTAGGTAGGTAGGTAGGTTGGTTGGTTGGTTGGTTGGTAGGTAGGTAGGTATTATTAGTATTATGTACATATTTCAATCGCGCAGCATGAAATATCCAAGATTTTCATATACCTCTATCTACCACCTTACCACCTACCTATATCGGTTCCTATACCTATATAGGCACCTTTTACAAAAAAACTATTATTTCACTAAGAAGGAAGTTTTTCAGAATTTTTTCATTTAGGTTATTAGTTAGTCACACCAAAAATAAATATTATAAAGAGGACAGATTTGACTGCCCGTTTGCCCGCATTGAATAGGCTCCGAAACCACCGAATCGACCCGAAAAATCCCCCCGCTGCTGGGCAGCCTTTCAGCCCTCCTTACACTTCCTTCTTTTCTGCAACTTGACGCAAATAGAAGGGTTCTGCGTGTGCATTATAATTTTCATTCCCTCGTCAAACACCCGTGCGAAGCTGGTGCGGGCTGTAAAGGATTCAAACAGACAGACGGACAGACAGACAGACAGACGGACATGACAAACTTATAAGGGTTCCTTGTAGTACTACGGAACCCTAAAAATGTATAAATGGTTACCTATGTCAAAGTCCTCAAAATATATATTTCGCGAGGCTGCGCGGGCCGCGAGCGGCCCGCGGGGCGGTCCTGCAGTTGGGTATGGCTGGATCGTTTAGGTCGACTTGTAAAGTTAAAAAAAAAGGAGGAGCATGATGAAAACGGGTAAGAAACCTCCATACGGTAGCAATTTGGCTAATGATGATGATGATTATGGTTAAAATCTATGACCGATAATGAACGTCGCAGTTTGACGGGTAGAAATCCCCCCATCACCATGAAAATGGGCAAGAAGTCTCGATACGTTAGGAAGCGTGCTGATCATGATGATGATGAATTTTAAATCTATGACCGCAAATGAAAATCGCAGTTGGAAGGGTAGAAATTTCCCCCATTGCTATGAAAAATGGGTAAGAAATCTCGGTACGATAGGAAACAGGCTGATGATGATGATGATGATGATCCTTAAAATCTATGACCGTACATGAAAATCGCAGTTGGAAGGGTAGAAATCCCCCCATCGCCATGAAAATGGGCAAGAAGTCTCGAATTATATTTTTTATTTATAAATTAGGTAGGTAGGCACTTACGAAACACCTTCGCCATGATAATATTTCAGCCGAGCACGAACACGTTTCGTGCTCTTTTTTTGGCCAGAATATTGATGGCGTCTATAGCGCAACGATGATGTCTGCTGCATTCTATTATAATTATGTACGTTATTATTAGGTTACTAGCAGCCCACCCCGGCTTCGCACGGGCACCCAACAAAAAAATAAAAACCATAATACACACACGAAAACCCCTCCACCCGCGTCAAGTCACAAAAAAAAAAAAAATATTAAGAAAGCCGAAAAGCCACCCAACAGCGAAACAATTTTTCAAATCCGTTCAGCAGTTTCGGAGCCCATTCAATGCAAACAAACAAACAAACAAAGAATCAAATCTTTCCTCTTTATAATATTGGTATAGATAGATTATTCTATCATCATCAATAGTTGTCGCAACGCACGCGATGTAAAGGATATTTTAGGTATTTTTTTTACATCTTGGGTTACATTATTCGAGTTTTAGTAAGGATCCCAATTTTTTTTTAAATAAAATATAGTATAGTATAGGGATAGTGTAGCTTCCCAACAGTGAAAGAATTTCCCAAATCGGTTCAGCAGTTTCGGAGCCCATTCAATGCACACAAACAAACAATCAAATCTTTCCTCTTTATTATATTGGTATAGACTATTCTTTCATCATGAATAGTTTTCGCAGTGCACGCGAAATACATCATCTTGGGTTACATTATTGGAGTTTTAGTAAGGATCCCTAATTTTTTTGAAAATATAATATAACCTATGTCACCCGGGGATAGTGAAGCTTCCCAACAGCGAAAGAATTTTTCAAATCGGTTCAGCAGTTTTGGAGCCCATTCAAACAAACAAACAATGAAATAAATAAACAATCAAATCTTTCCTCTTTATAATATTGGTATAGATAGATTAGGTAACCAAATCAAACACTGCACTGCACACCGATACCGAATCTCGCAACGTCGCAATTATCGAAGACCGCGCGCGGACTAAGCCGCGAGGCAAGAATACCTAGTCTCGCTCACACACGCTCCGACAAGCTGGCAACGTCGCGTAAACCGCGTGACGCGCGCGCGGCACAACCAGTGTACACGATTTTTGCAAGACGCACGCACACATCAATATTTCACGCACACCATGATCGCATGATTCGCATGTAAAGAACACACCACTACAATCGTAAAATTTGTCGTAATTATTGGGTTGAAAGATGGTATTTCCTAGCCATGAACATTTTAAATTATCGACTTTGCGATACTTAGAGGCCAAATTAGACCTATGTTAAGTCATGCCCAGTTCAAAATCGTAGTAGGACGCCTAAAAAGGCATCGACAGTTTTGTATGAAAGTCGTTTATCCTTAACTTATCTTTTTATACAGAACAGATCGAAATCCATACTAGAACAGTGACGAGTCCAATAACATTTACTTACCTATCTCGAGTAACCTTATGGCTCAGTGGGTTTCCGCCTTCTAATCTATAGGTTGTGGGTTCGATTCCCACCCAGGACAAACATTTGTGTGATGAACATGGATGATTGTTCTTTGTCTGGGTGTTTCTATGTATTCTATGTATGTATTTACAAAAAAAAAAGTATTTATGTATTCTTTCACTTATCTGGTTCCCATAGTACAAGCTTGCTTAGTTTGGGGCTAGATGGCGCTGTGTGAAAAACGTCCACCAAATTTTTTTTTATTTATTTCAATATCTGTAAATTATAAGAAACTACTACAAGAAAGTAGCTTTTAAATTAAATTATCGTTAACTAATAAAAAACGGACAAGTGCGAGTTGGACTCTCGCACCAAGGTTTCCGTAAAAAAATTACTAACTAAATTGTATTTTCTTTTGTTCATATCGTTAGCGCACTTGACCTTTAATAATATTAATAATAATTATAAATTAATAATACTTATACTCCTCTTCCTTTATTTTACTTAACCGTTAGGTAGACACTATATTCACACAAATATTGATGATGAAGTTTATTTATTATGTACAACTTAAAAACAGACAATTAAAGAAAATTTAAAAATACTTCCTAAAAACTAAAACCTAAAATAACTATAAAAATTAAACTAAACTAAAAGACGACTAGTGGAGGGAAAGGTCCTCAGAATGCTGGCTGCAATGCTCAATTTCTGTGCGAAATAAAAGTTATAATTAAATAAATAATAATAATAATAATCAATAAATAAATATTGATGATTAAATGTTTGTACCTATTAACGGTAATAAACTAACAAATAACAAGAAAATAATGTCGAAAAAAATAAATCTTAAATCCGTCATTATAACACTTTCTGTGTAAACTTTAATCGGCTACCTTTTACGGTAAAATCCATTATGATTCTAAAGATAGAGCCGTTTAAAGGCAGGACGAATTGACGGACAGACAGACAGACGGCGGCGCAGCGTAGACTTAGTAATAGAGTTAGTAATAGGGTCCCTCTATTACTTAGCATACGTTCTTTAGGTACGAAACCCTAAAAACAGCTAAACTCTGGTAGGTATTACACAACCACATCAAAATGTAGGGGTGATTAAAGTTAAGCTTGATACACACTGCGCAGCTATTAAACGCGTTTACTTCCAAATTGCCAAGTTGTGTGGAGAGTGCAACATTCGGTAGCAATTAGCTGAACTGTGTGAACTGATTATATTTTAGAGGAGCCTCGCTTTACTGAAAATTAGCTTAATCGTGATTCTGCAGTATTTTCTTCTTTTTTTCTGGCAACATGGCTCTTCCATTACCAATTTTTTTGACATGTCCAAGTGCTCTTAGGTATGTGTTCCAATGGAAATAAATGAATATGACTATGACTATTTTTTACATTAGCAGCCAGAAGACGTCCGCTGCTGAACATAGGCCTCCCCCTTAGACCGCCATACCGACCGACAACGTGCCACTTGCATCCACCGGTTGCCCGCGACTTTCACAATGTCGTCGGTCCACCTAGTGGGAGGCCTGCCTACGCTTCGTCTTCCGGTTCGTGGACGCCACTCAAGAACCTTTCTTCCCCATCGGTTATCGGTTCTTCGAGTGATGTGGCCTGCCCATGACTATGACTATGACTGATTGAATAAATAGGTAAGTCCTTACTACAACTTAGCGTTTAATATTGAAGCTATAAAGGCAAAACAATACTTTTATAATAATAATTTATCTAATACCTCAGGGTGACAGGCGCAGTGCATTGCCGCGCAGGATTATGAATTGTTGAAGTTGAAGATTTGGATGGCTACTGAGTTGTTATGGGCGAGTTTTACGCTTACAATCAGGCGAATGACTTGCTCGTCCCGCCACTCAGAAGCATAAAAACCTACTAAAAGTACTTCTTCATATATATTTACTTATCAAATGAAAGACCAACACAATTTTATCTTCTTTAACGAAACCTAGTAGATACCTACTTTCGATAAGTATCAAAACGATACTTATTGCTGCGATAAAGATTTCTGTTCGGTCAGTATCGGTATCTAACGATCAGTAATTGGATCACAGTGCGTTCAAGTCTTACTTATAAAACGCCGTTACTTGTTAAAAAGCGGTTTTCAACCTTTTTTTTAAAGTAAAAGTATTTGGGTTAACCTCAAACAAATATAAAAAAAAGGTTATATTCATGTAAAATAATTTAACAAAAAAAACCGACATCAACAAAATACTCCCAATATTACCCTCCTTCTTGGGCAGTCGGGTACAAATGCACTATGGAGATGATCTTGGCGCCACCCGTGAAATACTTATTACTGTGGAGTTCAGGTGGGCATCTGTGGTCTTCTTCATCAGTTCCACTTCACCAGAAGATACTTTCTGAATGCAAAAGCTTGACTTGTCGATGAAAATACCAAAGTCCTGTATGTACGACTATAATATTTGAGGAGTTCCCTCAATTCAACTCATTGATCCCGTCACCAGAACTGGATTTTGATAAAAGTGGGCGAAATCTGGAGGAATATCCTTCAAGAAAAAAAAAACTTTTTCATATCGGCTTATAACTGACGGAGTGCTGAGTTAACAAACATAAATGAAAAAACACTCGATTTGAGAACCTCCTCCTTTTTTTTGGTCGGTTAAAAATACATATGTTTTTTGTTTAGTAGCGTTTTGGTTTCGGTCCCTTACAACCATATTTATGCCTCGGAGAAATAAGTCGTGCATTTGCTTAGCAATAGCACGAACTCTAGTGATAGAAAATAGAGTTCTGTGGATAGGTATAGAAACTAAAGTTACAGAAGAAAAAATACGTTATTTTTAAGGCCGAGTTCCTATATTCCTCATTTAAAAGATTAAATAGGTACCTCTCAAAGCAGCTGTCAGGTGAGATGTTAAATGCAACCTGTAGTCAGTCATCAAACTACCAATTCTGAGATAATGAATAATACTACAGATTGAAATATATAGAAACAAAACAATAACGTTACTCATACTTATGATTTCGGTATAAGAGCTCGGAATAAATTTGTTAAACTCTGCTTCTTAAACGTGAACAAAATACCTAATTTCGGAGTTCTAATCTAAAACATTTCTGTTCACCTAAAACATAAACAAAACATATTCTTATAGTGCATATATATATATAACATATTATAATAAGAGCATGTCGGGCCATGCTTAGTATCATGCTTAGTAGGGTTCCGTAGGATGCCACATCAATCATACCAAGAATGGCTGCAATATTTGGTAGACAAACATGCAAAGTACCTGGTCACTGAAGTTACTTTACTATTATTATTTTTCTAAACTGTATAATTATATGACCAAAAAGTAACATACGTTATGTATGGAACATTAATGTGGAACGTTTATGTACACTACTGTAGATTTTACACAGGACTATGGTTAAAACTATAACTAAAAACTTGTATGAAATATTGAGGTAAGTAACATTTTACATGTTGATAAAATATAAAAAATATACCTACATAATAACAACGAAGTTTATAAATAATTCGAAATAAAAAAAAATAGATTGACAACCTCTTTCTTGGGCTACTGGGCAGTTGGTTAAAAAGGCTTGTGAAGATCAATCCGCGTCTTGATCGAGGAAAAACAAACTCGGCCGGGAGCGTGGGCGGTCCGCACGATGCAACGCGAGGCGATGGTAAACCACGAGCCTATAGATTTTGCGACCATCTTACATTGTACCTTACATAAATGTGCATTTACCGACGACGGCTATACTGTTATACTATACTACTACTTAAAGGTTTGACAGAGTTAGTGATAGAGTCTTAGCTTTTTAGGGTTCTGTACCTCAAAAAGAAAAATGAACCCTATAGGATCACTTAGTTGTCTGTCTCTCTGTCTGCCCTACCCTATTCTCGATAATACATGGAGTTATCATGTCGAAATTAATATCAAACGCGTATGTCTACGGTCCCTTCGAACTAAAAAAAATAAAGCTTATGTGTTAACTCAATCAAAAAATACGGTCATTTAGGCCACATATTTCACCGCCGATCCTTGTAGCCTCTTCTCCCACTGATACAAAACATTTCTTAATTATAGAAAAAATACTAATGGATATTATGAAGCAGTCCTCGTTTTCAAACGATTTGGCAGCCGGTGAATAAAAAATGTGTCTACTAACTTCCTTCACGTGATTAATAATGAACCAGATGTAATGTGACATCCATGAGGTGATCAAACATTTAAATTAAATACTAGGCATAAAAATGCCGACGATAACAGGCTTTTAGCATCGTCATAAATCGAAATGAGAGGAAAACTGCAACCGAGGTATCAGTTTAACAGCTATAATTTCAGGTAAAAATTACAGTCTAAAATAATAATCGCATGGCGCTTAGGTATCGCCTTTGCGTAGTCATTTAATTAATTAAAACCTCACATTTACTGATATGCAATTATTAATCCTTGTGTGTCAAGTCGCAGCTAAGTGCTATCACTAATCAAGATGCAGGTGGCTCTCACCTGCGCCACTCATTTAGTTAAGTGCTTCTAGTTAAAGCGTATCGGTATTCGAGGTAAACAGAATTAGTGTAATTTTTATGGACCACTATTTGACTAATCTGTCCAAGTCTCAAACGTATGTAGTTTCACATTTTTTTTTGTTTACGAAGCTTTTGGTTTCTAACGGCCTCTACAGCTATAACCGGACTTTGGCGAACGCAAAAGGCGTTGAGCCCTAAAACTATTTTACGGCGCGAGGGTGACTAGTGCAAGTGCAACGAATGCGGTACGAACCTCGGCTTGGGCCGTCACCAGGGAAGGGGATATCAAACTGGCCCTGCCTGGCACCCCGGAAGGGGTGTGTCCTGGGGCCCCAGCGGCTTGGTTTGAATCTGATTGATTATTTGGAGAGAAACTTATCGATCTACGGACAGATCCTGGGAATTCACACCTGTATGTTTTTACACGCTTTAGTCTTAGCCTAATGTCATGAAAGTGTCTTATTGTAGTGGTAGGACTCTTCTGCAGAGTCTACCTGGGGAAGTACCACACCTTTGCTAGTTATTCAACCGCCAAGCAGTAGTTTGCAAACATTACTGTGTTCCGGATTGAAGGGAAATGTTTCCAGCGTAATTACTGAATAGGTACTACAAGATGTAGTATCTAATATCTCAGTGTGACGAGTGTATTGCATTCCCGCCAAATTCAAATTCAATTTTGAAAAGTTGAAGTGTACTCCTGGGTAGTAGCGTATTATGATGGGCAAGCGTAACGCGTACCATCAGGCGAGCGACTAGCTCGTCTCGTCATCCAGTATCAGTAAAAAAATAAAAAGTTTTTCGTATCATATTGTTGTTGTTTGTTTGGTTGGTTGCACTGTGTTTATACAAAGCTAACAACTTTACAAATACTTAAGCTTGGTGCAAAAGAATAGAGCTCGCAAATCATTAATGGCATCCTCCAGATAATGTGGGCTTATTACTCCAATAATTTTAAAGTATCTGCTATTTTTTTTTAAATTAAGCCCTCGCGAAAGGAGCGATGAAGACATCCCATATATCAGTCGGGAATCACGAACAAATCGAATTAAATCACTCACTAGCTGAAAATAATCGTTCCTTAGCACGAATGGACAACAATGCCTGTTATTAAAAAAAAGAACGGTGATAAAGAAGGTATAATTTGTACCGTAATTAATGCGGAGTAGTGTGACGGGCGTGTCGTTGGCTTCTAATTTCGCATGCGGAGCCGAGCTCACTGATTACCGCTCCAGAGGAGCATTGATAGCCGGCGATAACACACTATTTTGTACAGTTAATTGTGGCTAATTAAGATTTGGACTTGGATAGGACATTCACATTGCAATATGTTAATGGGCAAGGTTGGATAATTCAATTGCTGTTTGTAATAAAACGGAACTAAGTTGTCATAAAGGTAAGTTATGTTACCTAAATGGTAACTTTTCAAAGTGCTTTTTTCAAAGGTTTTTTATTTTCATTTTCTTTTAAGTTTTTGGTCCATATATAATTATATAGTGTATTTAGCCAGTCAATATCAATTTGCCAATTTTCCTATTTTCCAATTTTCCTAGTTACAATAAAACGGTAACTAAAAAAACAGACTGGTTCCACTTTACAAGAGATCTAAAGTCTCAATACTCTTAAGCCCGTCTGCACTAAGCTTTGACAGCTCCTAAGTTCATACTTAACTCTCTAGGACGTACCTAACAATAAAAATGCGTTGCACCAAACTTGGGAGGTTGCCGATATGCGTAAGACATGTCCTTTCCTTTGATATGCCTAAGTCCGACTTAATTTAGGTGATGCTTAGTTAAGTTTTGTCTTTGACTTTATTGCAGACGGACATTATTAACGCATTACTATTAGTACTCACGGGATACATGCAATATGGCGCATGCAACTGTGCCGAAATCTCGGGAACTCAACAAAAATAAAAATCTTGTAATATATCCCATGAGTACTTATCACGAAAGTTTAAAACAGGGCACTATTATCGTTGCCTATTTGCAATGCGTAAGCCAGACAGGTGTTTAAAAATCTCATCTGGATTCGAACCGCAGGCCGACATGTGAATTGAATTTCATTGTCACATATCGCGCTCCGCCACTGCGCTGACGGCACTATCGTAACAGACTACTATTTAGCGATCCACAGCAATATGGTAAACAAGTAATAAGAGGGAAAAAAAAGAAAATACTCGACTGCAAAATAATTATACCCAGTTTCTCGTACGTTTGTTAAACTCGTATTAAGCTTCACACCAAATACTGAACACTCATTGGTTGCCTGTTGATCATCGTCTCCAACCAATGAACTTAATAGTATTTGGTGTGTTAAATTGACATGAGTTATACAAACATACGACAAACCGGGGGATAAACTATAACACTCCGGTCACAAAAAGGAATCGAGCGACACCTCGCTTTCCAAAATCGGTCAAGCCGATTAGGTCACATGACATCTTATAGGAACACACAAACATATTTCCATACTCACATTACATACACCCCATTACTCTCCATTTCGGACAGTCGCGTAAAAAGGACGATTCTAGTGAGACTCCAGTGTCTCCAAGCCCAACAACCAAACTCAACAACCAACAACAAGAGTTTGATTGGGAACTATATAAATATCAAGAGAATCTACATATCGTCACGTTTTTATTATCAGCTTAATTAGACCAATAAACGGTCCAGTAAAATTTTACTTGGACTTAAATTATCTATCGAATATTCCGTGCATTAATTAAAGCGGTACACACACGCAAGATCAGTTAAGGCTGGTGCAGACGTCGCGGCGCGTCGCTTCGTGCATCATTAGTTAAGAAGAGTGACGTTCAATAGCGGGTCTCGAGTGGTCGGCTGTCTGCATAAAGCTTTACTCGTATCTTTGTATTTTTTTATGAATGAACATAGTCTGTTAATAAGCAACTAAATATATGTGTAGACAGATTTTTCATTCTACCTACTAAGTGATTATTTACGAAAGCATTTGACACAGATCGAAATTTTTCGAATGGTTAATTTCTTTTCATGTATATTCTTAAAGTCACGCACAAAGCTGTAGACCCTTCATCATCTTCCTGTCCTTAGCCCGTTAATGTCGGCACCGCACGTTTCCTTTCTTTACTTCACTATATTAGCTGTCGTCCCGACATTTGCTCCCCTCTCCCGCATACCATCTCACACAGTTAATCCACACTATTTCAGTTGCCCCTCCCGGCGCTACCGTTTCACCATCAGCCAGAACACGTCCACTGTTGAACATAGGCCTCTCCATTAGAGCGCCACACCGATCGACAACGTGCCACCTGCATCCACTTTCACAATGTCGTCGGTCCACCTAGTGGGAGACCTGCTTACACTGCGTTTTCCGGTTCGTGGTCGCTACTCAAGAACCTTTCTTCCCTTCCGGTTATCGGTTCCTGGAGTGATGTGGCCTGCCCATTGCCACTTCAGCTTGGAAACTCTGAAGACTATATTGGTGACTTTGGTTCTTCGACGCATATCCTCGTTCCGGATTTTATCGCGCAAAGAAACTAGCATAGCCTATCCGTACATATAACTAGTATAGCATATCCGAGCATAGCTCTCTCCATTGCCCGCTGTGCGACTCTGAATTTCTCCAAAAGGCCAGTGGTCCACCAAGGTAGTCAAGGACCACGTTTCGGTTCCATAGCCGAAATCTAATATATCTAGTTTTTTAATTCATAAGTTCATCATAAGTTAAATATAAATTTAACTAATGCTAATTTTTGTCATGAACCTATGAAGTATCTAGTTGAAATAAAGCTGCGTATGAGTGGTGCCAGGTTTTTATATTTTGTTTACCTGCAAAAAGAGGACGTTACCGAGCGCTACTGCGCTCTATCGGATGAACCTTGTTTCTGTACTCATAAACTTAGGTATACAAGATTAATCCAATCGTGGTTGATGTCTTCTTGCCTGTTTCGCTGGATCTCTAACCCTGCGGCACGGCGCAGCGGCGCGGGCGCAGCATGCTGGAGGTCGCGCGTGCGCCCGCGACGCGTCGTGACCGTGCGCGCGCGAGTGTCACGCGCGCCTTCGCTGCCCGCCCGCACTATTTTATCGCATTCATTATTAGGAAAAGGATTTCTAGGCTTATAGGGCTGATAAAGTTCAAAACAGCCATTCATAAGATTTTCGTCCTGATTTAGGTTTGAATATAAAGTAAATTTCTTGAGGTATGATATCGTAGCTGGGATCAAAGTGAACACATAATTAAGTAGGTATCTAATATGACAAATAATAATAAAAAGAAAATGTATTAATTAAATAACTAATTTATTACGATAAGGATATCTATTACCATTATACTACCGGATATTTAATTATTGTTTTGTTTAATATTAATTGTATTTTCGGTGTATAATAAAGTTATATTGTATTGTATTGTAACGTTATACCTATTTGCAATGTGAAGTGTTAAAAACACCAACGTGATAAACACACACGCCCAAGTTGGTTTTTTAAATATCGTACCTATTTGCAATGTGAAGTGTTAAAAACACCAACGTGATAAACACACACGCCCAAGTTGGTTTTTTAAATATCATACCTATTTGCAATGTGAAGTGTTAAAAACACCAACGTGATAAACACACACGCCCAAGTTGGTTTTTTAAATATCGTACCTATTTGCAATGTGAAGTGTTAAAAACACCAACGTGATAAACACACACGCCCAAGTTGGTTTTTTAAATATCGTACCTATTTGCAATGTGAAGTGTTAAAAACACCAACGTGATAAACACACACGCCCAAGTTGGTTTTTTAAATATCATACCTATTTGCAATGTGAAGTGTTAAAAACACCATCGTGATAAACACACACGCCCAAGTTGGTTTTTTAAATATCATACCTATTTGCAATGTGAAGTGTTAAAAACACCAACGTGATAAACACTCACGCCCAAGTTGGTTTTTTAAATATCATAGATGGTAAAAATACTGACGCGCCCCTGATGGTAAAAAAAAACGTGTATTTTTTGGTGCAAATATCACCCGGGTCTGCGCGTTCCTCCTTTGGAGTCCAAATTGAAACATTTCTTGTTTGTATTTTGGGAAAAAAAAACGATTTATTAAAAGTCATGGAACAAAAGTTGTTAGGTATAATGTAGGGTACAGGATCACATGGTTTATTGCTTCCATAACGTACAAGGTGTTACCAAAGCCCTCTAGGAATCAACACACAGACCAAAACGCTTATGATAGAGACTTGAAATTTGAAACCAATACTCTTCAAATGGAGACCAATAAGAACTGATTTTGCAAAATTCAACCACTAAAGGGGTAAAATGGACCCCCAAAGTTTGTATGGAAATAAAATATTTTTCTTGCTAAGCCAATGAGACCCGGTTTGGTACTAAGTATAAAAAAATAAAGATACCTTTCTTTTTTTTCTCCTGATTTTTCGAAAATCAACCCCTAAAGAGGTGAAATAGGGTGTTTCTTTTACTTTAGCAAATGCGGGCAAGCTATTATTTATTTTTTATTTTAAAAGTTCTTTATTTAACATAATAATAAAATACGTACAAACTAGACACAGTCTAAAATATTGTATACGCCAATATTGTGTGAATAACTTCTTCAGGCTAGCAACGCCTCTGTAAGTCTTTTAAAAACATAGTTTGATTTTAATTATATTTAAATCCATGAACTATTATACTAAAGTATTAGTGAAAACAAACTATTAATAGACTTAAATTTACGGTAAAAAGCCTATTGCACCAGGCTCATTTTTTTAAATCTAATAAACCTACGTAACATTGTAGGTACACTACTACAGAACATAAATATAAGCTAGTATCAATAATCTAGAAAATATTTTTAAATTTAAAACTAAAATAAAAAATATATTTTATTTAACTAAGACAGCACACTCTATGTGCAATTGTGCAGAAACCCTAGTATAAAAGCAGCATTCTTGCAAACTGTCAGCCTGTGGGAACGCTTCTAAGCAACCTTTGGACTATGAATTTATTCAACAGACAGATTAGTAAGCCCCGGGCTTACATTCGGTACTCTTAGGAGGTACGAATGTAAGTACAAGTTTATTTAGTCGGACGAAATAAATTTTCAGGTGTAGGTATAGGTATTTTGTTTTAACACCAACATTTAAAAAAATATCTGTGGAAGTAGTGACGGATTAGTGTCTTTTGTCTTACTTTGGCGAAGAAGAAAGAAAAAAAACAACTCTTTCGTGTTTTTTTCTTTCTCCATCGCCAAATAAAGAAATAATACCATGAAAATTGCTTTAAATATTGGCAATGGTATTCTTAAGATATTCCGTGATCATTTTTGTTTTATCTCTTCTCTGTAATTTTATATTGAATAAATGGTTCAAAAGTGCGAAAGAGATAGATGATGGCTCTTAAATTTATACCTCTTCTACCTTACAACGTAAAGAAACAAAAATGTTGTCATGTCAATCAGTTATATTTTTACTAATACCAAAATAGAGAACTATGCAATCCTATTTCTTATGTACCTACTTATGTTTTCTAATTTGTAATTCTGTGGTTAAGCCATTTTTGGTGGTCTTGCTGGTTCGTCGAAGTCCTTTTAGGACTTTTTTGATATTTGACCGAGCGAAGCGAAGGTCTCAGAGTTTACTGGAACAAATCGGCATTTGTATGTATGTTTGTATGTTTGTGTGTACATTTGTCCGATGATAACTTGCGAACCGTTGATCCGATCTTCATGAAATTTTGTAGGCAAGTAGTTCATTTCAATACAATTTTGAACTTCGAATATGAGCTGAATCGGTCCATGGGTTGTGAAGATATAGGGGTCGCGAGGTCTCAGTTCGGCGGGAACTAATAGTAACAATCGATTCTCAAAAAAAATATATTTTCCCTGCTAGAGGATTTTTCTTTATGTGTGGGCACTCACGATATCAGCTGTTTCTATACAAACGTAGTAGCAAATTGTTTCGATTATTAGGTAACAACTTACTTCGACAAAATTCACCGGAATGAACTTCGTTTGTATGAATAGGTACCGCTACCTAATGTGGGTAAACCTAAGCCGATTCCGAGAACTGAAAATCAATAAAACGGTAGTCTGCACGCTCGGGCATCATGTTATTTGTTTTTTTAACCTGCATCAACTCGCAGTACAGTTTTCTTTTGTTCAAGAGGAGGAAATCATCAACCCGTATTGTAGACGGAGCGAAGCGAAGATCTCAGAGTTTACTGGGACAAATCAGCACATGTATGTATGTTTGTGTGTATATTTTTCCGACGATAACTTGCGAAACATTGATTCGATCTTCATGAAATTTTGTAGGCAAGTAGTTCATTTCAATGTAATTTTTAAGTTTTAATATGAGCTGCATCGGTCAAGGGGTTGTGAAGTAATAGGGGTCGCGAGGTCACAATTCAGCGAACTATTAGTTTATTCGTATTTTCTTTAGTTAATGATGCAAAATGATATATATGAAAGATTCCGGAAAACCGTAAATTCATTCAACGGCGCCAAAATCACAAAGCATCAGTCACAAAAAGCATTGTTCGAGAAACGCGTATTTCACCAACCACGAGTTTCACCAACCTACTATAAGGTACCAGCTTGCCGGCAAGGCTTCGCTCGCATAGGCTACAGTAAGTTATGTCAAAACCCCATTTCACTGTTCAAGGGTTCGTTTTCGAAAATCTTGAAACATGTCTTTTTTATGCTTATTATACACACGGAGTTTCAATGGCGTAGCATGTTTTTTTTTAAAATTCCTTTCAAACTTTGTGGGTCATTTTTACTCCTTTTCAGGTAGCATTTCGCCAAATCCATTCTTTATTGTTCACCTAGACCATTTGAGGAACGATAGGTCCAAATTTAACGCCTCTGTCATAAGCGGTTTGGTCTGTGCGTTGATTCCTAGAAAGTCTTGTTCTTTTATTTACAATAATTTTATAAGGAAAGGGTATTCTAAGCCGAAAGGGGCTCATAGTACTCATTATTATGAATAACTTTTACTATGAGACCAACCCCGAAATCGAGAAAAAAAAATGCTGTTCCATAGAAAAATGTTTACACGATACAATGTCTGGAACAGCTGTTTTTTTTTTATATTTCAGGGCTGGTCTCGTAGTAAAAGTTATTCATAATGATGAGTACTATGAGACCCTTTCGGCTTAGCATATCCTTTCCTTATAACCCTGTGTATAGGTTCCCATAGTACGGAAGTCAGTGGATAGTTTAGGTGCTTCATAAAACCGTTCGTGTGTCCCAAGTTTACGATTATCGCCTGAGCTTCGCGGGTTATATTTAAAGACGGATGGCTTCAATGGCTCCGGAATATTTTCAAATAAGTTGAAAACCAGGATATGAGATGGGGAAATGATCCGGAACTTTTGAGTTAGAGTGGAGATAGTGTTCTTTGTTGTATTATGGTCGTATATGTCAAGCTATGGTTGTGAAAGAGAATATACGATTATTTACGTAAACTAAAATATGCAAGTGTAGGTAAGGATGCCTGTGTTCGAAGTCAATTCCGTAACTGATTTGAATGTTGGTATAACGCCACCGATTACCCCTACAGATTCCGCACTCAGGATGATCAATGATAGCCATGCATCGTTAAAATACGCCCATACAAATTCACTCTGATTGGTGATTGCTAAGCCCAAGTAGATGTAACCTTGACAGCCAAAGGGAAAGCTTGATATCGATCCCCGCAATTCGCGCTGTCATCAAACTGGTGCGTTTTTGTCTGACTAAAGATCTCGCAAACGTAATGCGGTATCTATAAAGATATCTGTGTATAAAAGTAGCCTTTACACATTTTTTTTTTTAACTCTGCTTACTTTTTTATTATTTAAATATATACCGTTTCTGTGGGTTTCTGTGGGACATATCGAAACAAGAAATTTGCATTTATCTCAAAAAAAAACTAAGATGTTTCGATGAAAAACCCCTCTGACAATTGTCTTGGCCTTTTTAGACGTGTCGTAGGTAAAATTTCCTACGCAGCATCGCGACTGCTAGCGACTGATAACGCGGAGTCTCCAGAACTGAGATAGCGCAGCTCCGCGCCGGCCAAAGAACTGCGCGGAATATTTTTGGCGAAGCTTTTCTTTAGAACACTTTTATCTTCTTTGAAATAAGGCTAGAGCGTTCAGAGATAGTCGGGAATTACGGAGAGAGGATTATTTCAGATGCAACAAATTATTTGATTCCTACATCGCAAAGGTTTTATTGAATTAGCAAACTACGACTGTAACCAAAAAGACGTAAAAACTAATTTTATATACTAACCGAAGTTTAAGTGCATCATCATCATCAGCCAGAAGACGTCCACCGCTGCACAAAGAAATTCCCCTTTGAGTGAAGACTGACAGGTGATATGCCGTTTGCATCAGCATCTACGGTTTGAAATAAAGCCTTTGAAACCACTGATGGTGATCTCAAACTTCTATATAAAATTAACTATACAATGCAAACAGCGTTTAGTTAAATTATCGATAAATATATACTACCTACACCTAAAACCTTTTAAGAAGAAATCAAATACCTATTTTTGAATTGAATGCAGATTGTAAGCCCTTGAATACAGTTATCGCCTACGGCGTAGCTGCGTAGCGCGTAGAGGCGTAGGTCTACGCCCGGTCGTTGATCTCGTCTTGCCGAACCCAACGCCCGAATTCGCGATGTGAACTTAGCACACCCACCTTCCCAGGTCAAAGAGTAATGCCCTAGGCTAGGCCCTTTTTAATACATCTGAATAACATAATAAGAAGACGTGTACTTTGACGATTTAATACTCGACTTAACTCCCACACTATAACGTTAGAGTTGCATAACCTAGAAATTTCAATATCGCGTTTGAAGGCACTTTTAACTTTTTTGTACCTACTTGTAACAGGGCAATGACAGGCAAACGACGCGAGGTTACGCTTGATTTTTTCCTATTCGGCGCCCTGTAATTTAAATTTGTACAGTGCGATAGATACTTCATAATGAACATAGCCAAACGTAGAGATTTCTTGCTCAGTGATAGCCAAAACTGCAGCTGTCATCTTATTGTATCATCACCTAGTGAAGAGTGCGCAGGCGTGGGAAAATCGTAAAGTGGTTTAGCATGTCCTCTCATATATTTCCAGAACTCCGTAGAAGGTCCAGTAAAGCTTTCACCACTGAACCATATCTTGGACTGGACTGTGAGTGGAATTAATGACTTGTACTGTGACTAAGACTGATTTTTACTGTGAAATATTGCGTAAAATCGAAGAGAGAAAAAAAGAGACAATTTTTTTTTTTTTTTAAATTATTATTTATAGTCTTGCGTTTGACTGCCATCACGTCTGATGTTAAACGAGGATGCAGCCTACGATGGACCACGTTTGCCTAGAAGAAACCGATTCACTCGCGACTTGAAGACACCCAGATTATAATTATCAGGAAAAACCCACTCGGGCAGCGCATTCCACTGCTCAGCAGTTCGAATAAAGAAAGTGGAATCAAACCGTTTCGTACAAGTTCGTAATATCATGAAATCACAAAGTCATCAGTTTACTGCTGCAATAAAAGTTGCCAAGATCTACACCAAGTTGCCTCAAGAGATGGAGGGGCTGCCATATTACAAGCTTAAACAAAAATTAAGTAACTACTTGCTGGACCACTGCTTTTACAAAACCTCTGAATATCTTGATTATAAAATTCGGCAATTTATGACTTATGGTTTCATACTAGTTAGGTACAAATATCTTGACATCTGACAAGGACATAATAATAATGTATTCTATTGACCTATTGACATATAATAATTGTATTCTATTGACTTTTTTTGACATATATGTAAAGTTATTGTAAGTAGGTAAAGTTTTTTTTTTTTGACATTTGTAAAGTATGAACAAATTAACGATTTTTATGTAAATATTTTTGCACGTCATAAATTACCGAATGTAATGGAACATTTCAAACGCCAACACCCTGCTTAGCTGCATTCTAAATAAAACTCATTTCTCATTTATCAACTTCTGAAACTGAAACAAAACACGATCAAGTTTAACATTAAGTCAAAGAACAGGCATCTCTTGGGGAGTTTTGGCGGGAACTTGAAGAATTCATGTCGCGTCATTTTATTATTTTCCAAAACTTGTGTCATTTTTAGTGTTAATGTGAAAAAACGGTGAAATTTTACCCGTTAAGTGTTCGGGAACATGCATGAGTGTTGGTGAATGGTACGATGTCGTAGAATGTGAATTTTCTTGTTGTTTCCAAAACTCCTTAGAAGGCTCTAGTAAAGCTTCACCACTTTACTGGGGCATGACTTGGACTTGACCTTTACTTGCTCTGCTCGCCTTTGACTGTGACTATGACTTGTTTGATAATATCTAGCAAAACTTGAAAATATATAAATGCATAAGACGTGCGACGCCAAAATCCTCTTAGGAGGAAAGAGAAGAAAAAAAACAGGCATCTCCTTGACTCCTGTGTAGTACCGCACCAATCATCGCGCCAACTTGAAACAGACGAACGGAGCCCGCACGAACCTCTCCGACCATCGATTGTGAGTGTTCCAAATCGTTCATTTTTATCGGGCGGCCCTCAGCCGTGATAGATTATCCTTTAGCTTCCTTTTTCGTTTTAGAGAGCTTCGACCGGGTATGAGTAGCGGGAGGGGGTGGTAGCACCGACGTCATTGCCCTGTCAACTGAACCAACTGAACATTTATTGTTCAGACAAGACGACGATACGTGCATCAGCCAATAAGGAATAGGTGAGCTGAGCTGACGGGTCGATGAACTCTTTCGACACTGTTTTTGTTTCTAGTCTATTGTGATTTTTATTCTCTTTGTTTACTAAAAGACGCTGTGTCATACTTCAACGCTAAAAAAACATAATAGAGTATTTGATTTGGCGCATTCAGCGATGTTCTTAAAAACATTTTATGAAATGACCGCATAAGGGGCCGTTCAAGTATTACGTAAGCACTATGGAGGGGTGTAGGGTCTTTGTTTTGCTTATTTTGGATGACATGGGGGGTAGGGGAGTCTAGATGATGATTACGTCATCGGTAGTTATTTACTTTTTTACACGAATGGCAACCCTCCAACTTAGAATAATGGATTCGGGTTTCATGGACTGAAGACTGGTAATTTGAATTTAATATGTGTACCAAAAATTTTAAATAAGTTTGTTATGTTCGTAAGATTATAATATTTTTGTCCCTTACTCTATGTTGAATACTGTATCAGTAAAATCTAATCTCTATCCTAAATCTATTTTCTTATTTTTAAAATTATAATTATAATATTTAAAAATAAAACATTTATAATTAAAAAATGTTTACGTAAGCATGAGGGAAGGGGGTAAGAGCTTTGCTTACTTTTGCTGACAAGGGGGTTGGGGGGGTAAATAATTGTAATAAATCTGCTTACGTAATACTTGAACGGCCCCTAACCTGACATAGTGAAATAAGTTTTTGTATAAAAAAAATATTTTTCCATGCAAGCTTTTATAGTATGTTCATAGTATTTATTCATAACAATTAGTTACATGATGTCAAAAAGTAAATAGTTTAAGAAAAATAATTGCATTCAATTGGTCAGTCACATGAAACATATACAAAAAAATTATCAGACGTATACAAATTAAATTATACAACAATAACATGGTCAAGTTAGAAAAAGAGCGACATGTACGAAAATAAAAAACATAAATAAAAAATAATAATGTCAATCTTACAAATCTTACAAATTACTTATAAAATCCGTTATTGGTACTGTACGCTGATCAAAATGAGTCCAAACTCCGTCAATCTACTGTTACTGGGGAGTTCCGTTTTCCACCTTCCGTCTCCATCATCAGATCAGCTCGCTGTCATAATATTGTATTGTCATCGGGACTTGACAGGCATGCAAAAATTTCAACTCAATTGAACAAGGGGAACATGTCTAAAATTCAATTGCAAAATTTGACATTAACCTACATACATACAGACATTGCAAGACATTGCAAGTTAAATAAATGCTTAATAAGATAGTTAATTATAACCAACGGACGCAAAGGCCTCGGAGGTTACGGGAACAAGGACAAACATACTCGGTATTTTTATGTATGTGGATTTTTGTGTATGTTTCTCCGGCAATAACTTGCGCCGAACTGAGACGTCGCGACCACTTACTAGAGTTAACCGTTTTTTGTTTACATATTGAACAACTGGCTTAAAATTTCACGAAGATCGGATCAACGGTTCTCACGTTATCGTCGAATATTGTATATGTAATTAATTTATAATGTAATCTAAAACGTAGTTTTAGAAGAAGAATCACACTAATATTATAAATGCTAAAGTTTGTGTGTAAGTAGGGAAGTATGTTAGTGTGTTAACTGTACGAATTTGAATGAAATTGGGTATGGAGGTAGCTTACACACTCGATTAACATATAGGCTACTTTTTATCCCGTAAAAATATTCGGTTTCTGTATAATAGCGAGCGAAACCGCGGGGCACAGTTAGTATGTACATATATGCAATAAAGAAAGAATAAAGAAAAATAATAATAAATATTGGTGGACGCTTTTACACACAGCGCCATCTAGCCCCAAACTAAGCAAGCTCTTACTATGGGAACCAGATGACTGATAGAATACATAAATACTTATTTTTTTGTAAATACATACATAGAATACTTAGAAACACCCAGACAAAGAACGTTGATGTTGATCACACAAATGTTTGTCCTTGGTGGGAATCGAACCCACAACCTGCAACGCAGAAGGTGGAAATCCGCCCACTGAGCAATAAGGCTAGTTAATAAATATACACACAAAGATACAAACACAGATTTTGTTACCGTAGTTTCTGAAACATCGCTTCGCTCGGTTAATAACAGAGATTACTAGAGTCAAATAGTTTACGAAATATAGCCGACTAAGTTAATGTTTATGTATGGAATTAAACAAATGATACTGAAAACCCTTAAAAATAACATCTTGCAAATTATCAGCAAATTTGCACGATAATATATCCATTACGGATGCTATGGCGTAGGCAGGCCTCCCACTAGGTGGACCAACGACATTGTGAAAGTCGCGGGCAACCGCTGGATGCAAGTGGCACGTTGTCGGTCGAGGTGGCGCGTTATGAGGGGGCCTATGTTCAGCAGTGGACGTTTTATGGGTGATGATAATAATGATGACAATGGACGTTATGTATTTATAACACAGTAAACCGCTACGGTACCTTACCAAGAACTTTTCACGACACCCTCTTCACACGTTTTTTTTTTAATTTGTTTAGGTACTTATCAATTTCCGCTAACCTATTATTCATTGCTTGTCATAATCATTTAACTAATAATGTAAAGATGGTTTTTACATTAATTTAAAAAGCCGTTAAAGCGCGTTATTATCTTGTACAACGTGCATGCATTATAAACCGATAAGCTATTAATTAGAGCTAAATGTTAATTTAATATCAACAATGTAGCGCGCAAGCAATGATGCAGATCCTGCTATGGTAAAATATCTATAATCAGGCGTTATTTGTAGGTACTTGCCAGCAAGTACGTCTTTTTATCGTACGACAAGAGAAATTTGGCATTTTCTGTCAACAAAATCAGTTTTTTTTTTAGTTTCGTAAACGGCAAATTTGGCATTTTTCGTCGACAAAAACAAATTTTGTCAAATACCTTAATCGATTACCTATTACCGTTTGCGCGTTGTAGCATCTCCCCGTCTGTATGTCTGTCCTTCCTATTTAGGGCTGTATCTTTTGAACCGTAATAGTTAGCCCATTGAAATTTTCACAGAATAAGAATTATTGTGGCTGATATCTGACAAATGTTTAATGTCTGGTAAAGTTTTAAAGTTAAAGTAAATGTTTTAAGTCGGGAAGGTTTCTGTGATGCCCCTGGTGTTACATCCATAGGCCACGATGATCGCTTACCATCAGGCGACTCTTATTTTCCAGCTATGGCATAAAAAAGAGATAAATAGAAGAAGTCATAAACAAAAAAAAAATATGAAGTTGGTTTATCCTATTCCCAACCGCAACTAATAATATAAATTCGAATGTAACTTTATCTCTCTGTCTGGGTGTTTGTCGCGTTATCACAGCTAAACGGTCACAGATCTGTGTAAGCGGTAGAACGGATCAAGATGAGTTTTTGCATGGATATAGCTGAGACGGACATAAGCTACTTTTTTTTGTAGTTCCATGCGAACAAAGTCGCGGGTAACAGCTAGTCGTCTATAAAGACGATAATTCAAACAATCATCAAACTTGGTGTAGGTAATTTTAGTTCATACTCAAAAGTGAAACAACAGATAATAAAATCGGCCATAATTACCTTAATTTAAAAAAAATACTTTGTTGACTTGTTTTATAGATTACTGTTCTGGATACGAACTTATCTACATCTCTATTTCTGTATCATTATATACATCACGAGCAAAAATTGGCGTAGTGAAAGAAAATAGCGCATGTACTACACTTACCTAAGTACGTTGAAATCTCACCGCGCAACCTTCGTTCCGCCAAAGGTACCTAAAAAACAGCAGATGACGTCACTACTCAAGTTGTTTGCCGCTAACTATCTAGCGGGCTTATTCTAATCGAATCTTATTCTAATCGAATCTTGTTCTTATTCTACTTATGAGGAAAATACTTTGCATTTTCGTGAGACTTATTATTAGGTGCACCTGACCTAAATAAACAAGGTTTTGGTCTGTAAACAAGTCAGTACCGCTACCTAGGTGCCGCTATTTATGTGCTATTCAGAACTGTACAGGAAGACCAATGAATAAGTCATCATCATCGTTATCAGCCGGAAAACGTCTGCAGAACAAAGGCCTCCCATAAAGGGGAAGGGGATGTTGCCATAATCCCCACCCTTGGCTGGCGGTTTCGGGATCTCGGATCGCTCACCGTTTACTAAGAGGACGATGCTGCCTGTCCTCCGGTAGTTCTGGTCGCAGTTTTAGGACGTACCGGCTCCATAGTAGCATAGATACAATACGGGTCGATCCTAGGCCAGATTAGAGCATGACCGAGACAGTGGGCATAGAAAAAGATAGGATCATCGATAATCATCGATGTATTAAGATAATGGACATTAATAGTGGCATTAGTAGTGGCAGGACTCTTTTGCAGAATCACTACCAGTGAAAGGTCTACATTTGAATCCGATTTGTTTGAACGCTCATCCGAAATTTTCACATTTAAGTAGACGCGAATATTCTGCGGACTCCAAGACACTGCTTAAAACCGTTGGTCGTTCGTAGGTATGTTGTCAAGAAAGTGCAGAAACATAACTAAGCTAAGATTCTCCCAGAAACAACAAAGGACTGATTCAAATTAATATGAGAGTCGCGAACAAAATCCACTATTCACCATAAAATATAAAGTCTAGACTGCATGCGTCACCCTTCGGTTCTCACGCAACGTGCTTTCAAGCTTGCCGCCTTTTTGTGAACTCCCCTTAACCATAATACAGGCAACATGCAGTAAAGGATCGGTGTCTTTTACAATCTAGACAAGAGTACTCCATAAATCCACGACATATCTGCTCAGCAGCAGATCATGCTTCAAGATGCAAGATGATGGCACCATTCTTATACTTTATTTTAATTATTCCCTATTTATGTTACCAATGCAATATTTCATTAATCAATTATTAATATTTAAAGTAAAATTTGACAGTCACTGTAAATTAATTTCTAGGTTTCTTATGGACAAGATAATGTTATTAAACTTGAATTTAAGTATATATTTTGTTACTAATAATATCCAATAATTTAAAATTTTAATTCCAATCCGATTCTGTTATAATAATGAAAATAAAATGATTGGTTACGCCAGATCATGATTATTGTAATTAATTTTATTATTTGGTGCATATTCCATATTTTTTCCTACTACCCTTAAACAGCACTGAACAGCCGTGGGACATCTATGCCTACATTGAAATAAGTGGGTATCTAGCGCGATGCCTTGGAAAAAACTAGTGTGACGTCGACCATCGCGCCGCGCGTTATACACTCATTTGTTATTAATTAAAATACGCTGATATTAAGGTGATTTTGAATAATATAGCCGACCATTGCGGTCTAGCACATAAAAGTAACTCAGTTTCGTCATACGTTTGTGGTTGTGAAGCAGGATTACCAAAAAGTGTCGTGTGCGTACCGAAGGCGACGCACGCCTTATCGGATTTCCCTGGGGAAAGCAGACAAAGGACAATACAAGTGAGTGCTGTTCCTATCTCTTTCCTTCTCCATCTTTATTCTGTTTTGCATGCACCACTTTCAACCAAAAATACAGTCCACTCTTTTTCTTAGGGGCTCGAATTGCCCCACCATAATTTGGCGAAACCATAGTGGTCCTTCGAGCCGGATCTTTCGCTCCGGCTTATTATCTCTTATTAGGATATATTGTAGGCCCTAATAAGCTGATTATATTCATTGTGAATATAATTAATCTCACATCAAATAGTGTGACATTGCGTCATCTATTTTCTCACCTAAAATCTCCGTATTAACTGCCGTAAGCATTGAGCTAGGCGCTTAATCAGTTAGATATATTGTTTATCTACTCATATTTATATATATATTACATACATCATTTATTTTAAACTTAAAATAATGAAATTGAAAACATTTTCATTGAGTTTTCACATGTTCTCATATCTACCCTCGCGTGCTATTTAATTTTGCGCCTACGTGTCTCCGACGCCGAACCTCGCAAAACGTTCGTTATTATCCGACCGCGTAGCGAAGTTCGACCGTCGCAGGCGCGGCACACTTATCGCGCGCTCAATAAAGTTACCTATTTAACTTGTCGGTATAATATTTACCACTTTCTTATCTTTGCATCTCATTTCGTAATTATCTACTATTCGTTTAGCTGAACCACAAATTATTATAATTTTTTATATTTGTGCTTTAATATAATTTAAAATTAGCGAAAATGTCGAAACCTAGAAAAGACATAGGTAATGAAACTTCGGCTTCCGGTAGTGAAATTGAAGATGTAAAGATAACAATGTTATTATCGAAACGCGAAGCGATATTTGAAATAGTACAACAATGTTATGACTTAGCTTCCGCGTCAGATATCCATACAAATGAGACAAAAAGAGAACATTTTCTTGATGAGTCATCACAGATCGATTCGTTACGCGATAAATATGAAAAAATTGTTGATGATTATAATACTCGCACATTGGAATTAAATCCAAAAGCAAAGCCAGATTATAAATGCCTTTTTGCATTTGAGTCTCTGTATAGTAAAATAAAGAGAATACAATCTCAGTACGCTTCTACCGGTACTACATCACGAGATGCCGCATCTGCGTTGCTTAAGGCTAGGCCTAAACTAGCTCCGATACAGCTGTTGGAATTTGATGGCGATATTAAGTCTTGGCCGATGTTCTACGCGACTTTCAAATCAACTGTGCATGAAAACTCGCTCTTAACGCCAAGTGAGAAATTATACTACCTCTTACCTAAATTAACAGGACGTGCAAAAATTGCGATTTCAGGCATTTCTCCATGCGCTGAAAATTATGAATTGATCTTTCAGACCCTTATCCAAAAATTTGATGATAAGAGGATGTTGATTTCAGCTTATTTGACTCAAATGTTTGATTTCAAACCTTTTCAAATCGCTTCTGCAGCTAACTTCGATTTGTTTACGGACAACTTTACAAGCGCAGTGAGCGCCTTAAAGAACCTAAAATTAAATAACTTGTCCGATCTTATCATATTGCATATTGCTCTCAAGAAGTTAGATACAGAGACGGTGCGCGCGTTTGAAACCAAACATGGTAAGAAAATGCCAACATATGACGAGTTTGTTGAATTTATCACAACTCGCGCCAAAAGTGTTCGAACGAACTACGTGTGTTTCGAACACTCGTTCAATTAATAATAATAAAAAGCCTAATACTGGCACCACGTCTAAAATACCTAAATATCAGGCTTATGTAAGCACGATTGATAAGTCTGCACCGACTGCCTTTAAATGTTTATGCGCCAATGTGACGCATACTCACTTATATAAGTGCTCTGAATTTAATAACATGACAAGTCCTCAAGAACGTTATAAATGCGTGAAAGATAACAGTGCGTGTGTAAATTGTTTAGCGTTCAATCATAAGGTTTCAAATTGCCCAGTAAAGCCTAGTTGCAAAGTATGCGCAAGGGCACATCATGGTAAATTGCATTTCGTGCGTACGGAACATACTAGCCGTGCGCCGTTACCAAGAGGAGCTGGTCAGGCACCGGCGGAGCGCGCTGTACACGTCTTATCGCCGCCGACGCAGGACATGAATGACTCATGCAAAACATCTGTTGTGACAAACCCGATTGAGTTCGCGCGTTCGGATGTAGCATTGTGCACGACGAACGAAGATACTTGCTTGCCCCTTCGTAAAGAAAATGCGAATAATACAATTTTACTATCGACCGCTCAAATTGCTATATACGACTCTGATGGCAAACGTCATATTATTCGCGCGCTTTTAGATTCGGGATCTCAAAGCCACTTTATCACAAAGGAATGTTGCGATCGATTAGGTATACGACTACTGAACACGGAACGTACTATTATTAGAGGTTTTGGTGGTTCGGAGAAGGTATTCCCAACAAATTCGATTAGTCTAAAATTTTATTCTCGATTTGACGACAACATAAACTTTGATATTTCGCCACTCGTGGTCGAAAAAGTAACGGACTTGTTACCTACAGCTGTGGTAGATACGTCTGGCCTATCACACCTGAAGGGTCTACCCCTAGCGGACGCAAGCTTTGGCGTACCTGCTAAAATTGATGCATTAATTGGAGCTTCCCTATTTCCGCATTTATTATTACCCGACGTCAATGCTTCTCGCGAGGAGTCAATTCCAGTTGCACTGCGCACGGTTTTGGGTTACGTCCTGTTAGGGTCAGCACCCACCATACCCACAATAAATATTAATGCGGCCTTGACATGTTGCCTCGTTCAAGAGCCTACCGCTATTGACTCGTTAGTCAGGCGTTTCTGGGAACTGGAAGAGCTTCCTTCCGCCCCCGTTCAACATCCAATGCATGCTGAATGCGAAGATTTTTATGCGTCGACTACAACACGCGATCCAGTTAGTGGCAGATACGTTGTCGGCCTGCCATTCAAGGACGATCCATATAGCTTAGGGAATTCTACAGATGCAGCTCGGAAACGTTTCATGTGTCTCGAACGAAAGCTTGAAGCTTCGCCCAAATTGAGATCGGCATATGATGACGTCATTAGAGACTATCTGACAAAAGATTACGTATCTCCTGCGCCACCATACGATCAACAGGACCCTGCGCCAATCTATGTCATTCCCCATCACGGAGTCGTTCGCGAAGATAAAGCGTCGACGAAGCTTCGCATAGTATTGGACGCTAGTAGCCGTTCCACTTCCGGGCGGTCACTAAACGACATCCTACATGCAGGTCCGAACCTACAGGGTGATTTATTTAAAATTATTTTAAATTTTCGCCTACATGTAGTCGCTATGACCGCGGATTGTCGTCAGCAATTTCTTCAAATTGTAATGCGCGAAGCTGATCGCCGTTATCAATGTTTCTTATACCGATTCAGACCACAGGACCCTCTCGTGCTGTATCAGTTCAATTGCGTGTGTTTCGGCCTATCGTCGAGTCCATACCATGCACTGCGCACGGTAACTCAACTTGTGCAGGACGATGGTGCGAAATACCCACTCGCTAGTAGTATTGTACTACCTTCACTCTATATGGACGATGTGGCTTTCTCGCTCCCTAATGAGCGTGAGGCCGTCGCCGCTTCTCATCAGCTGATTGATCTATTCAAATGCGCTCAGTGGGATCTTGTGAAATGGAATAGCAATTCCCGCGCGGTATTAGAAAATATTCCCGCCACTCATAAACTCCCTACTGAAGTGGAGTTTGATAAATCGACAAATAAAATATTAGGCCTCCATTGGTCTACTGAAGATGATACATTTTATTTTAAAATTTCTCCGCCGAGCGACGAGATTTGTACAAAGCGCACAATATTGTCTACCGTCGCCCGACTTTGGGACATAATGGGTTTTGTAGCACCCACAATTGTGTACGCAAAGATTCTAATAAAGTCTCTTTGGCAATTACATTTATCATGGGATGAAGTCCCACCGGCACACATCATTAAGATGTGGAAGCAGTTCTGCGCAGAGTTACCGGCACTTAATAAATTTCGCATACCACGTCATGTGGGCGTATCTGAAGACTGTGACGTCACCCTCCTGGGTTTGTCCGATGCCAGTCTTAATGCTTACGGCGCAGTCGTATACTTACATGTCAGCTCCGCCGCCGGTAACACCGTACGCCTTGTATGTGCCAAAAGTAAAGTTGCGCCTACTAAACCAATGTCGATCGCGCGTCTTGAACTGTGTGGAGCACTCTTACTATCAAAGCTGCTTCGTACAGTCCAAGACAATTACGCCGACCGCTTAAATATTAAGACATATGCTTTCATTGATTCCAAGGTTGCATTGTATTGGATTAAAAGCTCGCCGCATAGATGGCAAACTTTTGTCGCCAACCGAGTCGTACAAATAACGGAAAACATTTCTCCTGACAGCTTTTTCCACTGTCCCGGTGTTGAGAATAGTGCGGACATTTTGTCCCGAGGTGTGACTCCCGAGAAACTCATCACACACCCTCTATGGCTCTATGGACCTCCTTGGGCGTTGTTACATCCGTCTCAGTGGCCTCTTAAGAGCCTAGACGGGCAGCCTATTCCCGACATACCGGAACAAAAGGTTTTAACGCACACTGTGTGCACGCCTGTAAAGCAATGCCCTTTATATGATCTCGCTCTCCGCACTTCATCGTGGAGCAAATTATTGCGTATAATTGCGTACGTCTCTAAATTCGCAAAATTGCTACCTTGCCGCAGCCCTACTACTGCAGTAACTGCCGAGGACTTAGACTTTGCAGAAAATAAAATGCTTTGCGCTCTCCAAAGTCAGCACTTTGCAGAAGAATATAAGAATATTCAGAACAATAAGATTTGTTCTCCGGCTTTCAATCGTTTGAGGCCCTTCATTGACAATGGCCTGATCCGCGTAGGCGGTCGCCTTGTCAATTCGGCGCTGAGATATGCACAAATGCATCCAGTTATTCTGCCGCGCAATGATCATGTAGTGAACACGATTATTGACTATTATCATGTAAAACACTTACATGCTGGACCTGAAACATTAATGTCGTTGCTTCGACAAAAATTTTGGATCTTGTCGGCACGTCGCCTTGTGAGACAACGAATACACAAGTGCAATACTTGTTTTCGTCTTAAGCCGCGTCCGACTTACCCCCTTATGGCTAACTTGCCTGACATACGTACACGTCCAGCTGTTAAAGCCTTCACGGAAACGGGCTGCGACTACGGAGGCCCCATAGCCTATACTCCTGTGCGTCGTCGTGGTGTACGTAGCGAAAAGGCATATATAGTGTGCTTTACGTGTATGACCACTAGAAGTTGCCATCTTGAAGTTGCTACGTCATTGAGTACGCCCAGCTTCTTGGCTGCTTTCAAAAGATTTATCTCTAGACGAGGACCTGTTAAAGTCCTTCATAGCGACAATGCTACGAACTTTCAGGGCACTGCTTCGTATCTACGCGATCTCTATAAGTTTCTTAGGGATGAATATAACCCGAAACTGGAGATAGAGTGCGCTGAGAGTCGCATAACCTTAAAACCAATTTGCCCTAATGCCCCCCATTTTGGTAATTGTTGGGAGAGTATGATTAAGGTTACGAAATCGATTCTGTTCCGCGTCATCGGACAGCAACTCCTTTCGTACGAGGAGCTTTGTACTGTTCTCACGCAGGTAGAGTGTTTATTGAATTCCCGCCCGCTGACAGTACTAAGCTCTGACCCCGCAGAGCCTTTGGCTCTTACGCCGAGTCATTTTTTACACACTGCGCCTCTACTATCATTGCCCGCGCCTGATGTAAGCTCTGACAATGTCAGTTTGCTTCATAGGCACGCGTTATTGGACAATTTGGTCCAATCTTTCTGGAACCGCTGGAGGATGGAATATCTACACGGCTTGCAGGTTAGACAAAAATGGAATAACCCCTCCACACCAATCACTTCAGGGACTGTCGTGGTAGTAATCAACGACAACGTACCGCCTCTAGCCTGGCCTTTAGCAATTGTAGAGAGAGTGCATCCTTCCAAGGATGGTGTTATACGCGTAGCGACTGTGAGACTCGCCGGGAGAACTTATCTCCGTCCTGTCGTTCGGTTATGCCCTCTTCCTTCGCAGTAGTGAAAAAATATCGCTTCGCAGTATACATTAAGTTTACATATAAGTCCATATATGTACTTATCATATTATGTTATGTCATATTATTATGCTTTACTTGTTATATTTTCCATGCCGTTTTACGGATTTTTATTTAGTTATTCATACGCACTGAGCGTTGCTCTTTCTCCTATTAATGGAGTAACTTTTTACCTTATGGTTGTTTTCTTTAAAGGTGACCCTTTAAGAGTGGGTGGATGGTTACGCCAGATCATGATTATTGTAATTAATTTTATTATTTGGTGCATATTCCATATTTTTTCCTACTACCCTTAAACAGCACTGAACAGCCGTGGGACATCTATGCCTACATTGAAATAAGTGGGTATCTAGCGCGATGCCTTGGAAAAAACTAGTGTGACGTCGACCATCGCGCCGCGCGTTATACACTCATTTGTTATTAATTAAAATACGCTGATATTAAGGTGATTTTGAATAATATAGCCGACCATTGCGGTCTAGCACATAAAAGTAACTCAGTTTCGTCATACGTTTGTGGTTGTGAAGCAGGATTACCAAAAAGTGTCGTGTGCGTACCGAAGGCGACGCACGCCTTATCGGATTTCCCTGGGGAAAGCAGACAAAGGACAATACAAGTGAGTGCTGTTCCTATCTCTTTCCTTCTCCATCTTTATTCTGTTTTGCATGCACCACTTTCAACCAAAAATACAGTCCACTCTTTTTCTTAGGGGCTCGAATTGCCCCACCATAATTTGGCGAAACCAATGATCGTAGTAAAAATTTACCACAACCATACCTATTATATAACCCAAATGGAAGGAACTAACTAACCAAAGCACGGGTTTTTAACACCCAGTTTGGCGGTTAGGGTCTGTAAAAACGTGGTACCTTTCCTTGAATAAATTATTTTGTATTTTTGTATTTGTATTGAACAGAGCTTGAAGCGTGCGTTGTTCGAAGATAAAAAGATATAACCTTACAAACTTCGAGCAACACGCACTTCGAGAAAGGGAGAACAGGACACAGTTCTCTCGCTCGCGCGCTTTCACATTATTGAAAACTGTAATCACTAAGTGTGAAACTTTCATAAAGCAAAATTACCACATTTTAACTGCAACAAATTAGCTTCTTTCTTAGAGCTCCATAATGTCGTTATGTCATTTTGTGGGCAAGGTTGCCATAATTCCCACGGTTGGTAAGCGGTCAATGTCTTGACCAATTTTATGCTCATATTCAAAATTATTGTTTAATAAATGTCCACCCTTTTTCGGGGAAATACCCCACCAATCAAAAATAGCCGACGATAAAAAAAAAACTATTATTTTGTAGAACCTATATACCAAGTTTCGTCAATATTCTTTGAAAAATACGACCTGTACGCGATTAACAAGATACTGAAAGTATGATTGTTGGGGAAATACCCTAACATCAAAAATCGCCAGAAAAAAAAATGAAATGTATAATTGAGATTGTGCAAAAAAGTTTGTGCTCGCGAGGTCAACTGGTCGCAGAACTACTAGTTATTAATGCAATCGTCAACACTGTTAACGAAAATGATGTTACCGAGCGGGAAGTATACGCGAAGGGAGAACGAACGGGAAAATATAGTAACGTTCGTCAACATTGTGAACGAACGAAACTTTTTATTCCGATCGTCAACAGTGTGGACGAAGGTGTGTTACCGAGCGAGAAGTACCCCAATTAACTACAGAAACTTGGCTGCAACGTAAGCTGGCTATTGTCTATTAGTTCCCACTTTTCCAAATATTTTCTACTGACTTCTAAATGTAGTGTGTTCAAAGAAAGGTGAATAAAGATATAATTTATTCCTATCTATGAGGTTACAACTTGAAATATGGAAAAAGAAACTAATGAACGGTTTTAAGCGTCAGAAAGTAGATAGATATAAGTCCCCATGCATCCATTGATACATTGTTGCATATGCGTTGATCATGATAAATATATAAAGGATTTTTTAATGCTCGCCAGTTAATCTAGGAATCAAAAGTATTGCGGCGGGTTCGCGGTTGTGTGCGAGAGCGTTCCCGCGTTCTCGCCACAAGCGGCGGAGGAGTGACACCGTGGAGTTTTAGTGGTTTGGAGTCCCACATAACCGCACTGTCTCCCCGTGGCAGTGCGGTATGCATGCGCACTTCTCCAATAAAAAAAGGGAACAAAAGCAGTAAAAATGTTATTATATCTACACTAATATTATTAGAATGAACACGGTAAAACATCAGATAAAAACAATATCAGTTTTTTTAACGTATTCTTGTCTTTTTAATTCGTGTAAATGTTTAAGTAGTATAAATAATATTTTAGGGTAGCCTGTAAAGTTATTTGTGTGTCATCATCATCACCATCAGCCAGGAGACGTCAAATGCTGAACATAGGCCTCCCCCTTAGAGCGCCACATTGACTGACAACGTGCCACTTGCATCCATCGGTTGCTCGCGTTTTTATGTCGTCCGTCGGTCTACCTAGTGGGAGGCCTGCCTGCACACCGTCTTCCGGTCCGTGGTCGCCACACATGAGCCTTTCTTCTCCATCTAGTTCTTTGGTGGGGGTTCTTCAAGTGTTGCTTGTGTGTATGAATAAATAATAAAGTAAAGTTTGTAAGTTTGTGTCTCTGTAAGTTTGTAAGAGGTAATCTCTGGAACTAGTAACTGATTCTGAAAATTATTTTACTCATCGAAAACTACACTGCCCCTGACTAAAAAGGCTTTGTGTCACAAAGCGAGCAAAGCCGCGGGCAGAGGCTAGTACTGAATATAATATATATTATATTCTTCTTCGCTCTATATATTATGTAGAGCTAAAAATAAAGATAAAAATCATTAGCAAAAAACAACACAGAGCATAAATAAACGAATAAAATTTTAGATCTGAAGATGTGAAAGGATAGCTGAGCAATTTACTAAACAAACCTGACGCTATTGTCGACAATTACAAAGCAAAATACCTACGCAAACTGAAAACCCGCAAGCTTCGTATCTCCGAAACGGTAGACAAACCCCGATGCGTCATAACAAATTTCTCGAGCTGTAAGCTCGGGTCGTGCAAACCCACGAGACCGGGGGTAGAGGTGGGTGGGGTGGCGACCGCCCCGTTTCCCACGCAACGACCTTTGTGCCTCCACGATGCACTTTGACAGACTTTACTAATTCAATAGATGGACTGCGCCGCATATATATCTTTTCTCTACCTAATTATACATTTCTAACTTTATTTAAGGTGTAATTCGAGGAAAATATAGCTATACATATTCGGGTGCAGACGAAAAGAAATGGCGTTAGCGCGCGCTAGTCAAAAAAACAGATAAGAGATAAGATAAAATAAATAAGATAATTAGTTGTAACTAAACCAGGAAATATGACAAAATGCTATGCTATTCTATATAATTATTGTTACTCACTATTCAAGTAAAGATAACTTAAATATATATTAGGAGGTCGGAGATCTAGCGAAAATTGTGTATAATTCGAGGTCTTTTCAATGTTTTATTTTTTGTGAAGAAGTAAGAAGTAAGTAAGAAATAGAACCTTCATTTTGACCGAACCGATCTGCTGACAGATCTGCTGATAGATTTACCGAGACAATTTGTTGACGAAAGCGGTCACTTGCGAGAGGTCGGTGGCCCAACTTACGTTGCGTCACTTCGACCGTCTTTGCCTACAAGATAATGGTTTATCTCTATTTTCATTTACATTATTTTTACCCGACTGCCCAAGAAGGAGGGCAATGTATTTGGTGTATGTAAGTATAAAAGTATGTAAGCATGTAAGTACGTTTTTGTTCCTATATTATCTCCTGTAGCCTAAACGGCTTGACCAATTTTGACGAGCGAGGTGTCGTTGGATTCGTCTTTACGTGAGTGAGATGGGCTACAGTCGAGTATTTAGTTTGTGTTCGACACTCCAGACCATTCGCTTTCTTCCTCACCGGCTATCGGTTCCTCGAGTGATGTGGCCTGCCCATTGCCACTTCAGCTTGCAAATTCTGAAAGCTATATCGGTGACTTTTGCTCTTCGACGAATATCCTCGTTTCGGCTCGTTTAGCCTAGTTGTAGCTTTCTCCATTGCCCGCTGTGTGACTCTGAGTTACTTATAGATACTTAACAATTATAAACAACTACAAATGGCACCAATTTGATAGTGGCAGGAAAGTCTACTCTTTTTAAGTCCGCCAGGGCAAGTATTGCCAAGCGGTAGTGTGCAAAATTGAAAGACAATGTTTTCGTTCAAAATTCTGGCTGATATTGAAATTGCTGGCTTACCATCAGACGAGCGACTTGCTCGACTCATCTTTCAGTAGCATAATAAAATCTAAGTAAGTAGGTGTATGTTACGTTGTTTGTTAGGTACTTAGAAATCTCCTTACATAACTTTTCTTACGAAACTACCTACGTAGTGAATGTTTGTTTTAAGGTGCATCGTTTCGCTAAGCGCGCGAAATTCAAATTTTGTTGCGTTTTTTGTCAATTACAGCTTAATTTTGCGATAATAAATAGATTGTTTCAAGACATTACACCAACCAAAATCTCAATTTGAAAGCTAGTATAAGTACATTTTTCGCTAAACCAAAAACCAAGATGAAAATCAGCTTATTGAGATTTGTAGCTAAACCAATGTTATCTAGGTGATCATTTTACCCGTAATTTCTTAGAACAACTTATTTATTGGCGCAAAATTGGTTTCAATAAATCCACGATGAGTAATTAAGCTGTAATTTACAAAAAACGTAATAAAATTTGAATTTCGCGCAATGAGCGAAACGTTGCACCTTAAGTTATAATTGATAATCTTGCACTAGAGCTACCTTGCGGGATCAAATTAGGTGAGCATACACTGTAAGTAAATATATCGTACAAGGGCCGTTCTTCTCTATCTTCGTTAAGTTAGCTCCGTGGAATTCGCATGGAATGGAAAGCCGTAAAGAATACAATTTTATGCGAATTTCACGGAGTTCACTTGACGCGGCCGCGTTACGAGTTTGATAAAGCATACAGAATAAGAGCAAAGAGCTCTGCGTGCTACCTAACTTGCCCTAACTGGCTTTAAGTTGTCGAGGATAATGGCTTGCTGGAGGTAAAACTCTTGATGTCACTGTGGGTGTCGCAACCATTGGTCGCACCAGGGGTCAACACTTCCGCCTGCAGAAGAGTTAGAGCGCTAGTCAAAAAATGAAATAATTGCTGTTTACTTCTGTCCGAAAATAATAAATAATGATAATAATATATTTATTTTTCTATACTTGTCTACAATTAAACTGGGAAATCATTCAAAATTCTGCACTTAGCTATCCAAAAAATGTGTGTTAATCGAGGTTTTTTCATAGATTTATTATCGAGGAAATTTCAAGTACCTTATTGTTTCCCAATCAATTTTGCATCTAATGTAATCTCTAATCAACATGACTATTTGGGAGAGCAAAATTATAAAAAATAATATTTTTTTACATATTTTACGCAAGATAGATTTTCAGCGCCATTAAAATGGCCCCAGCAAATCTGTCTTTTAAGAGAGATTTCGTTACAGCTATCTCTTGTACTCTGTTAGTTTTCGCAACCTATTTCGCACTCTTTGGCGGAACTTGGTTGCTAGTCACAGAAGAGAGAAGTAAATAAAAAAAAAACCTTTTCTGTGTTGCTAGTTTACAATGAGCAGTAAACAGATTGCAGCGGAGCCGAATTTAAAGGTTAATTTGAAGGTATGAAGAAAACGACGATCAAAATACGCCTATAAAAATTGACTCTTATTGGTTAATTACTAAGTGCGGGAAAGCGTAACCTTCAGATAGCCAATAAGAACGCTTGGTCGCAGTCCTCACAACCCACGCTTTACATCCAACTTCAGTAAGTTTTTGTTGGAACTACGATCTCGTAATTGCAGTATCTATATATAATCTGATCTGATACCACACAAAGAAGAATTTCTATTCTTCTTACACAAAGAAGAATAGAAGATGGCACCACTAACAAATTCTCTTCTGTGGCACCAGCTTATAAAATTCGACGACTAATATCAAAACAATGTCAACTCTTTCTAATCGAGCCGTGATAACCCTATTCTAGTGTTTACAGGAACAAATTAGTGTGTACGTGGCACTTATTACCGGGGGTGTGGTGTACAGTGTTTCCTAACCTGTGGCAGAGCTCGGGAGGATAATGCTTGCTCGCAGGTACAAACTTATTAGCGGCGGTGTACCCTACGATCTTACTCGGTAATTACAAAAGCAACACTGCCGAATATTGAGATTAATTAATTTGCTGCAGTCGTTAATTAAGGATGCAGTAACGGTATCTACATAGGTATCTACGATACTAAATAGAGAACATGTATAGGTATGTAGAGTCATGATGTATGCTCTTGCTAAGAAGCAATTTATTATTATAATACAGTGTTACACATACTTAGGTGTTGAGTTTAGACGTAGGTACATAAAACTAGACCTGTATCGGTCACGACCGACCAAGTCAAAACGACCGGCTCGCGATCCATGCCTGACCGAGTCGGTCACCGCTCTCCGAAAGACTCGATCAATTTTGATCGACGGGTCGCGTCACTGTCGGACTAAATTAGATTTTACGTTAGTAGATAAAAACTACTGCATTCATGCATTCTTTCTATATTGAAAAAAGGCTCTTTTTACCTGCCATAAGGATACTTTTTCTTTGGTATGTAGAAAGGTATGACGTGAAATGATTATGGATATCAGTAGGAAGTTAGGAAGAAGCCGATTCGTGGAAGATGGCTCGCGGCTCGCGGGTTGCTCTATAACCGCGAATCGCACGAGATCTATTGATCGACCGAATCATTTGGTATAGACCCACTGTTATTTATGTAAGTTATACCTAAGTAAGTTAATATGAAATAATACTACTATTTATAATTTAATTTTAACTCGATTAAATAAAATAGTATTAAACGTAATTGTGGTAGGTAAAAGATAAAAATCTAAATTTTATCTGAATAATATACTTATACACACATTAAATTCGTACCTAGAATCGTTACATTGTCGAGAAAAATTGTAGGCTAGTAACAATCACAAAAACTACAAAAAATCAGGCCCCACGTTTTATATATTAAGTACTAGTTGTTGCCCCCGACTTCGTTCGCGTGGACATACAAAAAGTATCATATGTCTGTCTTTGTGATTACAGTATCTCCTTATCAAATTGTATCAAGATCCGTTCAGCTGTTTAGCCGTGATAACGAGATAAACATCCAGAAAGTAAGACAAAGTTACTTCCTATAGTTCGCTAGATGGCGTTGATCCATTTTTGTGCATTTTTTGACGTTTTGTATGGACTGACAATTGTAATGAATCACTATTCTGTATTCACTGTATTCATTTTTTTATTCAGGTTAATTGAGTAACTCACTATATCACACGCCCGGGGAGCAGAGCAACAGCAATACAATTTTTAAATACCTACTGCATGTCCAGTCATTTCGCTGGAAACATGCGCTTCAATCCGGAACGCAGTAATGTTTGCACACTATTGCTTGGTGGTTGAATAACTGGCAAAGGTGTGGTAGGTACTTCCCCAGGCTGACTACAAAATAATCCACAACAAAATGAATCCCTAAACCTACCAAGAGCTTAATGCATGATGTACCTAGTTATAGATATAGGTAAGTAATTAATATAGAACAAAACATTTTAATTATCGGCCACCATCGCGAGGTGGGCATGAAAGGGCGAATCGGGTGGGTGCACTATCGATCTACTTTGAATTAGTGTGCGGATCGACCGTCGTCTTTGTGCGGCCGTCGTAGGGCCAAACAGACCAAAACAAGCCTGGAGCTGCCTAGGGAGGACGGGAACCCCCTACCACCCACCGGTCCGCCAGTCGTTACCTCATTCCGGAACGTTTATTTCGTGGTACGGGGACACTTCGAATTAAAATTGCTTCGTGATGGTATTAATGTATAGTGCCGTCAACAGTTGACAGAACGGGCGGTGCGGTTTTTTTTTCTCTTTTGTTTTGGTTTGTGTATTTAGCTAGAGTCAAGTATTGTTAATTTCAAGTGAAGTCAAATATTTCACAATTAAAATAAGCCTGTCTTATTCTAAGTCAAGCAAAGTAATATATATTTTTTTAAATAAATATTGGTGGATTTTTTTCGACACAGCGCCATCTAGCCCCAAACTAAGCAAGCTTGTATTATGGGAACCAGATAACTGATATAGTATATAACTACTTATTTATTTTTTTGTAAATACAAACATAGAATACATAGAAACACCCAGACAAAGAACAAACACAAATGTGTGTCCTGGGTGGGAATCGAACCCACAACCTATATATCAGAAGGCGGAAATCTACCCACTGAGCCACAAGGCTAGTCACGGTCAAGTCCAAGTCATGCCCCAGTAAAATGGTGGAGGTTTCTATGGAATTTCGGAAACAACATCAAGAGTCACGTTTCACAACATTATACTTACTATTCACCAACACTCGTGCGCTTTAACAAACACTTAATGGATAAAAATCCTCTATTTTTACACATTAACACTCGAAATAAAACGAGTTTTGAAAAATAATACAATGACGCGACATGACTTCTTCATGTTCCCGCCAAAACTCCGGCGATGCAGTTTTAAATAACGTAACTACTATACTCAAAGTGTCCGGACATCGATATCCGAATCGAAAACACGTTTACTGACTAATAGTTCTGCGAACAGCCCAAACACAAACGCAAGCACAAACTTTTTTAATATATAATTTTTTGCACAATTGGGGTTGTGCAAAAAATTATATATTATAATCTATATTAATATATTTTTTTGTCTTCGGCTATTTTTGATTTTTGATTTAATTGACTTCCCGCAAAAAGGGGAGAAGTTTACTGTGGAGCCATATACCGGCCGATTGAGAGGTTGTCAAGATATAAAGTGGTGATATATATAATATGGTCTCAGTTCAGGACACCGACCTCTAGACCGATTTTGCTCATAATCGAAATTCTTGTTTAGGGCTGAGTAACGAATGATTTTTCCAAATGTTTTTAAAATCGGCCGGTAATGGCGCCGCAGCAAACTTCCTTCTTTCTTGGGGGAAATACCCCGATCCAATCAAAAATCGCCGACGACAAAAAATCGTATAAAATTTTAGAGCCTGTATACCAAATATCATCAAGATTGGTTGAAAAATACGACCTGTACGCGAGTACCAACATAGGGACAGATGAAAGCAACTTTGGCCAGTTGAAGCAGATACTTTCGTTCGCTTCGCTCACTCTGTCAATCATTCTGTGCAACTTTTACGATGTGAAAAACAATGAAATTATGAAAAGGAGAACAGAAGTTCCATAGAAAAATATCATTCACACTCAATGAAATCTATATCGAAGAGCTGTTTTTAAGTAAAAGTTGTTTAGAATAATGACCACACATGTTTGCGGCTTGGACATCGATGTCCTACACAAATTTCCTTTCTTTGTAATCTCTGGATACAAAACTATGCGTCAAAACTGGGACCACCATTAGAACCACCGGAAGAAGAGCAGCAGCGTCCTCTTAGTAAACGGTAAGAGTTCGGCGATCCCCAAGCCGCCGGCTAAGCGTGTGGATTATAGTACCCCGCTCCCCCTTATAGGCGGAGGCTTTTGTTTAGCAGCGGACGTCTTCTGGCTGATGATGATGATGGATGTAATAATTAAAGTAACTACTTAAATAGTCACGGTAGGTAGGTACTAAGTATATAATTATTGAAGTCACCTCTATACACTATATACTAATAATGTACCTATCATCTTATCTATAGGTATCTACTTCCTCACCATAAATACTCTTACATAATAATAAATAAACTAGCGTACAAAATGAAAGTGCTTTCTGTGTTGCAGATTCATTTCAGTAAGAACTTTTGAACGACCTTCGAGGGGGTAACTCAAGTTTCAGTTTCAGCCAGAGTTCGCCACCCACCCATCTTGGAAAATTTACATGATTAGAAGCACCACGAGATGCATAAAAGAACACGAGTAACTTAAAAACAGGAGCAAAGTCACCAAAGCATTCAGTCGTAAAAAAAGACTGCTTATATACCGTTACATAAATTTTCATCTATAACTACGTACAGACAGTGCTCTTTTCGAAGCCACGCGAAAAGTACGAGTTTTAGTTAGGTTTTACGTAATTTTTATTTTCTAAGAACTATCTCTCGAACACTTTCGAACACAGCTTTTAAAATTAAGTAATAGAGTTAGGTAAGTAGTTAAATTAACTCTCATTGACCCAACCAAATCAAACCAACGAAATAAGCTACTGCAAAAGAAAACACACAAATAGATCCAGCATCTACTTCCAGGTGGACTTGCTTAGCCCAAGCCAATAGGTATCGTCACGTTTCTCTACGTTCCGAAATTGGAATCCACAACAAAGGGACGTCAAAGAAACTAGCAAGTGCACGCGTGCAAGGCGGCATAAAGAGCGACCGGCGCAGGCCGAGGAGCCTCGTGCGTCCATTACCCCTTCCCCCTGCCTGGTGGGGGCTGCCGAAAGTACAGGGTGGCAAGCGTCTCGCTCGCACCCAAAGATGCATCGAATTTCTGGACTGAACCACACAGCCGTGCATATAATGGTAATGAATTTCGTCTCTATTTATTCCTCTATCTATTGATTCCACAGGACACCGTTTCTCCAATGTCGCACCTATTAGATATATTGAAATTAATACAATGAGAAGTTAAGATAAGCAAAAGATTTTCTCGGGGAAGAAACTTTGTGACAATGCAAACGCAAACATAAAGTTTCTGCTGGTGGACATCTCTTGATGGTTTCATCTTCGGATTTGTAGCTAATCCTGAAGCACTACAGTTACACTGATGTCTTCTATATATAATATTGGACAGGGTGTTTATAGTTCATACTACAGATTTTACCTCTATTACAGGATCCAAGATGTAGAGCGCAGTGATTGGCGCAGGCGTCTAAGATACAGAATAATCATTACTTTAATATCGAGCTCACTCTCACCATAATTTACCCACATAAACCTGTCCATAATACATAATCCACTAGAATCTATATGAAAATGTATTGAACCGTTCCTCAACCGCAGAGTAAACACAATAGCACCTATGATGTATTTTGCTCAAAGCAGGCAGGTACATACCCCAGTCACGACATACCCTGCACCGATAAATCGCATTATGGCCCACGTGCGGGGAATACATTTTTAATCTTGTTTCCTTTATATTATCCTGCTTAGAAAAGCTGCAATGTGCCTCTAAATCGTACCTATCTGCACGATATTCTCTCGTATGTTTACTTGTAATCCGATTACGAACAAAAGATTTAGGTTCGCTATTCGTATGTCCAAGGTAAGAAGTTCAAAGGCATTCAATTCATTAGTATTACGTTATACTAGCTTATGCCCACGACTTCGTACGCGATAAAGCTCGGCATTCGGCCTCGCTTAACTCTTCATACAAACCTTGTCCTTACGTAATTACTGTGTAATTACTTACGAACACAACAAAAAAGAAATCATCAAAATCGGTCCAGCCGTTCTCAAGTTATGGCGTGACCAAAGGAAATAGGGATTAATTTTTATATAATTATTTTATAGATAAGTTGACAAAAGGCACTGACCCCGGAGTCTGTGAGCTGAAAGACAAATTTAAAAAAAAAATTATTTGATTAGAGACTTAGAGATAAAATTCTCCAAAGAAAAAACAACATGAGAGCGCATTCAACATGTAAACATCCCCACGGTATGCAGCGTTGCCAAAAACAAATGGGAAAACAGCGCGGTAACGTTAATAACGCTCACGTTGGCATCCATAGGTCTTTTCATTCGAGGCGAGCTCGTGCAGCCTGTGTCAAAGCACGTAATTAGTATTTAGGAAGGTGGTAAGAAAGGCGAGGTCGTGGGCCAGACGTCGGGTATCGATCCGACCTGCCCCACGCTGCCCCCCGAGCGGGAGGGCGCCGGGAGCCACGCACATCGAGCTACCAATTGACACACTTAGGTAACGTAATACTCGCCACTTAGAACGTTGCTTCACTTGATCCTGGACAGAAAAACTACCCTTTGTTAAGGCTACCGCGAGACAGGATACGATACACCAGTTACTTAAATTTAACCATTAGTAATTAATTAAGTAAACTAAATACTCAGGTGGTTATAAATTTTGATCACGGTAAGTAAGGTTGAGGCGATACCGTAGACGCAGTAGGGTTGCCAGAGTTGCAGAACAGTTGAAAGTTACAAAGAGCCCGACCCAGTTGGCTCGCAGCCCGCTTGCGGGTTGTTCTCGTATAGACTAAAGAATAATTTGTTTAACCTTGTGGTGCTGTAAATAAAAGTATAGTAACTTCTTCATGCATTGGACATTCGCGTACCTATATTGGAAATGCTTTTGGAAACAGAATTTGGTACGGTACATGGATACAATTTTAGTAGATTAGAAGCGACGTGGCAACGACTTAGGTAGATGTTGCGTAATCTACGCCGTACAATAAAATTCCCATTAGACACCGCTTCTGGTAAAATGTAATCTTACTGTTACCAGAAATATAGCTTTGGTAGGCCTAGACTGAATTGATCTGCAATAGGTACCTAGATTGCTTAGCCTAGAGTCATAAGCTGAGAAACAGAAAATGTATTCTGCTTAATAAACAGGACATAAAATACGTCCAACTCTTTTTATCAGGCTTACAGTGGCGTTTCTCTCGAAAACTAAATTCTTCGTTCTTTATAAAGGCAATTTCCGGCAAAGGAATTACGGGTGAAAATAAGCAGAGCACGCAGATTGTCCGGAGCGACGTCGCGTCGGCACTGCACGTGGGGGTGCTGTGGAGTTAGACATTGGGAGCCCCCCTTCTGGGGTGGTGTAAAATCACCCGCAATCATTTATACCCGAACTGCCTGCAGAATTACTAGCCGTCACTGAATTCAGCGGCACCCACTGCCTGTGTGAGCTACATTGCTGCTTCAGATATTTTGCGAGAATTTAAACTCCAAGGAAAGCAGCAACGTTTTTTCTTTTGAGATTATATCCCGTACCAAATTGCGAAAAGCATAGCGCTGGGAGCACAAACAACTATTTTCGATGTAGGTGTATCTTGGATGTTCTTGTTGCAACTATAGCTTGGTCTACCTACCCTCAATCCCACGTTACGCTTTGATTAGGTATTTATATGTATAACGAGCACTGATATCTAAAGCCAGACAGTGAAAAGAACTTAGATACTCAAATTAAAATAATCTTTACACAACGCTTCTTTCCTATCTCATCACCATCAGCCATAAGACGTCCACTGCTGAACATAGGCCTCCTTAGACCGTCACACCGACCGACAACGGGCCACTTGCATCCACCGGTTGCCCGCGACTTTCACAATGTCGTCGGTCCACCTAGTGGGAGGCCTACCTACGCTGCGTCTTCCGGTTCGTGGTCGCCACTCAAGAACCTTTCTTCCCCACCGGTTATCGGTTCCTCGAGTGATGTGGCCTGCCCATTGCCACTTCAGCTTGCACACTCTGAAAGCTATATCAGCGACTTTGGTTCTTCGACGAATATCCTCATTCCGAATTTTATCGCGCAAAGAAACTCCGAGCAAATAAAATCACAACTCTAGCAATTTTAGCATGATTATGTAGTTCAGTGTAGGAAAACATCGTCAGGAAACATGCATATTTCCGGAGATGAAATTCGATAGCGAATGTGAATCGGCCAACCGTCACTGGGCCTGCGTGGTGGACATGGCTCAATCACCCTTCGAAGGTAGGCTGATATCCCAGCGGTGGTAGGCCTCGCTACATTACCCGACCAGGGCCCCTATTCGGAGAAATGACATTTTTATCTCTCTCTCACTCACTCCCATTAAATTTTAAATTAGAGAGACAGTCACCGAGATAATCTCGAGCGCACAGGAATAGGGTCCCTGATATCATGCAAAAGGGACTCCTAGACTTGAATTTCACGGAAGCAAAAAAAAAACAAACTACTAAGGTTATAGCTCCTCCCTTTCGCTCCCCCGGAACTCATATATTATATAGCTATCTCTTTCACACGATGTATATAATGTAGCGAAGCCTTTACTAATGTATAGACGTAGACCCAAGTAGTAGGTAAGTATACAAGGTTTTACTGAAAGGTGTGGCAATATGAAACTCATCACAATTATGCAGTTGTTTTTTTTTCGCGATTTCATGATTGAGTTAATTCATGGTCCCATAGTAAAAATTGTTCATAATGATGAGTTTTTTTTTTCGCGATTTCATGGTTGAGTTCATTCATGGTCCCATAATAATGATGAGTACATACATACCTTCAATATTGCCACTCCAGCTGGCCTAGCACGGGCGCCGGGATAAAGTTATGTCCACCCGTTTTGTCTTCGCGTCAACGTGACAAAGCTAGAATATGGATACATCCGTCTCGTTCTCGCGGGATAAATATGGTGTATCATAATGTATCCATATTCTAGCTTTGTCAAAACGCGAAGACAAAACGGGTGGACGTAACTTTATCCCGGCGCCCATGCAGCCTGCTAACAAATAATTATCTAAGTATGTCAGCTCTTTTCATTTGACGACATTCCTGTGAAACCTAAATTTTTAGTACCTAAGTTTTTAGGGTTCCGTTGTACCTACTACAAGGAACCCTTATAAGTTCGTCATGTCCGTCTGTCTGTGTCTGTCTGTCTGAACCCTTTACAGCATTATAACTTCCAAAGTTATAAATATACATAAAATTTTGCACAACGATAGTCTAAATATAGACCTCCAATTTCAAAAAATAATACCTTTTTTTATGTTTTTTGAGGAATATCATACTTGTAAAGAGGGGATGAAAAAAAAACGCTGAACCCCATCAAGTGGGGTGTCGTTGAACAGGTATTATGGGCCGACAAAGTTGCTTGTAATGTGTCCCGTAACCGCAGCTAATTTAATTTTTTAATACTGACACGTGTTTTATTTTTTCTTCTTAAAAATTATAAAAATGTGCAAGCGGGAAGCGGTCTTGTGCTCGGCCTTATATAAATACTAGCTGCACCCCGCGGTTTCACCTGCGTGAGTAATCACTCAGGGACCGTACATTTCCCCGGGATAAAAAGTAGCCTATGTCACTCTCCGACCCTTAAACTATATGCATAAAAAATAATCAGGTTGGTCCGTTGCTCTGTTGTTGTGTGAAAGAGGAACAAACAAACCAACAAGCACTTTCGCATTTATAATATTAGTAAGACGTATAGTGAAGTGGATTTGAGACGCAACAAGGTCACGTGGCGAGAAGCGACGCAGCTATTTGTGTCAGAAGTCTACATCCGTGGCCCAGTTTGCGAACACCCCTTCCCGTTTCCCGTCCGCAACCTCTATACTGCCATATATTTCGGTCTAGGTTATATTGCCGACGAATAGCTGGGACCCTATTCGGAGATATGTCATTTTATCTCGGTCACTCTCACTCCCATTAAATTCTAAATTAGAGAGATAGTGACCGAGATAAAATGTCATTTCTCCGAATAGGGGCCCTGGCCATTCGTTACTTCGATTGTTGAGTTTTATGGCGTGAAGACAGTGTACCAACTATAGTAATTCTGCCCACAAACCTCGCGAGCACAAACTTATTTGCACTTTATAAATTCTACAATTTCATAGTTGTCATTTGTCGTCGTTGATTTTTGATCGCATAGCTATTTGGACCCTTTTGATTAAATTTGGCAGAAGCATGCGATTGTACAAGAGTAAGCTATATCGGTCAAGAGGTTGACAAGATACCTAGGCATAAACATTCGGTACTCAATTCTAAGCAAAAAAATTGTATATGAGTAAGCTGAATCGGTTAAGAGGTTAACGTGATACCTAGGCAGAAACATTTGGTATACAATTCTAAACAAAAAAATTGTATATGAGTAAGCTGAATCGGTCAAGAGGCAGACAAGATACCTGGGAAGAAATATTTGGTATTCAATTCTAAACAAGAATTTTGAATAACAGAACTATGAGCTGAATCGGTCAAGAGGTTGGCAACATATACGGTGTGAGTGAGCTCTCTGTTTCGTCTCGAACTGAGTCCTCCTCCTATATCTTGACAAGCTCTTGACCGATTTTGAATGTCCAATCCAACGAGAACGTTTCAACTTATATAATCCAACTTAAAACTAGATGGTGATTAGATATTTAGTCAGCAAATGTTCAAATCCATGCAGCCGTTTAACGGTGATAACGCGACAAGAGAGACAGAGTTACTTTCGAATTTAGGGGTTAGGGTATGTAAGGTTTATTTCAAATTAAATTGCAATATTCCCAGAAAAGAGAAAAAATAAATAAAAAAGATCTCTTCTGTGGAAATATTCGACGTAAAAAATATGTTTCCAAAAATAATGCTTTCAACGTTTTGTAAATTCTTACTAATATTATAAATGGGAAAGTGTATTTATTTGGTTGTTCGTTCCTCTTTCACGTCACAACAGAGACCTGAATTTTTGCATGAATCTGAGTGTTACATTAGGTTAATTTTTATCTCGAAAAAAGTTTGAATCTTATTATAGACACACTCGTACACTCGTCGCTGTAATTAGCCTGATAGGCATTGTACTTTTTTTTTGTTGTGGCTTTTAGATATTTGAAATTATGGAATACGATTAATAAGTATTTTGTAAATGTGACCCAGTGTAACTACCATTGTTATACCAATAAACGATTCTATTCTATTGTAGGCATTGCCGGAAAAAAACACCTGCATATAGCAGGAAAAGCGTCTTCTAATCAGACTCACGAAACATGAATTCCTATTACTTAAGATTTTTCTCTGTAGATAAGCAACAAACGCGTGGGGAAGCCGATAAATTTGCATGAGTAATGAACGGTTGGCAGCATCGGCCTCACGGCTGCCTGTAATTATGATATCTAATTAGACGGAATATCATAATAACTGCGTAATTTGCTGTAAATTCGCTACATCTACATAATGGATTTCATGACCACACCAGAACGAATTGTCACCGTGCGTGTGAGACCACTTAACTTATCCATCCTTTCATTTGTTTTAATTATAGTTAAATAATAAAAACATTGAGTTTCTAAGTCCCTTTAATCGTAGTCCGTTGCCAACTCACTGCGGCATCAGACGACTTTAAAACTCATTGTAAAAACACTACATTCAATGGACCATGCCATTTTGAATTTCGAATTATATCTTCTTGCTAAATACTTTTACGTAGGCGGGTTTTAGTTTTTTGAGCTTATATTTTATTCTAACGAAATTAGGACAAAACTGGTAGTCAAAATACCTACTAATTAGAAAAGCAAGCTTTTTAGAATCCTATTGCAGCTATCATTTGTATTATTATTTATTAGTCATGTACTATTATAGTTCGTTCATTACCACGGTCGCAGTCATTAAAAGTTGAAATTATATTAATTTATATCAACCTACTTACTCAGTAAGTTTTTTTTTTTTTTATTAGTTATTGACGTGTCAAAAAATTCTAAAATTACGTACCTTAGTAAGTTTGAAGTTAGCCCAGCTTCTCACTTGTTGTGTATGGTTAACCGACGCAGCACAGCAAATAAGTACGATATTAAAATACTCTGTCGATTAATTTATCATTTTTACAAATGACAAATTAATTAATTCATTTAAGATTAAGATACATTGTAATGAGATACCAGCATCGTCTTAGTATCCTTGAACGTTATTTGATTCCCAGGCCGCCTGCCAAGAGCGAAGATTTTGTTCAGCAGTGGACATTCTGGCTGATGATGATAATAAATAAAATGCAATACCTACCTATTTTTTGATTGGAGGGGTATTTCAACCAAAAAGGGGGGGAAGTGCGATCCAATCAATCAAAAATCGCCGACGTCCCTATGTTAGGTGTTAAATGATGCAGTAATTCCCCATGCGTTTTACTTTAATACTGACGAAATAAAAGTACTTCTCAAAAAAATATCTTTTAATGAGAATTGCGTCTAGCACATACCTATCTATTCTTGACACGCTTATGTACAAACTTAACATTACTTCTTCCAATATAACTTGGTGAATCACGTTTGCGTACTTATTGTATGTGTTGAACACATAAGTTTTTTTTTATTTGTATCACTTATAACTAGCAATAAAATTTCGAATCGATCTATAACTAACAGACTCCTAGAAAAGTACATGATTACTTTTATCTACTTATATATAAATAGCACTAACAGATGCGCGGATATCAAACGGCGAACCAACGAGGGAAAATAAGAGGTATTTTTTTTGTTTTCTCTAGTTTGTGAGGTGGTTCGGCCGGACCAAATCAGCACGTCTCATGGCTATTTAAACTACAGCAAAGCTTATTTTACAATAACTTAGATATTTACAAACACTATAATTATGAGGGCGCTAATGACCGTGCAATTTTGTGAGTACCGTTTCGATATCAATGTTTTGTATGTTCGCCGCTTTTAATAATAAATCCGCGTCTGGTTTGGTACGCTTGCTGCTATTTGCAGATTCATTTGAACTGCTTCGCGCCCTTTTCCGCTTCTTTGCCTCTGTAATTTCTTTAGGCTCTGTCTTCTCCCCTTCCAAAACTAACTCTGTGACAGTTGCATCACAAGCATTTTTCACAGGGCTTGTTGTTTTTAATGGTGTGTCTATACTGGTTAATGTAGAGTCGAAGATTTCGTAGCATTGTGATTTAAAAGTATCCTTGAGCGGAGTATACAGTCTCTCCATACCGATGATCGAGCTAACAGCTTGTTCGGTTTCTTTGTAACTGTAATCGATCTCGTCTACTGTAAGTGGATCTTGATCAAGGACTAACTTAAATGGAGGCGCTTTCAGCCTCATCGTCACATCATCGATACATATTTCCATTGTGAAATTATCTTTAATTTTAATCGGTGGTTCCTGAGAAACTTCTTTGGTATAATCATGTTCAAAGACAAAGTAGTTGTTACTTTTTTCGTTACACTCATGTGCAGATAGCGCGATTTCATCATCCGATTCATCTTGCGCTATTTGCAACTCAGTCGTGACATTGGTGCTCGATTCAGTAGTTTTATCTAAAACAGAACCATCTTCCTTAGTCTCAACTATCTGTACTGATATCGGGAGTGTACTGCTATTAGTAGTTTCAGTGCGCAAAGGGGTGTCATCAAGCAAATCTCGTTCAATAATTTTAGCAGTTTCCAAATCGAAACCCCGTTTCATTAAATCTCGTTGCAAAGTACCATCATTGATGCGATCGCTTTTGTCCACACCAGTTGACACTATAAATTCCTGAATTTGTGTTATATCTTCGGTCTCCTTAGAGATAGGATTCGCAGAGACGTCTTTTGGTTTGCCTTCCTCTGACCCCTCATCCGACCAACGAAGAGCTATTTGTTCAGTGTCAGAATCTTGCGTAATGCTACTATTTTTTTTGCGATTAATGTCCGGTTCAACATTAGGAATGTTATCTGGAGAGTCATGGCCACAAACTTCAGAAGTAAAAGTCTTTGTACATTGAAGTTTTCTAGGGGTAGATGATTTTCTTCGTGACTTCGTCGCTGCAGGCACTATTAAAGATGAACTGTTTACTAATCTATCTTTACTGGTTGTTCTTTTTCTTTGAGGTACAGTAGGAAATCCTCTCGAATGTGGAGAGTGAACCATCTTTTTCCCGTTTTTCATAGGCGAGCTCTTTTTAGGCGTAAATCTTGGTTTAATTTTCATGAAAGCCTTTGTTTTGTCATTGACTGAGTTTTTCGGTGATTTTCTTTTTTTAGATGCACTAGACCTTTTTCTACTGTCCGATCTGCTTGTTGCTTGAGCTTTAGCGCGAGGTGTTTTTATGATTGTAGTTTCTTTTTTACTTTTAAATTCATGCGAACTATTGGCACTTATTGTGTCACTACACGAAGAAGTTGCATCAATATTATCTTCTACGTCTTTCTTCACGGCACCAGAACTCTTATAGTAAGATACATTTTTAGCGCACTTTCTCACTGGCCTAGATTTCTTTTCGTCACTATCTTTTTCTGTTGACTTTTCAACGCTTAAATCTTCTTTAGACGAAGTTACTGGGCATGTCGTCAAGTCTGGAATAGGCATGTAATCCTGATCATCAGGTTTGTAATACGATCCTCCACTAGAATAATCAGTTGGACGTGATGAGTAAGATGAAGGTGTGGCATGTGCCGGTTTTGGGGTATTTAAAAACCGAGGAGTTGGTATGTTCATAATTTTTATGTCAGACAATGGTTCATCTGGTAAATCAGGACCTAAAAACCTGGGAGTTTCCATCTGTATGTCATACAAAGCCTGTTTGTAAGGAGTTTCTAAGAAATCGGATATATTTAATTTAGCTCCGATCACATTTTGCAAAGACAGTCTTTCTGTTTCGGGAGTGTCGGTTAACTCATCAGTTTTCTCGTGCGACTTATTTTTATTACTGTCCGTTTTGGCCTCTTGTAAATCTTTCATCTTGTCGTATACAATTTTTACAGTGGGTTTACATGGAACGTTGCACGTTTTGTCCATATTAGGCGTAGGCTCGTCATCATCCAATTCTTCTACGTTTTCACCCGTAGATTTCTTGACTCTTGGTGATTTTTTACTGCGTTTTTTCTTTTTAATTTCTGAATCTTTGATAGCAGGAGTTTTATCGGACTTTTTCTTTTTCGAAGTTTTAGATTTTGGTTTTCGATGTGATATGTTGCTGGGTTTTTCATTTGCTACCAGCGCCCTTAGGTCCGCGTCCCAATCGTATTTCTTTGCTTGCTTCGTTTTGTTAGCAGCTTCATTTTCTTTTGTCGACCCAGTATCATTGTTATTACCTTCCTCATTTACTGCTACAGTAATTTTAGTTTTGATGTCAATAGTTTCAGGCGCAGTTGCAGGAGCGCTTGCTGAATTCTCACTACCACTCACAGCAATTTCAACAAGGGGATCAGAACTTTGACTTGGCACTTGCTCATTAATAGTTTCATGTAATATTCTTCTTGGTGTTGCGAAATCTAACACTCTGATATGCGAAGTACGGCGAGGGGTTGATGATGATTTTCTCGTGGGGGGTAATACTTGAGGAGTATTCGATTCAAAGGATATAACATTGTCTTTTGGGACAGATGCTGTTGTGCTACTGCTTTTTACAGCAACCGTCTTGACAAGATCGCCTGTTATAGGGTTTTGCTCACTCAGATCAGGTAATGCCTCCATTTTTGGTTTATTCGAAATGGCTGTATTTGGTGGAACATCGATAACTAGAGGTCCTAAAATCCGTGGTGAACTATTCGTTTCCGATATCACGTTATTATTAGAGGTCATTATAGTGTTACAAGCACTCGTTGGAACTTGTGATGGTCCTGAAACATAATTTAAACTATGAATGTGTTAATTTTATTAGTGTAAAAATCTAATTTCACTCTTTCTCGTTATTATTTACCTGAAGCTGGTACGACAATCAGTGTGGGCATGGCCATTATTTCATCTTTAGTAAAAGTGTTAGAGGTGTGCTTGTAAATGGGGGTTCCATTAATCATAATTGTCTGCATTTGCATCATAGGTGTAGACGTCGCGTTAGTTGAGACTAGAGGCTTCTTTTTACTGATTTTATCAGTTAGCTTATTGTCCACTTTGACGTCTGATATTATTTTTATCTGATTTTCTAATGTCCTGGGCAACAATTTGGGGAGTTTAGCCGGTTTACATGTTTGTATCTCTATGGTGTCATTTACTTGGCTTACTTGCAACATTAACTGGCGTTGCTGAGGTTGTGGAGGCCCCTTTATATTATCATTGTAGACATCTTTTCTAAATGGTACCCTAAAATTATGAATAGAAATTACAGAATCGTCAGAAAAGCATATAGGTGCCGATTCTGTTTGCCATTATCTAAACGAAACAACACTAAGCCATTTCTCACCTTTTGAAATGAAGTGAGATGCAGATAATTTTAGTCCTGTCAGATTATTTTGGTGATTGGCAACAAAATAGACACCACCGTAATTTAAAATAGTGTTTTAAAATAACTACTAAAATTAAAAAACTACAATACAATATAAATTCTATTTTTTAAAACTACTTGGGACATTTTAATATTAAATCTTACCTAACATTCGAGTTTTCCGAAGTACTAGAATCAGGTATATTGTAGGTAGCACTGTGACTTTCACCACCTAAAAAGTTTTTTTAGATATAAAATTGTTTCGAAGCACAATCTGCATCAATATAATAATGGTTTGATGAAGATTGTACTTTTACTGTGTGATTTAAGTGAATAGTTTCGAAATAAATGAGTTGGAGCCGGGTGTCTTAATAAGCGGTGAGCATTCTGCGATCCCCAATCCGCCTGCCAAGCGTGGGGGTCATGGCAACCACCCGTATATGAGGAATGCATCGCCCTTCAGTGGGCGCTTCAGAGCTGATATGAAGACAAGAGTTGGATTCTACATTAGAATGTTAAGCAATAATGGACGATAAATATGACATACATTTGGGCACAAAACAAGTAAGTAGTGAACGCCGCTGGCTCCATACAACGAGCGATAACAGGCACCCGCTAACATACGACTTCATCATCATGATCATCATCATCAGTCAGAGACGCCTACTGTTAAACATAGACCTCCCCATTAGAGCGCCACACCGACCGACCGACAACATTTTCTTGACCTGTCAATGTCATAGCGTTTGTGAATTTTGCCGGCAAACACCGCCAAAAATTTTCAAAGTTAATAAATACGGTTTTTTACTGTGTTAAAACACACAGCGTCAAAGTATCGTTGTCGTTCAAGTGTGAAACAGTGTTTCCCAATGGATCGGAACGAAACGGAGCAAGTTGTTGGAGGTAAAAGAGGGTCGAAGGATGATGCTTCGGATGAAGATCACCCTTCGAAGACGAGTCTATATGATTCTTCATCCTCGGAGGATGAGGAGGGCATTACATCACCTCCACCAAACAAGCGCCGAAAATCTGGTAAGTACGAACAAGTTCCGTCATATTCGGACCCGCGTGTAGACGCTTTGATGCAACAAGTGGGTATATATCGAACTATATAGCTAATTTACCCCAGATAATGATGAATGCTAATCAAAGTAATGACCCAGGTCCATCTACATCAACGTTTTTGACTAACCCAACATCGCTAGGTCAACTTTCTTTAGGTGACCTAGGTACCGAATTCGACGAAAAAACAGTAATTCCGCAAGCTGACAGAGAGCGATTGCAAGAATTAACAACACTTCAAAAATTTGATACTCCTTCTTGGAAAGGAATCCGTTACAAAAAAAGCTTTACAATCTAGCATTGCCACTCCTGGTTTTGTTGGTCTTAAACTGAATGAAGAGTTGTGCCATTTCAATAAGGGCAAGGATTATTTAGCATCCACTGAACAACTAGCAGGCTTATCCAACAATATTCTGGAACAAAGACAGATATTAAGATCCGGACTACAAGATTTGATTGACTGGGCAGCTACAAATTCCAGCAATTTAAATGCCAATACATTATTCGACAAGATTTCTAGTACCTTTGGTCCGGGCTCAAAGTCATGTAAAAAATTTGAGACTACAATGCAGATTGTGTGTGGTAAACGGGCGGAATGTATTGAAATAAGACGGGATCGTGTATTAAAAGAAATTGGGAATCCCAATCTCAAGGCTACACTACAAAATGTTCCACCGAGTCAGGAGTATCTTTTTAGCCGGGATGCTCTGCAACCTGTCATAGCCTCTTTGGGTGGGTCACAGGTATGGCTTAACACTCCTGCCTACATTAAAGAGAAAAAATCAATAGGTTTTCAGAATGCACATGTTCAAAACAAAAAACACCAGGGGCCCTATAAAACACATAATAAAGATTATAAAATAGATAAGAAACAAAACCCAAAATTTAAGAAGAGTCAGCCCTTTCGTAGGAACCTCAACACAAATAGCGCACCCACCAACACCAATAACAAGCAAAGTTGACTATCAAGCCAGGTCTTTCATGGGGGGTTGCCTAAAGAATTATGCTCATCTGTGGAAACAACAGGGTGCAAACAACTATATAATAAAGTTAGTAACAGGCGCTCGCATTCCTTTTTTAAAGAAACCACCCCTTCAGTATCCGGACAGCCGAGTATTAAAAAATTATGCTACCAAAGTGACAAAAGAAATGACGAGCATGGTCCTCGAGTTAAGACAAAAGAATATATTAGAGAAACCGCCAACACTAAATCCGGGTTTCCTTTGTCGAATGTTTTTAGTGAAAAAATCAGACGGGGGACTACGTCCCATCTTCGACCTCAGAGGCCTCAACTCATATGTATCAGTAAAACATTTCCATTTGATTTCACAAGCAGATGTAGCAGAATTCCTACAGACACAGGATTGGCTAGTGAAAATAGACATCCAGCAGGCCTATTTTCATTTGCCGATTGCAGAACCACATCGAAGGTTCCTCCGAGTAATTTACAACAACGAAGTACTACAACTGACGGCCTTACCATTCGGCCTGTCATCAGCTCCAAAAATGTTTGCTACAATAACGAACTGGATTGCGGAAATCCTAAGGGCTCAAGGGTTCCGGATACTAGTTTATTTAGACGACTATTTCCTTGTCCATCAGGACAAGACTGTTCTGCTTTCTCAGGTTGCAGAAACACTGAGAACATTAGAAACCTTGGGATGGTATGTAAACTATCAGAAGTCAGTTCTGGAACCTTCTCAGGAAGTAGAATATCTTGGTCTGATCTGGAATACTCAACAAAACAGGGTGAAACTTCCGGACAAAAAAATAATAAAAATAAAACTTATGATTTCCAAAATGTTAGGCAGTGGAAACAGTTCACTCAAAGAAACTCAGAGTTTATTAGGTTTGCTGAACTTTGCAAATTACGCAGTTCCCAAAGGTCGACTGCACTGCCGGAGAATGCAACTTTTACTAAAAAAATTCAATCAAAACAGACCAAGACAACGGATAATTCTACCTCCACCTGTCCAGCAGGACTTAAAATGGTGGTTAGGGGCAGTGGATTACAGCTTAACACCAATAATCAAAAAAAGTGTGACTCACTTCTTGACCTCGGATGCAGCAGATACAGGGTGGGGAGCCCAATTAAACAATATCTGTCTGTCGGGAAAGTGGGCCCCATACCAGCGTCACTGGCATTCAAATGTCAAGGAGATGTATGCTGTGTTTGCAGCAATAAACAGTCAGCGGATGATTCTACAAGGAGCACACATATTAATACAGTCCGACAACAGAACTCTTGTTGCATATCTCAGAAACGAGGGGGGGACTCGCTCCCTTGCTCTACTAAAATTGACAACCAGGCTCCTAGAACTGACAGAGCAATTACAGATAACACTCTCAGCCACATACCTCCCGGGGAGACTCAACGGAATTGCGGATCGCCTATCAAGGGGCCGCAAGATACCAGAGTGGCACCTATTGCCCCAAGCCACGGAGGCTATATTCAAAGTGTGGGGCGTCCCAGAGGTAGACCTTTTTGCATCAAAAGAAACGGCTGTCGTACCAAGGTACGCAACATTAGATTTAAGAGACAGGTCCGCAATCTTTTGCGATGCTTTCAGTCGTCAATGGGACTACCAATTGGGTTGGATATTTCCTCCACCTTGCCTAATGCCAAGAGTCCTGGCCCACTTGAACAGTGCCAGGGGAACATACATTCTGATAGCACCAGAATGGACAAAATGTTTTTGGCTACCCGATCTTCAAGCAAGAGCCCTAACAAAGCCCCTACCGATAAACAACCTGCGGAAGGTCTTAATAGATCGGACTACGAGCAACTGCCCCCCACAAGTGGACGAGTTGACACTTCTTGCTTGGAAAATTGGGGGTGGGCTGAACAGATCGCTCATTGGACCACAGAGGAACAACATTTGTTAAAAAGTAGCTGGCGGACATCTACTTTGACAACATATAGTGCGCCAATTAAGAGGTGGTTAGACTGGTGTGATATCAACCAAGTGAATCCTAGAGAACCTGAGTGCCAGCAAGTCGCTAGATTTCTTGCAAAATTGTTTTTAAAAGACAAACTAGCTTATAGGACTATACTCTTACATAAATCAGCTGTTTCAACATATTGTGCAACATCAGGACTAGATCTCTCCAAAAATTTTTTCATTCAACAAGTCCTTAAAGCCATTTCACTTGCCATGCCTGAAATAAAAAAGCCACCCATATGGGACACAAAAATTTTATATGACTGGTTAAAGAATTCAGAAAACTCTGGTTCTCTATTTGAAATTACTAGGCGAACTGCTTTAATACTCTTGCTGGCCTCAGGGCGTAGGATACATGATCTTACATTACTAGAAATAAGTGCTGAAAACATCTTAATTAAAGAAGATCTGATTACCATGTGGCCTAAATTCGGATCTAAAACTGACTCAAGTACATACAGACAGTCAGGTTGGTTGTTGCGGAAACACCCAGACCATCATGTCTGCCCTGTCAGACATATTAAAGATTTTATTGAAAAATCTGAAAACAGGAGAGCGACAGATGAGAACATCACAAGTTTATTTATTTCCCTGTCGGGGAAATTAAAGCCTGCATCAAGAACAATGATTGCAGGTTGGATACGCAGTATTTTTAAAGTTGCAAACATTGATGCTCCACCAGGCAGTATTAGGTCAGCCGTGGCCTCTAGAAGTTGGTTGGAGAATAAACCTGTACAAGAAATACTTGACAGAACTGGAGAAGTATCAAAACCTTTCAGAAATTTTACTGTAGGCCAGTTTACAATGTTGATGATGTCAACTCTGTTGATTTGTTACATTCTAATTTTTCAATTATTAATTAATCTTCTCATTAAGATCTTATCAGATAGTAGGCTACCTACCTACACCTTCTTTAAAATAAAGTTGATTTATTAAATTATATGTTTTTGTAGACTTCATAAGTAAAAAATTAGTTATAGGTATTTCTATGATTATAGATGATAATTCCATTGAATTGTAATAAAACTGATTTATATTTCAGAACAGTGTTATGATTTATTCATCATAGCGTTTGTGTTTATCACCAGCAGATACCAAACAGGTCTTCATCACAACGCTGTGTGTTTTAAGAAATCACATAATATGACTGTTTTGCATTCCAACAAAACAGGTATTATGTGTGGAATAAAACACACAGCGTTGCAGCAATACTCTTGCTGGTGCGCTGAAGACTCTATGACATTGACAGGTCAAGAAAATGCATCCAACCTTGTTAGAAAAGGATGCACGCTGGTGAATGACAGAGATAGGTATAAAACCATAGACAATTTGGTGAGTTTTTCCATAGATAATTAATTTAAAGGGCATTTTCACATCAGCTTTCTTCATCACAACGCTGTGTGTTTTATTCCACACATAATACCTGTTTTGTTGGAATGCAAAACAGTCATATTGTGCAAATTGATTAGTTAAAATATAGGATAACTTATACTCCATCCTGTTTTTTTATAGCTGACCAGAACCGCCGGAGGACGGGCAGCAGCGTCCTCTTAGTTAACGGTGAACATTCTGCGATCTTCAAGCCGCCTGCCAAGCCTGGGGATTATGGCAACCGACCGAAAACGTGAAGCTACTGGCTTCGTCCAGTAGTAGACGGCTAATAGCTGATAAGAAGAAAACTTACGAACAAAACGGTCTATGTTTTGTTACGTGTGTAACAAAACGTGTACGAGTCTATGACAGCGATAAGGTTATTTTTAGTTGGTCCTTCATGGGTTGTATGGACGGAGAGAATGTACCAAGAAAGTCTTACCTGCCACACCAGATGCGAAGTCTTGAAACGTGCCCGCATTGGATACTCTTTGGTTCGAAGAGCACTCAGAACCAGAAAAGGTTTTATTTCTGTTCACAACAGATTTCAATACATTGTTGAATTCTTCTATATTTTGATTAGACTTCGATGGGTCTAACGGTTTAACCTGGAATTTGAAATAAAAAAAATATAACCATAACAGCTTGGTCATTTGACGTGCATTGAGATTAAAAACAAACTGGCCAAATTAAAAAGTAAAATAACACTACTTACTGTTGAATTCAAGCTCAATGTTGCGTCACTGCTCTTTAAGACTGGGCTGTTCTCACATCTTGCCAAGTATTCCTCAGGACTTATATTGCTTGAGAATGATTGTTTGGCACTAGAGTCGTTCTGCAAACTGCTTCCATTCGAGTTCACGAGCATACCATCTCTTTCTACAATTTTCACATGCTTTTTTCGTGTTGTGACATGATTTCCTGAAAGTTTGGAGGTAATATTTATTTAATAGCAAACTAAAAAATAAAAAAAATTCTAAGTATTATTTCAAATTAGTTTTAAGTTAAACCCTAAAAGTTGTATTACTCGCGAAATCCTACTATACCCTAGACGAATTTTTGAAAGATAAGACAATTATGGAATAGATTGGCCCACTCCGCACGATATTGCCATACCCAATCAGGGTCATTATGATTTACCTATTTAAAATATGCTAGTTAAGATCTGCATGTAATCCACATAATGTTTGCAATAAATGTATTGAGTATTGAGTATTTTGTCCTAAAACTGCGACCAGAACCTTCGGAGGACGGGCAGCAGCGTCCTCTCAGTAAACAGTGAGCGTTCTGCGATTAACAGCTGCAGTGCAATATGATACTTTCAATCAACAAATTCGAAGTTTTGGATATTAAAACAGCGCCCATTACTTGATAACCAGCCAAATGGTCTATTTGCCGTTTGTCGCACTTTGTCGATGATACCATAGAAAAATAATACGAGAAGAACGAAACCTCATATAAAAAAGTGTACCCTTGAAAAACAGCTACATGGCGCTAAGTAGTTAGTCAGCTAATGCTCAAACCGCTATAAAAGCCGATGAAAATATGGTTTATATAGAAGCATAGTATTGGTATATGTCCGCAACTAAATGTTCAAATTAGATTGCAGTATACGACGTACAACATATGTTTCCGAAAATCCATCTCTTGAGAACCTAGCGTGTTTTGCAAATCAAATATAAAATAAATAATTTTACTCATATTACTAATGCAAAAATATTCATAACAAGTACCGATTATTCTACGTAACATTACGAATGGCTTAGCTTGGGTTTCTATTTCAAGTCAAGCAGAAATTGTGACGAGCATGTCGCAGTTTAAAGAACTAGCGACATCTAACGTCCTTATCAGTACTACAACCAGGTTACACAACGTCCGATAGACATTAGCACTCTTCACGTCACACTAATATTATATATGCGAAAGTTTGGGTGTAATTGTGAAGTATGTATGTAAGTAGGTAAGTATGTAAATATGAAGTGTGTTTGTTCCCGTTCAACTCTGTAACGGCTGAATGACTATGGAACATAAGAAAAATTCAACCGTTCCTGTCGAATAGCGGGAGAAACCGCGGGGCGCAGCTAGTCTTCATATAATTTCTCTATTATGATACTAACTCATTTGATAATGATGTATGAGTATTCTGATATTTTCCCTGATGTTAATTTTTGCATGATTCCAGGTTTGGTTTCGGGCCAGGCAGATGTCTGAATGATGATTTAAATATCTGCTCTGGGTCTGGGTGTTAGCTACCTATGTCTCTGTGTATTCCATGGCATGTTCGACTCAAGGGAACCTAGTGGGGAAATCTCGACTTCTCCGAGTGAGTGAAATCATTTAAAAACGATTGGGTGAAATATACCTGGTAAATCAGCCAAAGGTGTAGCTTCAACAGAATTCTGGAGAGTACTGGCCTCCACATAACTGGCACTTGCCTCAGGATTCTGGACATCTGTTACGTTTTTACAAACACAGTTCAGCAGCGACAAAGAATGGCACAATTCACACGTATTTGGTTTTTGAGTTATGGTGATGCTCTGCTTTTCTAAGCTGTGAATACGAAGTTTAGCATTAACATTAACTTCTCTTATGTGCGAGGTTAAATAATATTCAGTAAAAAGATAACCTAAAAACATGGAGCAAATTATCAAAATAAATATGCCTCATGATGATTATCAAAGAAGATTTATGTAAGAAGATATAACTTACCAATTCTTATGTCACTAGTATTATCTATCAATATTTACATTAGAAGAAAGTGGTTCAATAGTAAATTATACACATTTGACAATCAAGGTAACCTTTTATGATTTGTCTTAATTTAATAATTAAAAACAAATCTTCCAAACATAAATAAAAAAGTTGCTGGCACATGCGTCAACTCGTGAACGGGTGCTGCTTGCGGGAGTTGGACTGTTCAGAGTATATACGTGAATCTAGTAATAACTAGCACCTAATTCTGCATTAATATAAGTTCTTTAGTATATTCCTTTTGTAACGTCATTAGTTTTTATATACGGTTTTAATTTGATAATAATTCTAAAATTTGACAAAAGGCACGGACCCCAGAGTCTGTATTATCTATGTATTAATATTCACAAAGTCGTTGTAGTGGGAGCACACTCGCCTCACTTTGTGAGGTCATAAGTTCGAACCCGGAGGGCCTTACCAGTGAGTTTACATACATTGCAAGTTGAATAAAAGCATTTTAAAAAACATGTGTCATAAAATGCAATTTATAGCTAACGCACTTAATGATACTCAAAACCTATGCATTCTTAAGTGCTTTTGTCAGTGGACAAGTCTGTAAATATGCCGATGCAATTAATTGGCCAATTTCTTAGGCATAATGGCTGCAAAAGATTTTATTTTTCTTGAGTATTGTCTATTTTTTTACAAAAAAAGAAAATGGTTTAGACCTGGTTTTCTCAGGGGCTTCCTGCTGTTGTATTTTCTTTATGTCCACGTTAGCTACCAGAAACTTAACTACATCCAGTAGATTTGTGCACTGAAATACTTTCTTTCGCAGTGCAAACGGCTTGCATGTATCCACTGAAAAGATAAAAATAAATTATGAGGAAAGTTAAAAGAGCTAGGAAATTATCAAGTGATCTGAGTGGCCAAATCTTTCATGTCGTCTACAAACCATTGTATCTTCATTTAGTGGGTTTCCTCTAGTTTTTATTAGCCAAATAATAGATACCTTTATTGCAAACCTAAACCATTATCAAAACAAGCAATCAATGGATATGACACAGGAATAACATTGCTTGGTGAGAGCATTTGTGGGAAAGGTAGACAACTCATAAAAAAACTTATTTAGCTTACGTCTGATACATCCTTAGGTAACAAGTTGGTAGAAGATACATACCATAAATTTTTACAGCTCTGTATTCCGCCAAAATACTCTTTAGTGATGTCATAAAAATCCTGTCATACTCATTCCTGAGAGCATCCAAATACGGACTTGCCTGTAGAAACTCATCATATGCTGTCATAAGCTGCTCTTCAGCCAGGTACCCTGGATAGAAAACAAAGAATATGATCGTCCGTTATGGGAGGCGTTAGTTCCCGCCAAGCATTACACGGTTTACCTAGCACAAGTTTGGCCAAATCCTGTGATGGAAATGGTGGTATTGACATCTTATATATTTCTTAGAACTATTATATGTATAGAATCACCAATTTCTACATTTAGTTGGAAAAGAAAATAAAACAAAATTTTATGTAAATAGGCAAATGCATGCACTTTTTTTTTTAAAACGACGCAGCAATGCTGCCATGTCATGTGTCAACTTAATTTTTAGGGATCCGTACCATACAATAAAAGAAAATAATCATAATTATATTGCTAAAAACTCTATAAAAAAAACCATACGTATTGAAACAATGAAACAATAGTAAATGATTTAATTGCGTAATAATAACTTCAAATCATTATAACATTTAGGGTACAACATTTCATATTTTATTATTTAGATACGAACTAGGAGGGATTTTCTAGATCTTGGTTACCAGCGGGCTTATCCTCTAACTTTGAAACGTTCGTGATTCTGATTGCGAGAGCATGCCATCCCGCTCATACCAACTTAGTTACACCATGCGCGGTCCCGCTCGCAAACTATCACTATCACGATCAGGTGCATCCATGATGAGAGGGCTGGTAAGTTTATATTTGCCGAACGAAAATCATTGCACAGTGCCATCTAAGATTTGGAATGTACTTTATATTAGAATGTCGTAAGTTACTAACATCGAAGTAGAAGTAGGTTAGATTGCGCGGGGAATCCAAATATCGCCTACCAGCTTACAGGATTGTACGCTGCGTATTTCTAAAGTGCGAGTGAGCTTATAACTACAGGGAGGCTTAAAAATATTAGATGCGTAATACAAAGATTTTAATGCTAGTTCGAGTCTGTTTTTATTGATTTTTATATCGGGAAGATGAACTTAATGTTATATTATTATTACATTTTGATTAAAACATTTGAAAAGATCGTATATTTTGCGTACGATTTCGAATACATAATCGTACATCGTGCTGCAAAAAATCGGATACGCAGAATACGAATCTCGGATTAATACGTATCTTATACGTATATTCAAACCGTACGTTTGACAACACTGCGACGTACGCACTCACAGATAGGAGTTTTGGCGGGATCACGAAGAAGTCATGTCGCGCTATTGTATTATTTTCCAATACTTGTGTTATATCGAGTGTTAATGCATAAAAATGGTGGATTTTTATCCATTAAGTGTTCGTGAAAGTGTACGAGTTGTTGGTGAATAGTATAATATCGTGAAACGTGACTTTTCGTGTTGTTTCCAAAACTCCATAGAAGCTTCTAGTAAAGTCTCTACCACTTTACTGAGGCAAAAACACAGATGAACCAGATACCTCGTCACGCGGGTTTTGGTCCGATCAAAAGTCACCACAGTTTGAGGAAAGCACGGGGTGCGCGGAGTGTGACAAATAATTCCCATTGGCTATCATCAAGGTTACGCCCACCACTGTACCGAGTTAGTACGTTCCGTAGTGATGGGGCGAACACTTGGGTCGACTGCCGCTCTGCCATAGTAATCGCACTCACTCGAATCTCAACTCACTAACATAACATTACTACACAACACCATTAAAGTACTAATTCTTCCTCAGTGTCGTGCACTCGCGGATTTCCTGAATCAGTGTGTATTGTCACCGTACGGATGTGTAAATCTAATTCAAGATGGGATTGAAAACTGAGAATCATATTTCCTACACGCTGCATAATAAAATTATCTACTATTAGTTTCTATTGACGCAACATTGTTGTAAAATTCCTAGTATTTAACTGCAACGGTAACGACCGGAAGCATCAAGCAAGCGCGTGCGACTAAAAAAATCATAAACTCGCATCCCTTCGGGAGCCCCGCGGATCATAGACTAGATAATAATTACAACGCAGCGCGCGGCATCAAAAGATGCCGAAAGGCGATGCATCTTTTGAAAGACCGCGCCGCGGCTTTCTGTCAAAGAACAAAGAACCCTTTCGGCAATATCACCAGGGTCGGATTTAGGTACGTTGAAAACGATAGCACAAAAATTATAAAAGAATATTCATTATTTTAAACCTATTTCCAAAAAAACGGAAAGGTTCTCAAGTAGAATGTTTAAGAAAAAAATAATCAAAGGATGAAGAAGGCTACAGACGGCCACGGGAATTGATGAAATGCAATGATGCGTATTTACGAATTTTAGTGAAATACGCATCACTGAGGATTACCAAATAATTTTTTAAATCGGTTCATAAACGACGGAGTTCCGAGTAACAAAAAAAAAATAAAAAAACTACTACTTGAGAACCTCCTTCTTTTTTTGGAAATAGGCTAAAAATAATAAAGCATACTATATTTTTTTATAAATACTATCCTTTTAAAATGTTTGTGCTATCGTTTTCAACGTACCTAAATCCAGCCCTGCTTCTGATTTTTAGGGTTCCGTAGTACTACAAGGAACCCTTATAAGTTCGTCATGTCCGTCTGTTTGTCTGAATCCTTTACAGCCTTATAACTTTTAAAGTTATAAACTTACATGCATGAAATTTTGCACAACGATAGTCTAAGTATAGACATACAGTTTCGGAAAATAAAAAAAAGCTTTTGTTTTTAAATAAGGGTAGCTCCCATACATGTAAAGAGGGGGTAAAAAAAAAAAAACACTGCTCCCCATCATGTTGGGTGTCGTTGAATAGGTACTTATTTGTAAGGTGACAATTTTGACAGAATTAAAAAAACATACTTTTATTTAATGAGGTGGCTGTCATACATGTAAAGAGAGGATAAAATCGCCTGTACCCCGCATGTATCCCGGGTATCATTAAATAGGTCTTTTAAAATGATGTTAAGGTTTCCTATACCATTTTTTTACGCACCTACGGAACCCTACTAAGCATGGCCTGACATGCTCTTAACAAGTTATTTTCTCTAGTCTCACGCACATGCTAGATGCTGCCGGTCGATTCTATCGTGATTTCGTTGCTTGTCGAGTTTAGTCTAAGCAGAAGGTCCCGAGTGCACAGTTTAGTTAGTTAGAATTAATCAGTGTTCGAATCCCTTTACGGTATGGTGAAAATCGAAAATGCAAGTCTGCGTTTTGTTTAATGAGTCACAACACTACTTTATACGTGCGTTCGCCAGAAAGGGACAACTGCATGGGATATCCGCAATGAGGAAAAGGGATAAGTGACGACGTGTCCATTATACGCTGAGCTCGGCTGTCTTGTAAAACTGAATTATTTTACTTACCGATGAAAAGTTATTCCGTCTTTTTTGTAGTTTGAGTGCGCGGATGACTTTCTACACAATTTCACTGCACAGATAGTCATTTTTGTTTACTGTTGGTTATCAGGAAAATAAAACAACCGTCATATTTTGTAAGCCGCACGCACGCACGCACAGCTCTGGCACTTGGTCGGTACTGAGGTTCAATGTTTGGGGCGGCGTCTTATATAAGTCTTATAAAACTTATGTGTTGCGCGCTAGGCTCGTCCTAGACTAGGTATCTAGTTCTATTCATCTGTGGGCAAAAACAAAATAGGAAAGAAAAAAAATACGGAAGACAAGGCAGTATGGCCTTAATGGCTTTAGCCTGTCCAGAAATGGGCGAATAAAAAAATAAAAAATAAAAAAATATCTGTCAAAGTCAAAATGTAATAAAATAAAATCTCTTTTGTTTTGGCTCCACACTTTATGTATTTAGCCAGTGTCAAATGTTATTATATATATATATCTATATATAATTGGCCGAATCATTTTTTTGTATATCTGAACTCTTCTACTTTATAGACGCACCAACGTGCCAAAAAGAGATAACTTAGTTGAACTTCAAATAGGAATGTAGTCGGTTTTTGATGGTAGAATTTAGCGAAGTACTCATGCGAAACAATAAATCGATTTTAAACTAAATAAATCGTTATGAAATCCAAAAAAAAAAAGCGCCTTTCATTTCAGACGCCAAACATTTCAATATTTATAATAAACTGACATGACTTTTTATCATTGCTATTTTTATCGCTGGTGTTATGTGACATATTGTAACACATTTTACACGTCGATCATTTATAGAGAGAAAAATACCTGGAAAAGGACTCATATGGACTCACTTAAATTAAATAATTAAAGAGTTCTTGTATTTATTGGCACTTATACAATATTGTTTTGTTTAGAAAATTAAGAACTTTATCATGTAGCTGTTAAGCTGTTTAGTCATACCAGTTCCCTCGATTAAATTGTTTCGACCATGCCGCTACTGAAAGATCTAGTTTCTTCTACTTATGATTTTCATAAAAGTTGGGGTAGAAATTCATAAAAATAGGTGGACACAAATGTTTCCTGAAAAACTATTCAATTTTTAAAAATTGATTTTCATAACGATTTTTCACAAAACTATAAATCATACTTTCGCTTACTATAAATCTAAAAATCACATAAATCTAATAATTCATTCAGCATAAATTCAAAGCAGGTAAGAAGTTCGTCATACTTTAATAATTTGATTAAGTTTTGATACAAAACTTAATCAAAATGTTAAAGTATGAATATGAATATTACGTTTTGTATAGTTTTTGAAAAAATACTAAAAAGTCTAACCCACAGAAAAGAGAAAGTTATGTAATTTTTTCTCTCTTCTGTAGCCTAACCAGTAAAAAGACGAACAGCATCATTTTTTTTCGAAACATGGCTCTTAAAACCAAATGCTGTATATATTATACTTGGTTTCTATAGAGTTTTGGAAACAACACGAAGAGTCACGTTTCACAACATTAAACTATTTACCAATACTTACGCACGTTCCCATACACCGAATGGTTAAAAATACACCGTTTTTACATAATTATTAACATTCGATAATTTTTATTGATTAATTTTGGAAAATAATACAATAATGCGACATGACTTTTTCACGTTCCCGCTAAAACTACAACCAATCAATCGCGATTCGAAATGATCGAGATCTCTTGGAACTGGGCCCCTATTCGGAGAAATGACATTTTATCTCGGTCACTGTCTCTCTAATTTAGAATTTAATGGGAGTGAGAGTGACCGAGATAAAATGTCATATCTCCGAATAGGGTCCCTGGAAAGTGCTAGTGCTAATAATAGAATCAAAGGGAAAGTGGTACAAAACCACGAACCTACGAAGTAACTTACTTTTTAACCTGAGAATTTACAGTACAAAGTACAAAACGGAAGCATGACACAGATAATGCATTTTTTTTATTTCTAGTCGATTCTTGATTTGTCATTCGAAATGTTACGTAGTTCATTAGTGCAGCACTAACATGCGTCATCCGGCCAGCTGATAGGTGAGCTGGCCAATCGCAAATGTCGCAAAGGCGACGCCATATTTGCTAATGGCAGCCATTTTTTGAAATATAGTTGTAAAATTTTAGCCTGTAATTTTGGCGTCCCAAATTAATTTCCTTTCAATAATTTCTTGTCAAGTGTTAGTTTCTGTCACATTAATTGTGCTTTAATTTTGTTGCGTAATAAGATCAAATAATAAACTATGAGTACCGCAGCTTCCACTCCACTCTTTGCTTGTTCTCGTTGTTTCTCAAGACATCCTTTCGAGGAATTGTCTCCTGGCGAACAACTTTGTAAGGTGAATTGTAAAGATAAAATAACGTGTATACCATCCTTCCAAGTATTGGTGAAAGAATAACCTAACCTAATTGGATTTCTAGTGCTAGTGCGTCGCAATTTATATTATGACGTGATAAGTAATGACGCCAATGTTTGATGGTCTTCCAGGAATGTCGCGGATCATTTCCCGTCGTGAAGTGCACCTATTGCCGCTCAGAGTTTCAACAAACAAGGTCAGTGCCATCGGCCAAGGTTCCCTGACTAAATTCAATCTTGTTAATGGTCAATATTTTAAATTTATTTAATCATCTGACTGAAACAACTTAAATAATTAATGGTAAATAAATTGTAAAGGTTAAAAGTCGTTACTAGACCCTGTCATTATTGAAGCATGTTATGACTAAGATGATTATGAATTATCAACTTGTTGAAATAATGAGAGAGGTTTTAGAGCATTAGTTTAATATTATCGCAACCTTCATATAAAGTAGGTCAATGTGAGTAATTACTCAGTCCTAACCAAGGATTGATTTTATGTACATTGTTTCCATGAAATTGAATAGTTTACTTACCACATACATAAAACTAACGCAAAAACAAGATAAAAAAATTGAAAATGTTTAAGGGAATAGTTCGAACATAATAATGCATATTTTCTATTTAAGTTAATTGTCTCTTTGGTGTATTATAAAGTTATATTGTATTATATGGTATGTCGATGGATGCACTAACAAGGGTGGGCCTGTCATAAGCAGAACATTACTAATTTGCACATTAAATATATAATACTCAGTCCAAGTTTTACAAGCCTCAGCTAGCTGCATAGTTGCAAAATCAAAATTTCTAAAACAACACAATTCCTAAATAAACTTAACATCGCCAATTTGAAACTAATCAAATTGCTAATTTTGATGTTTATCAAAGTACACATATTGACTCCAGCTGATGATATTTTACTCCAGTGAAATGGACAGTTAGTTGATAGTTTTTAGACTTCAGTCTAAACACTATTGGTTACATTCAAAAACCCGCAAATGTGATCTGAATTAATGGTGTTATTCTGAATTAATGGTTTTTAAGCCAGAATTTTACAATCTACAGCAGCTTTGTTGCAGTTAACCTTTAAGAATACTGCCTTTAGCTATACTGCGGTATTGTCCATACATAAAGTAGTCTGATACCCACCCCTAAATGTTATCCGATTTCGATGATTTTTTAAAATGTTATCTACACTGAAAAACTATGTGTTTTTTTTTAATTTTGCAGTATCTTCGTTGTAGTAGGCACTAAAAGTGAAATTTTTTTTTGCGTTGAAAATACAAAGTTGTTATTAGAATACCATAAAAACATTTTTTTTAAAAATACATAGTTGTATATATTATGGTTTATACACAATGGTTTATCATTGACTCCGAAAACAAAAGATTTTGTTAAGATTTATGGAGTGATAACTGACTACCCCCGAAACGCTTAACTCTATTGCACGCATGATAAACAGAGCGACAGCTACACAATTTCAGATATCTAATGCGCAACTAACTTTTCTCATTAATTTTCCAGCAAATCCAACACCTCATCCATCTGCAAAAAATGTGAAGCCAACGTGAAAGCTTATGGCAAACCTACAGCCTGTGAATATTGCAACATCATCGCTGCATTCATCGGTAATATTTTGAAAAATACATTATTTCACAGTTTCACTTAAAAGATTTGTTCATGAAAATAATTTGAATATTCTTACACTTTCGTGATAAAAGTAAAGTATTTAAGACAAATACAAATAGTTAAAAAAAACAGACGATTCAATACTAACTTTCATTATTCCAAGTGTGACACAATTCGCGTAGACCTACAAAAAAAAGAAAGCCTATGTCTGTCTCAGACCCTTAAGCTATATCTATGCAAAAATTCAGCTTGATCCGTTCAGTCGTTAGCCGTAATAACGCGACATCAGGACAGAGAGACAGAGTTACATTCGAATTTATAATATTAGTTGGGATGAATAAAAGTGAAGCTCTTGAATGCTTGAATTAATTTTTTGCATCTACTCCTTGTTATTTTTTACTCCTATCTCCTTGATACTTTAATTTACATGTTAATAAGAGCATAATGCAGATGTGACCAATGTCTTAAGTGCTTTTATTAATAAGCGGCGTCCGGTTGTATCTTAGGGTAATATCGTTTTCCAAGAGCATATTTTGTTAAGGTGCAACGTTTCGCCTAGCGCGCCAAAACTCAAATTTGTGCGTTGCGTTTTTTGTCAGTTACAGTTTAATTACTCAACGCGGATTTATTGAAACCAATTTTGCGACAATATATAGATTGTGTCAAGAAATTACGGCTAAACGATCACCTAGATAATATTGGCTCGGCTACGAATCTCAATAACCTGATTTTCATCTTGGTTTTTGGTTTAGCGAGAAGTGTACTTATACTAGCTTCCATCTTGATTTTTTGGTTGGTGTAATTTCTTGATACAAACTGTTTATTGGCGCAAAAATAGTTTTTGTGCACCCACGATGAGTAATGAAGCTGTAATTGACAAAAAACTAAAGAGAATTTGAATTTAACGCGCTGTGCGAAACGTTGCACCTTAATGCTGCCAGCTCGTTAACGCATTATTTTGTAGACCGTTTTGTTGCGTGCATTTGTATGCAGCCAATTAAATTAATGCAAATGTAAGAGGGCTGTATGTGAATTTATTTAGAGTGATTTTACATATTTTCCAGGCAACAAGTGCCAGCGCTGCGCGAACTCTGAGCGCAAGTATGGTGCCGCCGTCAGTTGCGAGCAGTGCAAGCAACGATGTGCGTTCGACCGACACGACGACACCAAAAAGGTGAACGAGGTTATAACACTGATTATTTACTTTTTAGTTTAATTATTTTTATAGTAGAAATTTTAGAAATGCTCAGATCACACCCTAGATTCTGCATTCAGGGCGCTCAAAGTGCATCAGTCTAAATACACTTAAAAGAAATTACTCTGATTGGTTGATTGTTGGGCGCGAGTAGGTGTAATCTTGAGATAGCCAATGAGAATGCTTGGTCGCACTCTCCAAGTCACGGTATTTAGGTGAGATCTGTGTAGCTTGATGATTGATATTCAGTCAGCTTCATATTTTTAGTTACTAGTTTATTCCTACTGTGTACGTTTATACCGAAAGGTTTATATACACCATTAAGTGTACATGCAAATATAGAACTTAACTAGAGTTGTAACTCGACCAGAAAGTCCCGGGATATGAGGCAAATACCACAGCAAATTACCGAGCATGTTTGAGGAAACAATAACTTCCTTATTTGTCTGGGATTAATGATAAAGCTGGCTCCAGACATACAGTCTCTGACTAGTTCTGGAGCCTCGGGGATCAACATTAGCTGCACATTGCGTTACGCTGCAATTAAATTTTTGTTTCATGACCTTACATGGTATCAAAATCCGTATCTATAAAAATCATGCGAGCATGTGAAATTTGGATTTTAACAAAACTATAAAGTGTTTATTATCAAACTCGTTGGTATGAATTAGACCAAAATTAAGGCTCCTCTATAATGTTGCACGAAACTGAAAACTATAACATTACGGTTCCTTTTCCCTGGGTCTCTTCTTCGTTTCATTTGCTGTTTTATATGAGTAATGCTAAAGTTGGTTTTTTAATTTTAATTTTTATGCCATCAAATCTAGATGAAATACTGAAGATTTTGTTACAAGCTCCTAAGACAGCGCTAATGCCATTTTGACTGCGCGACAATAGTTTTGTATATTGTTTGTTTTTTCCTTTGCAATAGAATGAAATCGCGGTTTCAAATATCGCACACGAGTTCATGACATTTTCGCTACATCCACAGATCACACCCTAGATTCTGCATTCAGGACGCTCGAAGCGCACCGCGCATCAGTCTAAATACACTTATAAGAAGTTACTCTGATTGGTTGATTGTTATGCGCGAGTAGGCGTAACCTTGAGATAGCCAATGAGAACGCTCAGTCGCACTCCCCGCGACCCGCGCCGCGCCTCAAAATTTGGTGAATTTTTGTAGGAACAACGAATCTCGTAACGCGGTATCTAGTGTGATCTGTGGCTACATAAAAACTGAAAAAAAAAATATGTTAAGCCTAAATATAAATGATAAATGAGAATGGGATAACATGGAACACACATTGGATTAGTTCCACTAAGTGATGTAGGGAAGATGATGCGAGAGGTTTTGCGTAATATCAAAAGCATATTGTAATTGCCTACAACAGCCGTTTTTGTGTGCTCGCCCCGCAGCGCTTAGCGGGTTGGGAATGGTGTTCATTATTATGGTGTTCATTACCTATTGTACCTACTAATTTTATTGTATTTGTATTAATTTTAATACTTAAGTGGTTTAAAAACTATTATTGTTTTACTTGTTTGAATATTATCGAGAACTAATTGCCCAGATAAACCTAATATAGGTTTTAATTAAAAACTTATTGATAAAAAAAAGAAACAAATACATACCCATATATAGCGGTTACATGTATTTTTCTAATGGTAACATCGTCGCAGGTGGACGGCAAGCTGCTGTGCTGGCTGTGCACGCAGTCGCTGAAGCGCGCGCTCGCGCGGACCAAGCAGCACATGGCGGCCGTCGACAAACACAAGCACCGCGGACACAAGTGAGCACATCTTACCTCGACCTACTTGTGTCGACAGCCTCTTGCTTACACGGGATGCCTTATGACACTCCATCGACCTTAGTACCTAGGATTCTGGATACTTGGGTGGATATTCCAGACGTTTAATGTGGAGAGGGAGGGGCAGACCCACGAAAAAAAACTGTTCCCCTTACCAAAAACTTTAAAATGCTTTTAAAATGCTGATTTAAGTTATTTTATTATTAGATGAATTATAAATATTTTTTATTAAATTTGATTTACATTACATTATCAGCCAGAAGACTTCCACTGCTGAACATAGGCCTCCCCCTTAGAGCGCCACACCGACCGACAATGTGCCACTTGCATCCACCGGTTGTCCGCGACTTTCACAATGTCGTCGGTTCAAAATTTAATTTAATAAATTAAAATTAGAATAATTGTTTTTAATTATATTCTCCGTTAGGCCTTTGATTTTTAGATAACACTCCTTCTTGTCTACGCTATTTAAAGTTTATTTATTATTTGTGGGCATAATGAAACACATATTTAAGGATTTAAACAATTAGCTTGCAATATATTATCCTTATTTCTTTTATATTTTGGAAGTGATGCAAAAAGTAATTTTTCACAGAGGTGACAGACAGAAGTCAGTTAGACAAAACTAAGATGGCGGTTCTATTCCGTTCATAAATAAACTCGTTTAGAAACGAAATATACACAAATAAAATCAACGCTATTATCAAGTAAATTGCTTTGAAATGTACAATTCTTATTGAAATGATGGTTCATTTTAAACACTGTTTTAGACTTCCGTGGTGGTTAATAATAACCGTGGTAAATACCCCGTGAGTACTGATAGTAATGGTTCATTTTGTTTACAGATCAAAAAACAGTCACAAAGAGAAGCGCAAGTCTGACATGATGAAGTCCATGAACTCTAGTGACGGCTCCCTGAACGACTCGCAGCCGCTCGAGAAGAAATCCAAAATGAATCCACAAGGTACATTATATTCGGGGTATAGTTATAGGAAGTACATACGTTTCTTGCATTTACTATATAAGTTTTTTCAGTAAATTATGTTATGTATCTCTATTACCTATCTGTTTCGCAATCTATTCAAATTATATGATTCGTTCACTACTAATAAAAAGGAAAATTCAAATATACATGGGGCTATTATATATTATAGATTTGTCTGATTAACACTATGATAAACATTAATAGTAGAAATTCAATTCAAGACATCCACTGCACAACGAAGGTCTGATGACGTCATAATCACCCACCTTGGCATGCGGCTTGGCGATCGCAGAACGATATAATTTTTTTTTAAGAGGATGCTGCCCGTCCACTTTTCTTTGTACCTGTCACACCCAAAATTTTCTTACCTCTTTTAATCATAAAAAAATCCTCCTTTAAAAAACGGATATCGTTCTGCGATCGCCAAGGTGGGTGATTATGACGTCATCAGACCTTCGTCGAGGAGTGGACGTCTTATGGCCGATGATGATGATGAGATAGATTCGTGGTTTTACCTGGTATAAAGATTTGAATGATTTTCTGACAAAGCGTGTAACGTTGCAGGTGAATTGGACCCGAATAGTTCGGACCACGTAGTAGCTATGACACAACTCAAGGAAACGATAGCTAGTCTACAGAAAAAGGTTCAACAGAAAGACGCCGAGTTGTTGTCCAAAGACAAATTGGTGAGTCGATTATTGTTATTCTGTAGCGTAGATTTACTTGTCGAAAACTTGAAACTTGTTTCTATTTTTTAGGATATGTATGTCCATTCGAATATTTTCTTGTTGTATTTTTTTATCGTTAATTTTCATTATTCACGTGATGTTTTTTTTTTTTTGGCAAATTTTTTAACCCCCTCCCCCCCTTGTGATACGTGGTGAGGTTTTAGACTACTTAAAAAATACAAATAAAACATACAAAAAATTTTGAATATTATCTTTAATTAAATATAGGAGTAATCTAATTGAATTCTGGAAAATTAAGCACCGTGATAAAAATGTCCAAAGAGACATTAGAAATCGCGCGTTCAATGAAAAAATACTACCCCCCCCCCTCCTCCCCCTCCCCTTCGAGCCTCAAGGGCCGGTCCATGATTCTCGTTGCCTCGTTCGCACTTTTTCAACTTTATTTAATATAAAATTTATTGCGGGGAAATTAAAAAAAAAAAGTTTTTATAGAATAACTTATTATTTTTTATTTTATAAGGAAAAAAACAAAAAAAAAATACCTTCTCCTTCGCCAATAATATAATATAAAAAAAAATTGGCTATGGTACATATTCTAATGATAACTGACGATTAATTTTTTCTCATTAATTTTTTACATTGAATAATGTTGAAAAAGTGCGAACGAGATTTTTGAATTGGGGGGACCTATCCCTGACTTACTTATACACTGAAATAGACAAAATTCCAGATAACGGAGCTAAAAGCTCAGCACCACAACAACACGACAGATCTGAGAACCGAAATGAAAAACAAGGAGAGAAACAACGAAACACGGTTCAATCTTATGAACACCAAAATACAGACGCTACTGAAAGAAGTCGCGACACTTAGCAAATCCGCTAAAAAAAATAGTAAAAACACAAAGAGCGCGCTCGCCAACGCAGAGAACAGCGGCAGCGGCACAGACAGCCCGAGCACTAACTAACATAGCTAAATTATCTCACTAACTTAATAACTAATAATATTACAGAATGGAAATATTTCCCTTTTATTTTTGTACTCTACAAATGATTTTATTTGTAGACATTTTCATAATCTTAAGCGTAAGTAGGTTTCAACGGGATGACAATCTGAGTTGCTTCTATTGGTGAAGCGACAGGTTTTGTACCGATTTACTGATAAATTGTTTGCACACGTTGAACGGTAACTATCCCAAGTTTTAGCGGTATGACTTGAGTGAAACTCACTCTCACCCCCGAATACTGAAACGTTTGTTAACTTTGACAACAGATTAATTCTAATACTGCCTTTGTCTGGCACTAAGCAAATGACAAAGACAGCAATAAACTTAATCTGTTGTCAAACTTAACAAACGTTTCAGTATTCGGGTGAAAGTCACTCGGAATAGTTCGCAGAGAGCAAGCGTTCGCTCTCGCGGTAATGACATACACTTATCGGGAACATGTAGTATGTTGTTGTTTAGAACACCTTAAAACAAATTTTTCAAAACTTTGTTCACAAAAAAAAATATTGCTGATTCTTTCTTTTTTTGTGATAGGAACTTTTTACATTTTTACGAGTATTACTGATGCGGGTGATAAAGTTAATTAGAAATCATTTTGAGATGGAGATTAAGTTTTTTTTAATCGATTTTCTGTTAATATAGGCACTTGTTTTTTATCACTTGTAGCTTAGTAGTCAATCAATAGGTTCAAGCTTCGACCAAAGTAAAATTAATGGACGTGCCCTAACCACACAACTTCCTTAAAAATAACAAGTCAAAACAATCAAACTTAGGCTTCAATATTTATTTAAAAGTATGTATAGTACATTAAAAAAAAAAAGAAAAAAAAAAGATGTCTTCAAAATTTATAAAGCTATAATTATCAAACTTTCTACATTTTTAAACTCTGTGTTCTTACTTTATTTTTGCGGAACCTGACACATATTTATTACTATTTAATTTAATTCTATAATTTTGTAATTCCATAACAGAATGTTTCATTAAATGTACTTTTAAATAGTTTAATTTGAAGGGAAGACCTAAGCCCCAAGATACGGGTACTTAATTGAACCCAGTTTAGGGTATAGTGCTACATTATTGATCTGTACTTAGATGAAATAAATAATTTGAATAAAAAAAAAAAAAAAAAAAGCAATAGCGAATATAATATATTATCATAATATAAAATCAAGGCATATTTTTGCGGATAAATATCCGATCGCATGTATTGACAAATGTACGTCTCGCACTTTTCAGTACTGAGAGCGATTGAAGCAAGGTGTCACTTTAAAGTCTTCAAATTGTCTTATTTGAGCATGATTCATTCATGTTACTTTGGTCGAAGGGTTCAAGACGAAAATTATTTTTCATCAAAATAATCTACGAAACGACAAATCGATGCTCTTTTTCGGGACAATAACAAAATAGTTTCGTTGTTATTGGATGTTCTTCAGTAGCGTAATGTTTGAGGGCTGATAACTGAGGGTAGCACAGCGTACATCTACAGGATGATCACAGATGAACGAAAAAGACGGTGATCATAAAGCGCGGGCGACGGATGAGACGGTTCCTGTCACGATCACTACGAAGTTCGCGGCCGGTTTTTAAATCAAAAATAAAATTATGCCTCTGGTTTCGTATAGATTTTGGTAACGTTATTGAACCACCAGATTCGATGACGGTGTTTACCGTAACATAACACCAGGTATGTAGCTTTAGCCCTCGGTGAAAGAACATCGTGATGTTACCATTCAACATATTGGTCCCGTTCCGACCTAAGAATAACATTGTATGACTGACTTATTTATTCATATCAGCGTTAACAATAATTACAATTTTAAGTCGACATTTAGTTGCTATATTGCATACTTATTTATGCAAGTTTTGAATATTAAAATCAAGCAAACATTGCTGTACTGTGTGACATTATTGTGATATAAAATAATAGACGATTATTTGTTTAAACGGATAAAAACTAAAAATTTATTATCCTACATTAGAAAATAAAAAAACGTGAACATGGCACTCGAGGGATATGTACCGCGATTCTGATGATTTTGTAGTTGTTGCTATTTCGGCGGAGTTACACCTATGATCAAGGAAAGAAAAAAAAAAAAAGAAAAAAAAACGCAGTACATATTTCGTGAGCACTAATTTAAACGTAAACGACCTCGAAAGAAACATTAATTTTGTAGTGCTATTGTCAAATAAAACGTGCTAATTATCATTTAATTTAGTTTGAATTATTTATTATATCGGTACCATTACCGCTGCAGGGGCGCTAGTCTCGACTTTTCGCTACAACACTTTGCGACCGAATTCGGTCGCTATGACGCAAAAATTCGACAACGAACACGAATTGTAAACGAAAAAACGCAAAGCATAACATTTTGCATTTTGCGAAAATTCAACGCCATGTTTGCGTTTTTTCGTTAACAATTCGTGTTCAAAGTCGAATTTTTGCGTCATAGCGACCGAATTCGGTCGCAAAGTGCTGAAGCTAAAAGTCGAGACTAGCGCCCCTGGGACCCTATTCCTGTGCGCTCGAGATTATCTCGGTCACTGTCTCTCTAATTTAGAATTTAATGGGAGTGAGAGTGACCGAGATAAAATGTCATTTCTCCGAATAGGGCCCTCGGTCTAAAATGGCGTCTGCCGTGAGTCGTAGTATACTTAGTTGTAAGTAGTTTTAATATTCAATTATTTGAACAAACAATTATTATGGAACGATTTTATTTTTTTGTAATAGATCTTGATCAATGCCGTGGAAGGAATATTCCAATTGAGTAACTATAAGTGTGTACATTGTTAGTTATGGAAATGATGGAATAAAGAATATAAAAATCAATTGTTATTAATAAAAAATATCCCTAAATCTTTATATTCATAGAATATGTATGTTTATATGTTTATATTCACACGTGACGTGTTATATGCGTGTTTATGGTTCCGTACCTCGAAACGGAAAAAGGAAACCCTTATAGGTTCACATCGTTGTCCGTCTGTCTGTCAAGATCCTTTTTCTTCCAGAAACGCATGAAGGTATTAAGTTAAAATTAATATCAAACCCTTGTTAAATAATCAAGCCTCTATTAGGCCGACGCAATAAAAAAATACTTCCATTTAAGCCGCATACTTCAACACGCAAATAAATAAAAACCTACTATTCTAGAATCATGAAATATGCGAGAAGCAAGCACAGCACAAGTAAAGGTGAAAATCTTTTCGTTAGAGCAATGTTCTGTGCTTTAGAAGAAAATTGTACGGAACCTTCGGTGCCCGAGTCAGACTCGCGCTTATCGGTTTTTTTTCCTGCTAAAATAACTTTAAACGAAGTTACGTTTGAATGTCAGACGGGATAGGACAGAAGAAACAATATGTTTTCGTACGCTTTGTATAGAAATTATCTGTTTACCAATGTCGTCTCGGCACGTTTGTGCCATTATGCGATTTGAAATGCTGTCTATCTCGAATCAGTGCGCTTTTCACGTGGATTGTTGTTCTGTAGTTAATGATGGACAAGCAAAGATGAACGGGGTTGACAGAATCAATCTACTTTAGACATTTCCGACATGTTACATATTAAGTATGTAACATGTCGGAAATGTGTACTTTTTGGTTAACGGCCAACTTTGATAAAAATGTGATTTTTCAATTTAGTGCCCCTCATTACTTAGTAGATAAAAAAATCTTATTTTGAGATATGTTTTTCTGGTTCTGTAATCTAGTATTGCATGTCGGGAAATTATTGACATTATCTCGATAAAAATTTGTCAAAAAAAAACAAAAAAAAGAAGACCTCTCTAGAAGGTCTCTTTTGGAAAGACCTCTATTTACACAATTTTTTTGCTGGCGCTCGGAAACCCTAGTGTACATTCAAGTGATTATTACACTAATAGTGAGGTAATAATAACATCTAGGTTTGCATGGCACAGAATTTCGATTGATGTCTTGGTTTAGATGTAATTAGCAATTATCTGGTTTTTTTGAGTAGCGCGCGCCTCCTTTCATCTGCACGCGAAAGTTTATAGCGCTATCTTTCTCTCGAAACACCCTCTTGGGACTTAGGTACTAACACATTTACCTTACACATAGTTTTATCTCTAAACAATGTTGTAAGGAATACTATAGTCTATAGTGAGTAATGAGTAGTGAGTCTTCGTTCAAACTCGTAACCAGACTCGTTAAGGTGCAACGTTACGCTCAGCGCGGTAAATTCAAATTGTCTTGCGTTTTTTGTCAATTACAACTTAATTACCCATCGTGGGTCCATTAAAATTAATTTTGCGCTAATAAATAGGATGTATCAAGAAATTAAGATGAAAGCTAGTATAAGTACACTTCTCACTAAACCAAAAACCAATATAAAAATCAGGTTATTGAGATTCGTAGCTAAACCAATATTTTCTAGATGATCATTTTAGCCGCAATTTCTTGATACGACCTATTTATTGTCGCCGCGCTGAGCGAAAAGTTGCACCTTAACTCCGTGGTATTCGCATTATTGTTTATGCCGTAGTGAATTCGCAATTCTCTATGGCATAGAGAAAGCAAAAAATGCAATAGAAATACTTGCCAACTTTATGGTTAGGTACTAGGTAGGTATAATAATGTAATGATATTGCTTTGTACGGAATCATTATCAGAACAAAGAACGGGTAGGTTCAATTGCAAACGTTGTAAAACTTACATTTCTTATCAAAAAAACGTGTTTAATGAGATGTTAACTACTTACATGCGTCATCTGTCCTGCTATACATACCTACACCTTATAATCAAAATACAAATAAAACAAACTAAGAGAAATATGAAATATTTAATTAGTTAATAATTAAAGAAATAGCGTAACAATAGTATTGACGATAAAAGACATCACACTAATATTATAAATGCGAAAGTTTGAGTGTAAGTTGATGAGTATGTACCTAACTGTGTTTGTTCCTATTGAACTCTATAACAGCTTAACGGATTTGAATGAAATTTGGTATGGAGGTAGCTTATTCCCTGGAATAGCACATAGGCTATTTATTCTGAAAAATTTTACAGTTCCTGTAGAATAGCGCGTGAAACCGCTGGGTACAGCTAGTATTAAATAAACTTCATGATCAACCGGATGTCGTCCACTGCTGAACATAGGCCTCTCCCTTAGAGCGCCACATCGACCGACAACGTGCCACTTGCACCACCTGTTGCCCGCGATTTTCACAATGTCGTCGGTCCACCTAGTTGGAGGCCTGCCTACGCTACGTCTTCCGGTTCGTGAACTTCAAGAACCAATCTTCCCCATCGGTTATCGGTAGATGTGGCCTGCCCATTGCCACTCAGCTTGCAAACTCTGAACTGAACTCTTGCGACTGAGTTTGAGTTTCTCCAAAAGGCCAGTAATCAAGGACCGCGTTTCAGTTCCATATGTCATTACATTATATCAACTTATTATATTATATAATTTTATTATAATGTTTAAATAACGACCAGTGGGCTTATCCTGTAACTCTGAAAGCGATAGCGAGAGTTGCGCGAGTGGGACCGCGCATTGTGCAACTAAGTTGATACGAGCGAGATGGCATGCTCTCGCAATCAGAATCACGAACGATTCAAAGTTAGAGGATAAGCCCGATGGTCATCATTTAATTATAGGCTCACTTTAAATTTGGATTGGTTTTTTGTGCACTACCTTTTTACTAAGAATATTCATTTATAAAGGATGTTTAAAAACCGGTGACGAAAAACGGACTGGTAATCTAGGTAATCTATCCTGGTTCAGGCAAATGACGAGAAGATATAATGATAACCTAACGCTATATGTAAATGAGGAAAACTAGTATAACTGTAAGCGTTACCACATGAGACCCACCCAAGCAGTGATAGACGGACTGTGAAAAAGTAAGTGTTTTTTTTGTAAACTTCACATTCAATAAGTTCTCCAATATGATAGGGAGATTGCAGGGAAACCGTGAAACACGGACAAATAAATCCCAGAACATTGAATGCCCCGGTGACTCAGTTGGTAGTGAACCTGCCTTCTGTGTTTGGGAGCGTGGGTTCGATTCCCATCTAGGACAAACATTCATGTGATTAACTTTTGTGTTTGTTCTATGTATGGGTGTTAATATCTATATAAGTATGTATTTAAAAAAATTATATCTACGTATATCAGTCTCTGGCAGCCATATTACAAGCTTTGCTTAGTTTGGGGGTCAGATGACCCTGTGTGCAAAAATGACCAAGATATTTATTATTTTATTAACAGCAGATATTCATCATTCAAACCTCTGCCCATCCAATCGAGCCCGGGACGTCATGCTTATAAGGCTGACGCCCTTTTAACTAATCCAAGAGTGACGAGGACTGATTGTCAAGAGATATGAAGAGTATAAGGAATACGCGATGTGCCAACTACTTATCTAGTAGGAGCAGAGTACAAATAATATGATAAATCATCCTGTGTACTTTCTCATCTTAATATATAAAACTGTCGTGTCGCTGACTGACAGACAATCGACGCACAGCCTAAAAAAGAGGTGATAGACACTTGAAATTTTCAGGGTAACTTCCCATAGTATATTCTCCTATTTTACCCCTCCTACAGAAAATATTTTTTTCCGTAAATTTATATCTATACTATCTATGTTTTTTAAATTTATTTAGTTTTAATGACTATGACTAGTTTTAATGTTAGTTTAATTAATAAATTTATTGCTAAAATAAAACAGGAGCATGGTATTTTCTGTAGCGTCATGATTGAGGGAGAAAACCGGAGAATACGTTTGTATGGACTACTAAACGTTCGCATAGTATGCTCGTAAGTACTTATAAAATTTAAAAAAAAAAACAGTCGAATTGAGAACCTCACCCCTTTTTTGGAAGTCGATTAAAAATCCATCCTTATTACGATCACCTATACCTTGTGCTAACCACTGATTAAAACAAAAGCGTGTTGCGGATTAGTCATTAATAGGACACGAGGAATTTTAACTACAATATCTTCTGTAAAAGCAGTGAACTCGCGCAATCAGCCTTCAGTGTAGGTTCTGCTCTGCAATCGGCAGTTTGTCTGAACAATGGACGTACGTGTTATTTTCATTTTGGCAGCATTGGGGATTGTTCAGTGCAAATGTAAGTAAACGTAACCACTATTATTGAACTTCGAGAATTTAACTGACATTGATTTTGACTGATAATTTCTCTATGCCGATAGCATGTAGATTGTATGTACTTTTCTATGATATTAATACCTAAACAAATAAGTAACTCACAGTTTACTTATTACTATAACTAAATTATATGAAAACAAACATCTATAAACTAAATGTGTTATCTTTTAAATGAAGCACAAGTGTTATATTATAATTATGTAAAGGAACAAGCCCTTTTATAGGAATGAACGCACAGACAGAACCGCTTATGAGCGAGACGTGAAATTTGAAACCAATACTCCTGTTATGGTCTAAGACCTAGGTCAACAATAATAACTGATTTTGCGAAATTTTCCCTCTAAAGGGGTAAAATGTACCCCCAAAGTTTGTATGGAATTAAAATCTTTTTCATGCCAAGCCAATGAAACTCGGTGTGTGTACAAAGCATAAAAAAATAAAGACAGGCATGTCTCAGTATTTTTCTAAAATCAGCCCGTAAAGAGGTGAAATATGGTGTTTAATTTACTGTAGCTTTTGCTAGCAAAGCCGTGCGGGTAAGCAGTAGCTTGCTGCCAAGGCTAAAACACTAAAAATCTGATTCGTCATACTTTGTAAAAAAAACTACAATGTATAATTAGTAGAAGGATGAATTTTCTTTTTAATAAGTACCTACTGGATGTTCCGTTAGATTAGACAGACATAGGTATGTCTGTCCTAGACCTAGAACCTAGAATAAGTAGGCACTTATGTAGCTACCTACTTATTCTAAGTTCTAGATATTATTGTACTTATCATCATAAACAGCTTTTACTGCGGGAAACCTTTGCCTGAAATCGCAAAAACATATCAGTCATTCCCTACATTTTGGGTAGAGTGAATGATTTTTGTATGAAACATTTGTTTTTTTTCTTCGCAATTTCATGTTTGGTCCCGTAGTACAACTAATACAACATAATAAAGTTGACAATGATAATCACACTAATATTATAAATGCGAAAGTTTGTGTGTAAGTATGTAAGTGTGTTTGTTACCGTTCAACTCTGGAACGGCTGAACGGAAATTTGGTATAGAGGTAGCTTACACCCTGGATTAACACATAGGCTAATTTTTATCCCGGAAAAATATTCGGTTTCTGTAGAATAGCGGGTGAAACCGTGTGGGGCGCAGCTAGTTAGTTATATATAGATATATTAGAGATAAGTATATCATATATTAGAGATCTTATGTCGAGATATATATTTTATTCTTCTCGTATAACAGCTGTAAAAAACATTGAAAACCCCTCGATTTACATACATTTTTCGCTTATCAATCAACGCTTATTGTATATTCAAATGATTATTACTGTAGTTAGTGAGATAACGATAAACTAGGAAATTCTAGACTAGCGTCTAGAATATGTCCGTCGTCTAACCGAACAACCAGTATATCGCTCTGCTTTGATTTCAGTGCTCAAATCGTGCAATGTTACTAGGAGTTTCGTAAACGGCCATAATGAGAGGCGACTAAAGCTAGCCAAAGGGGAGGTCTCCGGGCAACCTGCGGCTTCGAGAATGACACGAATTGTAAGTGGCCGTTAAATATTTTTACTGATACCATTAAGAATAGAGTATACTGCCGTATTGTCCATACAAAAAGCGTAGTTTGATACCCACCCTTAAATGTTATCCGATTTCGATGTTTTTTTTATGTTATCTACACCGTGGAAAACTATGCTTGAATGTATTTTTTTTTAATTTCGCAATATCTTCGTTGTTATAGGCACTTAAAGTGACAATTTTTTGCGTCGAAAGTACGTCGAAGAAAAGTAGTTTTATTACTTACAATACCAGAAACATTTTTTTTTATTGTTCACGCGAACGAAGTTGCGGGAATTTTGAGCATAATAAATCTACCATCCTCCTAATATCTCAGAGTGACGAGTGCAGGACAATACCACGCAGTGCTTTGAACTGCTTTAGTTAAAAAATCTTTGGGCCATTTAACTGTTAAAGGCAAGCGTGACGCTTGCCATCCGAGGAGCAACTAGCTCGTCTCGTTACTAAAAAAAGTTTAGTAAGAACAATTACGCTAGTAACTCTCCGAAGGCTGTATACCTATTTTCATTACTAAGCGGTTGATATTCTTGATAACGTCTGGTTTAGTGCATCATTAAAACACAAAATATATTTTACCTCAGAAAATCAGAAGTATAACCGCGAGACGCTGCTTAGTTTTCCATATTTTTACTGTAATGTTGCCTTTGTTACGATAATCGGTTGCTCTTTTGTTTATTCAGGCAAAGTATTTTGTAAGCTAGGTGTTCAAAATTAGGGCTTTGTCTTTGTAGAAAGTTAACTGTTATATTGCGTTCCGATATTTCAGCCAACGCATAACGCGCTGCCAAATTCTTATACCTTCTGCTACTACGTGAAAGGAGACAATAATATTGTCATTGTAAAGCTTTTCGAAGTTTTCTTCACACGATATAGATGATTTGAGCCATATAATAACTCTCATCATGTCTATAGAATGGGACTACGCTGCCACTTATCACAGATAATGAACCATATTCGAAGAAATGAGAAATTGATGTCGATTTCGAGATTCCAATCTCGTCTGTCTCTTGTCTCGATTGCCCCCGACCACTCGATGTATCTCGCACGGTAACCATCGTTAATAGCCATATCGTGTTCTGGTATGAACTTTTGACTAGATAAGAGTCTTCAGAAGCTTATGTATATTTTTTCTACTTGGATACTTTAAGAATTCTTATAGAAGACTACGGCCGAAAAGAGCTCTTTTTGGCATTTTACGAACTGAAATCTCGAAGTTCGTCATTTTTTTTTTGGACGAGATTGAATCTGATCTTTTGGGAATAGGGGTCCAGGGCCCGTACCGTAAGGTGGTTATTGCGATGATTGTTAGATACAGCCAACGACGCTGCGCGACGACGAGCCGTATCGCCGCGCGATAATTTGTATGGTCGCTCAGCGTTGTCGGGTGAGCCTAACAATGTTCGCAATTAGCACCTCACAGTACGGGCCCAGAGCATCCAAGTAGATATCAAATATCTAGATTTCAAGAAGGCATTTGTCACATTTGATAAGGTAACCTTTCGAGAGGCTAGAACAAATTGGCACCTGATCTTCCAAAGATCTTCGCAGACATAATTTTTCTAGTAATCGTTTCGGGTAATTCGTTTTCGGTTTTTTATTTATAACAGGTCTGGGATGACGAGTTGGCAACAAAGGCGCAGAATTGGGCATCCAGAAAGACATATGGACATAGCCAGGACAAGAGCATACGTGAGTAACGTTCTGAACGTTTTTAATGGTAGATAAATATAGTACACATTGCGATGACCATAAAGAAACAGTTAAACTATTTTTGTTAATTTTAATTTAAAATACAAGTCGCGAAAATATAAAATTGCTCACAATTAACTTTTGGGAGGCTCGAACAGGACAAACTAATATTCGTGTGTCAGTGGGACGTTGCCAACTGGTCAATTTCAATAACGAGACCTAGGCGTACACCACAACCAGGGCATTTCAATTGTCTCCCTATTTCTGAATCGTGTCTAAGTTATAACTTACAGTCGACCTCGAGCTTTTGGGCATTATTCTCTCGTCGACCCTAACTTTTAATTATTGACTCTCAAGTTCAAGTAGCCGCAATACGCTTGGTATTCTCTCAATGGTGCAGCTGTATTTCACACCAGCTGCCCAGATTGTACAAAATGCAAGATCTGTCCTTATTTATCAAACTACTCTGTCTAATAGTTGATCGAGTGGGGCGCCAAGAGGGTAGTAGGTAGTAGGCAACGACAGGGGCGTATTTACCCTTATGCCAAAAAGGCCTTGGCCCGGGGCGGCAAGATGCGAGGGGCGGCATAAGCCACACCGCCCATTAAGAAAATACTTTGGAAATGTTATAATATTTACCATACAGGAGTAATATTAAAATAAAATAATATATGTAGAAAATATTTATTTTATCTCGTGCCTATATCGGTATAGGAGCGTATGATTAAAAGTTATTGCTTTTTCCGTAAATTTTTGGGGCGGCACACCTTATAGACCCGGGTGCGCTAAATCTTAAATACGTCACTGGGCAACGACCTTTTGGTGGAAGACTCTGCTTCAAATAGCATGCTCTTGTACATTTTTTATTGATTTTCTATGGCTATATTTATTTATTGATTTTTTTATGGCAATCGCAACCAAAGCGTCAGCCGTAGGTACTGTACACATATTATTTTACTTACACGTGTCGTATATTACACGACACGTGTATAATATTATGTTAACTTTTCATTCACGTTTCAAGAAGGTAAACTTTAGTAAAAATGTGATTTTTCCATTCCGTTCATCTTATTAGTTATGTAGGTGTCGTGCATCTTGTGTTGAGATATATGTTTTTTGGTGTTTTAGTATACTCATAGCTAAGAGGGAAAAGATGTCTTTTCTTCGATTTTTTAGTTAAAAAGACCTCGATTTAGTCACATTTTTCGCTAGATCTCCGAAATATTCTAATAGTAAGGTAATAATAGAAATAATAATAAAGTTATAATGTAAAGGATATCATAGCACAGAATTTTGATTGATTTACTGGTTTAGTTGTAATTAGAAAATTATCCGTTAATTTTTCAGGCGCTCGCTAAAGCCAACTCTTTCCACAGGCACAAAAGAAAAGTTGATGATTTCTCATGAACTGAATTTGACTTTTATAAAAAAATAGAATTTATAAATCCTCCTAATATTGTCGTTTTTTGTTGAGGGAGACACCAAATGCCTAATATAAATATACAATGAATTTTGACGAGTCCATAATGGAAGTATTCTTAACTTTTTTATACTTTGTAATTGTTATGAATGCAACTGTATGACAATAGATAATATTCATTCATTCATTCATATTGATATCTAAATTTTTTATTTTATTTTTTATTCTCAGCTTCTGGTAGATTCGATGTAGGCGAGAACATTTACTGGTACGGGACTACCAGCAATAAATTTAAGTTCGACCCGGAAATGGCGATGAAGAGCTGGTGGGACGAATACAGGCACTATAATTACAGCAGAATGTCTATGAAAGACTTCAAGAGACCGAAGCAGATCGGGCATTACACTCAGGTACCGTAATGTATAATATTGGGTGTCTTGACGTTCAGACTGCATTGGTTTCATTCAAGCAAGTGTGTGCTATCGCAGACTGCGTCATCGCTTTACATCTCCATCCATAAGAGGTCCACGCTTGGCAGACGGCTTGGGCTTGGGTTGTCACAATTTTAGTACAGTTGTATTGGTAATGCTTGATCTATAGTTTTATAGATCTTTGATCAGGGAAGATCACACGCGCGGTAAAACGCACATCTAATTGCCGCTACTTACAAGAGTTGTGACTCAGTGGGAGGATTTCCGTTTGCGCCTTCTGAGCTCTAGGTTGTGGGGTCGATTCCCACCCAGGACATACACTATTGTGATGAACATGGATATTTGTTTTTGTCTGGGTGTTTCTATGTATTGTATGTATTCTATGCATTTATAAAAAAAAAAAGTATTTATGTATTCTGTCAGTTGTCTGGTTCCCATAGTACAAGCTTGCTTAGTTCGGAGCTAGATGACGCTGTGTGTGAAAAACGTCCACCAATATTTATTTATCTATTACTGATTTTTAACTACCTACCTTTACTAACAGTACACTTACTTGTCTTCGGTATAGTCAGTATAGTATCTTCGGGTTGGGAATGAATCTGTTACCTCTAGGTATACGAGCTCCGTCGTAGACTTCCATGTCATCAGATGGCAGTTAAACGAAAGGCTATTCAAACAATACATAAGTATATATGCTATATGCTACTGCATCAGGAGGTCGAGTGCGAGTTCCAATTCCGTTTACGTAGTAGATGGCCCTGCTATTATCTCTACATAGTATCAAATAAAGTCGCTGTCTGTATATCCGCTAACTTCTCCTAAACCACGCAAAGGATTTTGATGCGGTTTTCACCGTCAGCTAGATAATTTTTCACGGACGGTTTATATATATATATAATTTTTCTAAATTACACCTGTGCGACGCCGAGCAGGTCGCCTGTTTTATACACGCAATCAAATATGACTTCACCTGTGATAAAGACACTCTGCATAAATTGAATGCTATATGTGAAAATGACAGATAGTGATAATTATTTTTAAGTTAAAATTAAAATTGAAATTATAATTTTTTATAATGTTTTATTATGCTGACATTTATGATTATTTTTTAATTTTATGCTATTTTATTATTAATAATATATATTTTGTACTTATACTTGACATTCATAAATATACAGTATATCTATGAATGTCAAGTACCCTTTATTTGAGAAATAGGTAAACAAAACCGAAAAACTCGCACACGACAGTTGGGATTCAGTTGACACAAATCTCTCTAATAATTATTATAAATGCACAAGTTCGTTGTGTGTGTGTTTTATTATGTTATATCACAACTTCAATTGAAAACTTGGTGTTACTTTGCACTACGTACTTCGCTGGCACCCTTAACTACAATGTTCTATTTCAGTTGAGCAACCGTGCTTAACGTCACTCGCTAAGTAGTCCTCACTTGTTTACTGAATAAAAACAAAACGTAATCGCATAATTATGCTAGTGAGTGTAGTAGGAGACACCCAAAATATGGTTCATGTAGGATAACGAGTGAAACCGCGGGCGGGGCTATTCTAAAATCAGTTTAGAAATGCTTTTTTTATTTTTTTCTCGTTTATGAGACGAGCAAGTCGCTCACCTGATGTTAAGCGTCACGCTTGCCCATGAACTAAACTGAACTGAACTGTGTTCAGTGCCACCCAGAATTTTGAACTTCAACAGTTCAAAACTATGCGCGGCAATGCACTGCGCTCGTCACCCTGAGATGTTAGATGTTAAATCTCTGTATGCCCAGTAATTACGCTGGAAAAATTGCCCTTCAATCCGGAACACTAATGCTTGCACACTACTGCTTCGTGGTTGAATAACTGGCAAAGGTGTGGTACTTCCCCAGGCGGACTCTGCAAGAGAGCCCTACCACTACTGCTAAATAGTCCACATAATTGTGCCTCCTACATCCTGCTAAAATCTGTTTTAACTAACTGTAATTTTTCTCCTGCAGATGGCGTGGGCGGACACAGTAAGACTTGGCTGCGGAGTCTCCCAATACTATGAAAATGACTGGATCAATTTCTTCGTTGTGTGCAACTACGGTCCTCTGTAAGTATTTATAGCAAACTTGAATATAAACAATTCGATAACCCTAACTAAAATTATAAATGTAATGTCAATGTAGGCGGAGCGTTGGTCGTCCAGCTGCGAGATGGGTCGACGATATCGTCACCATCACGGGTCGAACCTGGACTAGATTGCACAGGACCGAGGCAGATGGCATTGCAAGAGAGAGGCCTATACCCAGCAGTGGGATAAGGAAGGCTGTGGATGATGATGATGATGAATGTAAATGTAATACAATGTAATGACTTACACCTTATATCCGAGCATGGCTGTGTAAATCTTTATTATCTAAAATTAATTTTATTTGCTTGTACTTTGGTCACCCTGCAGAATCGATTTGGCCAAGCATGGCCGGGTAAATCGGCAAACGTTATGCTTTGAACGACATGGCGGTTATTAGACAGGCAAATCAACAAATGCCGGCTCATATCGTGATTTGCCCAGGCAGATCTCGATCGGCCCAGTTCAACGATTAGCCCACGAAATAAACATAAGTATTACCTGTAATCATCACAAGTATGTAGGTGTAAGTATGTAAGTAGGTAAATATGTAAGTGTGGTTGTGTTTTAACTATGCAACGCTGAACGGATTTGAATGAAATTTGGTATGGAGGCTAATTTTTATCCCGGAAAAATATTCGGTTTTTGTTGGATTTCTGTAGAACAGCGAGTGAAACCGCCGGGCGTAGCTAGTTCATCATAATCTATCAATGTTGATATTAAGATGTAGCTTTTTTCTTTTTTACAGTGGCAATTTCATTGGCGAAACTCCATACAAGAGTGGCGACGGAGCGAGCGGTCATTTAGTCTGTGGCGACCCTAAATCGGACTGCAGTCAAAGATATGGCTATCGTTGCTAAGGGGACAAAAACTACCTCTTTGATGCATGCTATATATTTACTCGTTTCTAAGGCTGTGTTACTGTATTATTTTAAATTTTATTTACTAATTACAACTTTTTTTCTTCCCTTTAAACACCAACGACGCTGTTTTGTGTATTATTAAAGTAAAAACAAAAAACCCGACTGAAAAATGTAGCATATGACACTCGGGCTAAAAAGACGAATCTAACAACATCTCACTACAGTGGCGTTATTCTGTATCATCGTTCAAACTCGTAACGCGGCCACGCGTGGAAGTCTCACAGAATGGTATTCGATATGGCATAAACTTTATTAATAGCCCAGTCAAATTATGGGACTTAGTATGGATGCTCAGTGCGCTTATCCCGTAACTCTGAAAGCGATAGCGAGAGTTGCGCGAGCGGGACTGCGCATAGTGCGACTAAGTCGGTACGAGCGAGATGGCATGCTCTCGCTCTCGTTTCAAAGTTAGAGGATAAGCCCGCCGGACATAATCCATAACATAAATATTAAATTGTGATTGCTGACTGTGTATAATTTGCTGACGTGGAATCAAAATTTTATTAAACAGTCTGGAGACACGGAACATAGACAAAGCATTTAAGCTTGAGCCATAATACATTATCGTCGCCGACGACTCACTGCCGTGTTTACGATCGTCATCTGAAATAGACTCTAACAGAGCGCAAATAGAGACGATATTGTAGAATGTAAAATTTGAGTCTGTTCCGGATACGTATTTTGTTGAATTATTGTAAATTAATATGAGAGGTTGGTTCTACAATTATGTACAGAAGAAAAAAAACAAGTTATTAATTAGTGTTGGGTCAAACGCTAAATTGACTGAGCTAAATAAGTACCATTCCATGCGAATTCCAGGGAGTTAGCGCGGCCACGTTACGTTTTTGAACGAAGATACAGAATAATGAACCACCAGATAATACAGGAACATACAAACATACATACTTATAATTATTCATTCATTCATTATTCATATAATTTTCTGGTTATCTTAATATATGGATAATCAGAAAAACTAATTAGATAAGGTAAAATCCTAAGCGCTGCTTGATTGTACAGAGTAGTGTCATGTCAGAGACAATCAATTTTATAAAATAATAATTAAGTTTGGATGCTCTGTATGACGACGAACATACTTTGTGGAGATAATATATATGATAAATATAAATGGGCAGAATCGGTCAGATGTGAGAGATCAGTAACATTATCGCGTCATATTGCTTTTACTAGTTTTGCTACACGTTTTATTAAATCATGGATAGAATTTTGATGATCATATTTTTGGCCTTTAAGTGAGTAAGTACATATTACATTAATATTTTTTTCGATAAACAAATTTGTATGACGCCATTGAAGCAAAATGCTAAATAAGCGTACGCTAACATTGATTCTCTAAACTTTTATTACTCTGTAATCAAAAATATCAATTCAAATTATTTAATCTTTATCGATAGCGATAAGTCGTCCTTATTCGATAATCACGTGTTTGTTAGATATTTTTAATAGTTGGGAACAAGAGCCCAACTAAAGTATTAGTACCTAGATTAAAATGGTAAGTTTTTATTACAAAATTCACAATATTTTTAGTCTATGTACAATGTATATAGGTTTAGGTTTTATAAGCTTAATGTTGGTCTGTTCACCGCTTGCTCCTTTTTGATTTCGTCTATTTTTTCGAGACATCCATAGAAATTGTGAATCTTTGCCCCCTTTTTAAATCATGTACTTTTGTTACGTCAAACAATATAGGCGTTGAAATACATTTTGACGACATAAATATCGTGATCTTTTCCTCTGCGAGGGTATCGCCATTCTTGCTTGAAGTGGCGGACCTTGGCTCTGGCTGGTTCGCTGGCAGAGTGCGAAACAGAAGTTTAGGACCTTACGGCACTAAGCCGTGGTTAGTTCAGGCGCGGATCCAGGCCTCGAAAAAAGGTCGTGGTCACAGCCCGAGCAAAAAATCGGCCTAGTGCATATGAACTCGCTCATGCTCAATATAGGGCACTCATGTCCAAAGGACATGCTTACAAGATTTTGTACAGTGTGTTCCAAGCGCATGGGCAAATCCGTGAGGCGAACACTAGTAAATTAATATACCTGTAAAATGTTAGCTTGTACGCTCACGAAAATTACAAAAGTAAATGTGTGTTTGTTGTTTCATCACAGTGTCACATTCAGACTCTAAACGTGAAAGTGTGACGTCAAAAGTCTATTAGTGTTGTGGGTATGCCCATCGTGCCCACATCGATGGATCCGTGCTTGGCTTAGTTCCGGCTTAATGCTGCAGCCATACACTCAAAGAGTGGCGAGAGTAGGCACAGTCGTAGTGTGGCTGCACGTTACTCGTACAGCCTCTTGTCATACTCCTCGCCTTGCACGTCGCTCCCGATTTTGTCGGTTTTTTGAGCGCGAGTGACATGGCAGGCGAAATACATAGAGACCAAAGACGTGAAACGACGAAACACACGACGACGAATAGCGCGAAAACAGGCGCAAATAGAGCATTGTGTGACAGCGTTGTAAGGTCCCAGTCCCGGTACTGTTATTTTATACTGCTATAGTTGTTCGCCCCAACTGTTGTATTTTCATCTATCATCGAATTTAGAAGCCAATTCTTCCTTGCTGAAAAAAATAATATACAAAAGTCGATTTCTTCGCGTCCGACTCGTAACCCTTTACTTCGGTCTTTTATTAAATTGATTTTCTTCTGACTCGTAAACCTTTGCTTCGGTCGTTCAATAAATTGATTTTCAGATAATTTTCTTACTACTGGCGTGTGTCCCTCTATCATGGGCGGAGCGTCGGATGGTGGAGCCCCCGCTCCGCGTGGAGATGCCGCCGCCGCCGAGCGCCGGAGCCGAAGCGAGGGACGTCTTCGAGAGCTGGATGCCCATGCCGGTGGATCACTTCGATCCGCAGAATAGGGACAGTTTCCTTATGGTATGGTTTAAGAATGGCTTAGTCACGTTTTGGTATGCTAATTGTTCAATTTCAACATTTGAAACATTTTCATTGTGGGACAAACAAGAAGCTTGCAAGCTTCTTGGGGACAAACACTAAAATTGCGAAAAAGAACCATCTGTTCTTCTTCAATCTTTTTTTAAGAACGATGCTTCTTCTTTTTTTTTTTTTTGTGATATAGCAAGATGTTTTTTTTTTTTACTTCGGGCTATGCATTCGTTTGACCACAATCTCACCTGATGGAAAGCGACGATGTGGCCGAAGATGTAGCACGCTTGCTTGAATCTCTCTTTTCTTGAACAGGCCCGGATTGTATTTGTTTGGAAAGACAGACGTTTGGTTTCATCAGGTTTCATAGTAAAAGTTTTTCGTGATAATGAGTATGCGTACCTAAAAATGTCGGGTAGTTCCCACTATTACACCTAATTTGTTCAACCGTTGAACTATAGTTGGTGTTTTTTGTCCCAGTAGTTCAACTGTGTATTTTTTTTTTTGAGTTGAACTACTGGGACTACAACCTCTCTAGATCAACGGTATCTTTCTGGTTAGCCCCAGAGAGAAAGAACGTGGTATTTACGTATGTGAGTATGTGACCTGTCACCTAAACGGCTTGACCGATTCGCACTTAGATCCGTAATTTTAAGTAATTAGTAAGTAATTAGTATTTTTAGTAATTTTGCTTGTCGTATTAGCTAAATTGAAAAATACGTAGGGACTAAGTCAGAATTTTTAGACCACAACGCACTATTTTAGACTGCAACGATCGTCAAAGCTCAAAGTGTCTTGTCACGTCGAAGATATATATTCATCTAGCTGTTACCCGCGACTTCGTTCAACTGGACCTACAAAAAGCAGCTTATGTCCGTCTCCGACGCTCATGAAAAATAACAGGTAGATCCGTTAAGCCGTGAAAACGCGACAAACACCCATACAGAGAGACAGATAGACAGAGTTACTTTGGCATTTATAATATCAGTTAAATCAGTTAAACATTTATCTATATATATAAAGCTAATATATTATCGTGAGTAGTCTAGTAATAGTTCGCGCTGGGTATATATATGCATTTGTGTCGTAATCTGCGGGCTTATCCTCTAACTTTGAAACGTTCGTGATTCTGATCGCGAGAGCATGCCATCTCGCTCGTACCAACTTAGTCGCACTATGGTCCCGCTCGCGCAACTCTCGCTATCGCTTTCAGAGTCAGATAAGCCCACTGGTTATTGTTTCCAGCGTTTCATGTTCAACGAGCAATTCTTCGGCGGCGAGGGCTACCCGATCTTCCTCCTGGTCGGCGGCGAGTGGTCCATCGCGCCGGGCTGGCTGCGCGCCGGAAACATGTTCGAGATGGCGCGCGAGAACCGAGGCTACCAGATCTACACTGAGCACCGCTACTACGGGCAGACGCTGCCTTACTCGTGAGCTCCTTCATCAACAGCCTTCCACGATCATGTTATTACCTTCTAAATAGTATTCTATTGAGCATCATCATCATCCAGAAGACGTCCATTGCTGAACGCAGGCCTTTGCCACAATCCGTGCACCTTGCAGGTCACAGAACGTTTATACAGGGTAAAATGAAAGGGTATGCTAAGCCGAAAGGGGCTCATAGTACACATAATTGTGAACAACTTTTATTATGGGACCAACCCTGAAAACAAGAAAAAAAATAAACAGTTGTTCCACACATTTTGTCGAGTTTTATTGGTCCTGATACGACTGCGGCTATACTCCTCTAAATTATAATATTAGTTAGGATAATAGCCCAATCGCCAAACTTATCAACATACATACTTCATTAAATTCGACGTATTTTATAATTATTAACTTTCAGAACGTTCACAACCGAAAACCTGCGTTTCCTAAACGTAGACCAAGCGCTCGCCGATCTCGCGTACTTCATACAAGAGTTGAAGAAAGTGCCTCGCTTCGCGCAGAGTAAAGTCATCCTGTACGGGGGCTCTTACGCCGCCAACATGGCGCTGTGGTTCAAGCAGCGGTACCCGCACCTGGTCGTCGGGGCCGTCGCCTCCAGCGGACCTATCAAGGGAGAAGTCGATTTTACCGGTAACTTTTCGTGACAACGTTTTTAAAAAGGTGTTTACTAAAATAGATCATGACACCTTGCCTGTTAGTTCACTAACGTCATCATGCGCCCACGTCATTGAGCAGGGAGAGGGGGGGTTGAAAAAGAGCCTCGAAATTCGGAGATACGTAGCTAACTCATTCGTAATTTGAATTGTCATGGGCAAGCGTGGCGCTTAACATCAGGTGAGCGACATGCTCGTCTTTTCACCTATTTCATATTTTTCTTTAAAGGAACGGAGGAAAAAAACGCTACTTGTTACGAATATTTTGGCGCTAGTAATTCTATAAGTTGCGATTTTTTTTACAATGCGAATCGTTGGAAAATCGCCCAATAGCATAATACGAATGATTTCAGGATATCTGGAAGTGGTCCACGAAGCTTTCCTGTCGGAAGGCGGCGAGCAGTGCATCGCGACCATCCGACAAGGCATCGCGGACACGGTCGCGGCCATGCGGACGGAGGACGGCCGCCGGCAGTTAGAGGAGGTTTATCGGTATTCCTGATTTTTTTTCTTGTAATCTTCGACCAAAATAAAATGAATGGACGGGCCCAAGTAAGAGAATTTTGAATACAATGACGCGAAATGACTTCTTCACGCTCTCGCTAAAACTTAGATATTATTTAAATATTGTCAAGACATTTATTTTAGGGTTATGATCAAGGAGCATAATACTCGAGAGTTACGGTAATGGTCACCCAAGAAAAGTTGCGTTCTAAATTTTGAAAACCATGGCGTTCCATTTTCCTTGGTTACTTTTGTTTGTATCGATCTGGCAGCTTTGATACTTTAATAGACAATAGACTATTTCGCGCGCTAACTGCAAGCAACATATAAGAAAAAAATAAGTCTCATTGAGATTATAAAGTGAGCTAGCTTCTTTGGAATTACTCGACGGATTTGGACGATACAAACTGTGTTCAAAAGAATAAAGGCTGACCTAAATTTTATCGAATTTACGAAACACCTACGGTAGTAGAACCAGGTTCCCCCATATTTTTCTTAAACATGAGATGACATTAGATTTTTTTTCAGGCTATGTGATCCTTTGGATTATGATAACCGTTTCGAGCTGGGCTACTTCTCTGGTTTGATTAGCTGGACATTCTCGACTTCCGTGCAGACCGCCCGGCCCGGCTCTCTGCTGGCCATCTGCAATAACTTCACAGACACTTCATACGGTATCATTACACATTATATACATGCTTGTTAATCGGCTAGGGAACAGTTGTGAGGATGTTGTGTAGAAGATAACGAACAAGTTTTATTTTACGACTTTTGAAAATTCACAAAAAAAAAATTACATCTCTTTCATACATTTTATTGTGCGAACATTTTGTAAAAATGTTTCTTCTTCTTTGGTACTTGTGTGAGATTCTGGGCTACGCTACTCTTCCGGTATAGACGTTAGCCCCTTTAATTATCTTTTGAGAGCTTGTCTATTTCCCCAAACGAAAATATTACGAATAGCTTAAGTTATTGTTCTGAGATTTCGCACAAAATAGCAAATCGACGATTAGGGCGAAAATGATTGGCCGAGTCGTTGTGTCTGGCAACAAATTGCATGAATGCATTTTGAGTCGCCCAATCGGACGAGCGCGCAATCGGTGCTTATCGTACACGCCTTGCGCGTCAAATTGAATTTTTAAGAAATAAAAACTGAAAGGACGTTCAAGTGGCTTTATGATATTAAAAAACAAAACACAAATAAATAACTCACGAGATTTAATTCTTTGAGTACCTATTCAATATTTTAATAGGATTATTGTCATCCATAACACAGGTATATATCCATAACATAGGTACACTTCCTGTCTATTACGTGTTTATTTAATTTATTATTATGTTTCTTTTGTGTGTCTGTATTTTTTGTTACGAAATAAATATTTCTGTATTTCTTAAAAAAAAAGTCGAAAAAGCTTCGTGCTTTTGCTGTTACTCGCACGCAGTGTTTTATTAATAATTTCAATTAGTACAAAGGGATTGTATTAAAAATTACTACTAAATTAATTTACATTTGGTATTTTTCAGGGCGTACGCCGATGGAGAAAATTGGCGGCTACATAGCTACCATCCGGAATCTCCAGACGTGCTGGTCTATAAACTACGATGAATATATAGCATTCTATTCCTTGCCTGTTCCTTCTGTCTGTAAGTACTTACCCACTCGTGTGCACCGAAATTTCAAACCGCGAGTTGCAGCACAGCGATATACAAACAATCTACAAAACTGTTGCCATACTCAGTCGAACTGGCAACTTACCGAAAATAACCATTTCAGAATCTCGTTTAGATTTTTATGTCATATAAAAAAAAAGTCAAATTTTGTACAGATTTGTAATTATGATTTTTAAGTATATTACTTATGTTACATTAAATGTACAGTCAAAAATATATAAAACACTAGTACTTACATTAGTACATTACTTTTATTAATAATTGTGAAAAATTATATAGTAATTCGAACATCTATTATATTATTATTAAAACACTAGTTGTTACCCGCGACTTCATTCGCGTGTGGTTCGCGTGGTCATAAAAAAGTATCCTATGTCCGTCTTTGTGATTTATACAGTAACTCCCGATCAAATTTTATCAAGATCTGTTCGGCCGTTTAGCCGTGATAACGCGACAAACATCCAGACAGAGAGACAAAGTTAGTTCCTATAGTTCGCTAGATGACGCTAGCAAAGTTATTTTCTCGAGACGAACGTATTCATTTTTATACCTCGAAGCTTTATTAGTCCTGATACGGCTGCAGTTATATTCCTCTGAATTATAATATTAGTTAGAATTACATAAGTACCTACGTACAAAAAAAAAACAACCTTAGCTTTCATAATCATCCGCCAAAAGACGTCCACTCCTGAACAAAGACCTCCATCATAGAGCGTCACATTGATCGACAATCTTTCATACCTATTAGCTTCTGTCGTGGTTTGCCCTTGGCAGGCGATTTAATTAATGAGCCGTAATTTTGGTCGAACGCGCACCAGCGGTTCGATTGCTCGAAAAACAAATAGTAATGAATGTTATGGTGTTACAGCTCGCGCGTGGTACTACCAGACTTGCACAGAGTACGGGTACTACCAGACGGCTCCGAGGATTGGTACCGTCTTCGACCCGCTGGAGTGGCTCAGCGTTGAATTTTATGTCGATTTGTGTAAACAAGGATACAGTGAAAAGTGAGTATGTGACAGGGGCGCCGGCTTTTAGACAACCCAGTGGTGCTCACCTAAATTTAAAAAAAAACAACTTAATTTTACACAAAAATAATAATATATATTGTTGCTTACTACTATTCCTTACTATTTGATTCCCATTTAAATCAATTGGTTTCCTCTGCTTCAGCATTTAATTATCCCACTGCTGGGATATCAGCCTACCCTCGAAGGGTGATTAGGCCATATCCACCACGCTGGCCCAGTGAGTCTCCTCCTGAAATATGCTGGTTTCCCCACTGTTTTCCTTCACCGAAAAGTCAGTCACGGAGATACGTCCGTAAGAACTCATTGGTGCGGGCCTGCCCAGGTTCGAACCCACGACCTCACGAACGTGAGGCGAGCGTGCTTCCGCAGAGCTACCACGGCTACTACAATTGGTTCCAACCGGAGTTTTTCAAGGGGGGAAAAAAGATGTTTATAATTCATACTCAAATCAAATGTTTAATCGGTGTCATACTGGGTAACGCTGGCCTGGTTCGGCGAATGAAGTTGCTCAGGGTCTCTTTGAACTGCTGAAGTTTAAAATTCTTGGCGGCACTGAATCGTTTTGGGCAGGCGTGAAGCTCAACGTCAGGTGAGCGACTTGCTCGTCTCGTCACAAAGTTCAAAAAAATATCGTAGAAAACCTATGTCCATCGTCCACCAAAAACGCTAGCGTTGATTTACATCGCGATTTCAGATTTGGTTGTACAATGAGCTCCTATCGACTTAAGTCATTCATCATAATAATTCAAGTCGGTGGTTTTATGTATATACAGGGTTAAAAAGAAATGGTATGCTAAGCCGAAAATGGCTCATAGCACTCATCATTAACAACAACTTTTACTATGGGACTGTGGCGTTCTCTGAACGCATCCTTAATTATCGTGTGGGTTCTCTGAACGCACCCTTAAATATAGGTTCAGTAGTCTGTGGTCAACTTAGGAGGACAGAATATCTTGGACGACATAACCAAGTTACTATTATTGCATTTCCTCCTTTGCAACGGCGGAGCACTTCATTACGCTTATCGTAGAAGCTACGCCTTGCAATTATCTTGTACGTGTACTCTGGATCTAGAACAATACATACACTACACTACGCACGAGCGACTTTTATTTATCGGCTGTCACCTCATCGAAGCTGCAACGAACAAGAAGGATCCGGGACTTTAGGATCAGGCGTGCTAACAAGCGACCCGGATCCAAACGTACACGTACAAGATAATTGCAAGGCGTAGCTTCTACGATAAGCGTAATGAAGTGCTCCGCCGTTGCAAAGGAGGAAATACAATAATAGTAACTTGGTTATGTCGTCCAAGATATTCTGTCCTCCTAAGTTGACCACAGACTACTGAACCTATATTTAAGGGTGCGTTCAGAGAACCCACACGATAATTAAGGGTGCGTTCAGAGAACGCCACAGGACCAACCCTGAAATCGAGATAAAATAATCAGCTCTTCCATAAAAAAATGTCAACGACACTCGACAAAATGTATGGAACAGCTGATATTTTTTCTCGATTTCAGGGTTGGTCCCATAGTAAAAGTTGTTCACAATCATGAGTACTTACCTTTCGGCTTAGCATACCCTTTCCTTATAACCCTGTAGATTCGACGAGCAGTTCGTGTACGAGGCAGTGGAGCGCGTGAACCTGGTGTTCGGAGGCCTCCAGCCGGACGTGAACAACACCATCAACATACACGGCGCCATCGACCCCTGGCGCGCGCTCGGCGTCCACGACCGCGACTTGAAGGAGGGCTCGCCGACGTACACCGTGCCCAGGTATGGACTGTACCAACTGGAGTTTGACACGCTATCCTTACAAAGGACAAAACCAGCTCTAAATGCGTTTTGACAGCGTTGAAGGGACAATTCACAAAAGTACTTCACAGGGGTTTTTGACTAAGGGGATTTCTAGACCATGCCACAAAGATGGTAGACGATTGACGATACATGACCAAATAGTGGATAGTGAATTGACGCAAGCTGGTGTCACCGCCAGGAATGCCCGACCTTGTTTTTTGTCATGATCCAGCTACGATTATTTTTTTACGATTATGGCCATTTTTACTTTTTAGAGTTGTACTTGTCTGTTTTTTTTTTAATATTTAGTAAACGATTGTCTCCGACAAAGAGTAGAGTAGATTTTGTCGCGGTGTGCTACAGTAAACGCATCATCATAAATCACTTAATCTGTCTATCTCGCTCGCACTTATGGAGTGACGTTTATTGCTCGACAACTCGGACGATAATGCGTTTAAGTATTGACATTCTGATATCGAATTCAGTTGCGATAAATTATATAACACCGACCGCGTGTCAGCGGTCAAGTTATCCATGATGCAAGGTTCGAGTTCAGGTCGTACAAGATACAGCCAGTTCCTATCAAAAAAACAACTTATTGTTATTCATTTTAACGAAAACAAGAAAGCACTGATAATGAAAGTATTTTAGCAAATCTGGACAAACATGTTTTATCGCTCGTATGAGATGTCGTATGTTTCTCGAAAATAATCTCCCGTTTTATTGTTATCTCTATTATTATGAGTTATTTATTAAATATTATTATCTGGTAACCTCAAACCGGGCATCTGCCCATTGGCTTTATAACTTATAATAAGGATGAACTTAAGTTTATCTAGTCATATAACATGCATGCCAAAATACCAATGACTCACAAGTATTCTTAGCATATTATTCAATGGTCTGCATGTACCTTTTGGCAAAAACTACTCAATGTTCAAAAAAGCCCTTATCCTAATCAAATTGTGCGCCATATCATTATTGTACAATGATGTAGCATTCAGAGAATGTAAACTTCGTAGAGTTCTAGTTTCTTCCCTTCCCTTGGCAAAAATTCAAAAACCTGTCTACTAGTAATACGTAACAATGTTCAGGGCCCGTACAGTGAGGATCGTATTGCGATGTTTGTTAGGGTCAGCCGACGACGTTGCGCGACGATTTTAAACCTTATCGCGCGGCGATACGGGTCATGCGGAAAATTCATGCAGACAACAATACTCAAAAACAAAAAAAAACTAGCTGCGCCTCGCTGTTTCACCCGCTATTCTACAGGGACGTACGTAGTCTTAATATTTCGGGATAAAAAGTAGTAGATGTGTTTCCAGGGAATAACCTACCTCCATATAAAATTTCATCCAAATCCGTTCAGCCGTTACAGAGTTAAACGGGGACAAACACACATACTTACACACAAACTTTCGCATTTATAATATTAGTGTTATGTATAAATTTCCGTAGACTTTGAGACCTTCACTTCGCTCGGTCAAATAAGTAGTTTATGGAATTTAATTCCTTTTGCAAATAATATGTACATATTTTGTTGACAGGGCTTCGCATTGTTTCGACATGCAAGGCTGGCTCTCAACCGACACCATAAGGATGACAAACGTTCAGCAAGCGGCGCGAAGACTCGTCGCCTCATGGATATCTTCCTAATCATTAATTTGGTCGGTAATTAAATTATAATAATTAAATAAAACATGTTTTTCAATTTCCGGCGATAAGCCAGAAAACATAATTTATTTATTAGTTTAAAATTCCACAATCGATAATCCACAGAAGTTAATCGGAAACATTAACAGGTCGAAATTGAAAGATCGAAAAATATAATCACAAATAGATACTCACTAACCGACCTACGTCATACCTAAACTTGTCAACCTAAACTGAACCTAAAGTGTAGGCAACGTAGGCATCTTCTCATTTAACTTATTTAGGATCACAATACATATAAATGCACAGTGCACTACTGCCCTGGATTTGTCGGTGTGTTTTCAAAATGGCTCTTTTCCACGTCGTTCCTTTTCAGAAACACAACACAAATTGTGCAACGCGGGAGAGGGATAGCCGACATTGCCTTTTGAACCTATTTACATACAATGTACTTACGTTATATCGAAAGCAACTACACTGAGTATAGCGCAAAATGACAGCTAATAACATAATTATAATCACCACGAGCTGCACTATATTTGCAGTGAGCGAGGGCACGCGAGACGAGACGAGTCGCGAGGCGAGGCGAGTCCGGCGAGCTCTCGCTGCACTGTGACGCGACCAGGGAAGTAGTCTACTCTACCCAATTGTCATACAACTTACAGTTACAGAAACGACGTTGAGATTGCAGGCAGTCCATCATTTAAGTATCAGGATTTTGTCAATTGATAAAACGCCCAAAAAAGCAAATCAAATATGGAAATTCATCTTAAAATTAAATAGGAAATCATATCATTAAAATAAGTAGGTGGCAGTGTCTAAAATCCATCTTATCGAATTCGTCGAAAAATAAAACGTGATCTTAAACAATACGGACTGCCGTAATAACCCCTGAACTAACTCAAATTCAGAAATGACGGCGCCTCGTTAAACCTAAGTCTATAATCTAGTGAATACTTAATAATAAATGTGAATCTCGCAGATGCAACCGCCGCAGCGCGTGCGCCGGCTCCACGGGCGAGACTCGAGATTAAGATAATCGTCTAAAGAGAGCCAGCGAGTCTCTCACTACAATGACACACGTACGATAAGTTTTACAAACATACTGGTGGAATATTTACAATGTTCTAAGCTCAGGTCCGGAGTCATTCTACGAGAGGCTTGGGGTTCTCCCACGGGAAGCCCTCTCGCCCGAAGTGCCCGTAGGTACTGGTCTTCTGGTAGATGGGCGCTCGCAGGTTCAGTTCCCTGCAACATCACATCAACAGTGTTGGACGACTGACTGACTACGTCTGAATGTGCTGAAATCTGTCATGTGACATTTCAAGAAGCCGGAACGGTCTGTGTAGCTGCTGGCACGTGGACTTTACAATACATCCCCAGCAACACAGAATAATCAATTGAACAATATTACTCAAGCAATACAGAATAATGAAACGAACAGTACAACCCGAGCAACAAAGAATGATCAAATACACAATACATTTTGGGCAACACAGAATAATCAAATGAACAATACTACCCAAGCGACAAAGAAAAATCAAATAAACAATTTACCCTGAGCAACACAGACTAATCAAATGATTTTTTTAAAGCACTCACAATATATTGTTAAATTTTTTTTTTCGATACAGTTTAACTTTTTGGCTTCGTATTCAAATAACATGACGCGAATTTATGTGAGATCAAAGAATAAATATTGTACAAATACGCGAGACTCAATTAGAGATTTCGATTAAATGGCTACGTCGCATAATGCGTAAATAGCTGCGCTGAATACCTATAGTCACAAGCGCGAGGAGGAGAGTGATAGCTTCGTCACTTTCGCACTCGTTGGATTGGATGTAATTAGTTATGTACGCGGGGCAGTGAGATAGTCCAGGGGCGCTAGTCTCGACTTTTCGCTATAACATAGTGTTGCAAAATTCAACGCTATGTTTGCGTTTTTTCGTTAACAATTCGTGTTCACTGTTGAATTTATGCGTCAATTCCGAAATCCGAATCAGTCCGAATTCGGTCGCAAAGTGCTGTAACGAAAAGTCGAGACTAGCGCCCCCGCTGAGGTTGATGACTTTGACAGTGACGTTACTCACTTGACGATTTTCCCCGGTCGTAGATCGAAGTTCTTCTTCACGACGGCGAGCAGCTGCTGGTGTGTTTTGTGCGAGGTGCCGTAGTCGAATACTGTGATCGACAGCGGCTCCGCCACTCCGATAGCATACGCCACCTAGAACGAACATACAGATATAAAAATGCCATTAACAAAGCGTAACAATTTATCTATTTAATAAATATTAGTGGACGTTTTTCACACAGCGCCATCTAGCCCCAAACTAAGCAAGCTTGTACTATGGGAACCAGGTAACTGATAGAATACATAAATACTTTTTTTTTGTATTGTAAATACAAACATAGAATAAAATAAATAAATAATAGTAACACCCAGACAAAGAACAAACATCCATGTTCATCACACATGTTTGTGGGTAGGAATCGAACCCACAACCTATAGATCATAAGGTGGAAATCCACCCACTGAGCTACAAGGCTGTCAATCTAAACATCAGTTATGCCGGTTCCAGACTTGCTTGCGGACCCCCGAATTGTCGCTCAACGAAGCGATATCCGCCACTCAGAAACAAAGTATACGCGTCTTTGATTAGATATCGCCTCGGGCATGTGCCCTACCCTGGACCCTATTCTCAAAAGCTGAGATTCAATCTCGTCTCGAAAAAAGTATCGAACTTCGAGATTTCTTATTCTCAACGCTATCTTTCAAGATATTTACGATGGCGAGAGAGCCGAGAGACAGTCGAGATCGGAATCTCGAAATCGACATCAATTTGTCATATATCCGAAAATCTCCCTGGTCCCTGACTCGAAGCTAAAAATGTAGGTTTATTATGTAACAAAAATAATTATAAAATTTTTAGCTAAAATTCTCGCAGGTTATTATTGCAATACGGTCGGTGAATAAAAAGCATTTTTAAACTTATCGAGACTATTTACTTCTGCCCCACCTCTATAAAAAATGTGGGTACATAGACATGGCCGTGATATATAGACTAGTGCCAGCAGCGTACCTGCACCATGCAGCGCCGGCAGAGCCCCGCCTTCACGAGCGACTTGGCGACCCAGCGCGCGGCGTACGCGGCCGAGCGGTCCACCTTCGTGAAGTCCTTCCCGGAGAAGGCGCCGCCGCCGTGCGCGCCCCAGCCGCCGTACGTGTCCACGATGATCTTGCGCCCCGTCAGCCCCGCGTCCGACTGAAATACACACACACTCTGTACAGGGCGCCTTTCAAACACAGATCACACCCTAGATTATACATTCAGGACGCTCGAAGAATCGAGAAATTACTCTGATTGGTTGAGTAGGCGTATCGTATTGGTTGAGATAACCAATGAGAACGCTCGGTCGCACTCCCCGCGACCCGCGTCTTCCTCAAACTTTAGTGACTTTTTGTAGGACCAACGAATCTCGTAATGCGGTATGCGCATCATACTCAATAACTTTTGTTCCATCACTTTTCACATAGTCTTAATTTCATTTAGTTTGTATGATCAATTTTTATCTTTTTATTTTTTACCGGACTGCTCAAGAAGAAGGGTAATGTTTTTCGGGTAGACCTGTAGATTAAAACGCTTGACCCATCTAGATGAGTGATGTGCCTTTGGATTCCTCTTTACGTCCGGAGTGTCATAGGCAGCATTTTACAGTCGAATATTATGTTTTTTATATTACTTATTTTGTGAATATGTTAGTTCCTAAGCTGCACTCGGACCGCAAGAAATTTTGTGTTATTTCAAAGGCACCCTGTATAGTTGAAATGAGGAATAATGTTTTTTTTTTAGGAAGGTAACACAGCGAACAGCGTTAGACGGAATAGTTTTTACCTGAGGTCCGCCGATGATGAAAAGCCCGCACGGGTTGATATGAACAACGGTTTTGTCGTCGAAGTACTGCGCCGGGATAACCTCCTTAATGACCTTCTCTCTGATTTCATCGCGGAGAGTTTCCAATGTGATCTACAACAAAATTCACATGTTTAAGGATAAATAACATTGTTCAGCCTAAATACACTTATAAGAGAAATAACTGTAATTGGTCGATTGTTATGCGCGAGTAGGCGTAACCTTGAGATAGCCAATGAGAACGCTCGGTCGCACTCCCCGCGACCCGCGCCGCGCCTCAAACTTTGGTGACTTTTTGTAGGAACAACGAATCTCGTAATGCGGTATCTAGTGTGATCACACGAAACAGACACGAGTTGCGAATCACACTTTCTTACGAGTGTGTATCACTCGGAAGAAACTCGGTTGTGCTTTATACTACACTTACTAGGAAAATAAAAGACGTGCATCTTCCGGTTCGTGGTTCGTGGTGGGCCTGAAGTACTGTTCCCTACCTAAAAAACCTATTGCAAACTAATACATATCTGTACTAGCTGTACTAGCCTACAAAAAAAAAGTAGCCTTTGACCGTCTCGGGCCCTTAAGCTATCACAATAATATTATAAATGCAAAAGTTTTTGTGTAAGTAGGTAAGTTTGTAAGTGTGTTCCGGTTCAACTCTGTAATGGCTGAACGGATTTGGATGAAATTTGATATGGAGGTAGCTTATTCCCTGGAATAACACATCTTGAAAAAAATAACCGTTCCTGTATGTATTAATAGCGCGGGACGCAGCTAGTATATATATATATATATATGCAAAAATTCAGCTCGATCCGTTCAGCCATGATAATTGTTGGAATGTAATAGAATAGGAGAAAGATAAGAAACCAATAGTGCGTCTAATCAAACACACAATTTACCTAAATTAATTACTAAATAGTTGTTTGATTCGTTTTTGCAGACATGTAGTTCAAATCCAGATCATTTATTTCAGTGGCCTTCAAACGCTCTTAAGAATAGAGTATACCGCATACCGTAATAGAGTATGTCTTTTGCTTTTTTAATAATAATAACCTTGGTAAATATCCCATGAGTACTAATAGTAATGTTGTAAACCACCACGAAAGTCTAAAACTGTGGTAACATATATTTTCGCATAGGCTATAATGATTTTGCAGTCTCGTTCGTTTTTTCTGTTAGTAATGTTACTCACTTTATTCTTGATAAATTGTTCAAGTACAAGTCTTATCAGTTTAATTTTTATTTATTATAGTAACTTAAATAACATTAAATAGTAAATAAATTGAAAAAAACCCTGAGTAAAAATAAATCATAAATACCTATACAACTTAAAACTAGCCCTAATCTAATAACCCTAATCTATCAGTTTATAAGTTAATAATTTTTAATTTTAAATATCATCAGTACAATATTTATTTATTTACTAATATAGTTTAATAATATAACTTGTCTGAAAAGTGTCCTACGTATACCTTCTTGCTAAATTTCATCAACATCAGTCCAGCGGAAATGTGAAATGGCCACAAACACTTACATTGCCATTTTAAATACAAGTGTAAGGTTGATGATGAAAATTGGCAATGATTTGGTAAGCCAGTAACTAAACATCCGTGATGATAATAAATCAGCTGATCCATTATCGCCAGTTAACCTAAAACCTTATCAACCACGTGTACGAAACGATCACAATGTCAAATGGGAAAATATAAGTAACTGCGCCTGTATCAAGTCGCGTGGATATAAACGCTACGGTACATTATCTGTTTTTATCACGTCATGTAACATTAGATTCTGATGAAATAATTCGAACTGTAGATTGCATGCGCATTATCCGAGAATGATTGATTAGGTTCAAGGTAAATATCTAATGTGGAACAAGATTACCCCAGTAAGACTAATCGGAGACTATTAAAACAAAAAACACAAACGCCTGTAAAAATTTAGCCTATGCCAACGAAAATCTACAGGAGAAGAATAACTATCACATACAAAAAAGTGCACCCCCGCAAATTCTGCTTAAAACTAGGTGGCGTTTACGTATTTAGTCAGCCGCTATATGTTTAAACCGCTATAAAAGCCGATGAAAATTTAATATAGAACTATCGTATATGTATACTATCGTAACTATCCGCTATTAAAGGTTTAGTTCAAATTAGATTGCAATATATGACGTAAAATATGTTTCCAAAAATAATGTTTTTCAACGTCATCTCCTGAGAACCTAGCGAGTTTTGCAAATAAAATATAAGATTAATAATTTTACTAATATTATTAATGCAAATATATTCATAACAATTCGCGTTTTTTCTCCGCATGATTACGAATGTGTTAGCTTGGCTTTCTATTTCAAGTCAAGCAGAAATTGTGACGATCATATCGCAGATTAAAGCACTAGCGACATCTTACGTCCTTATCAGTGCTACAATCGAGTTCAGCATCTTTCGTTCTTTCGTTCTTTTGTTTCATCATCTTTGGACATTAGCACTTTTAGAAAGAAAGAAAGAAATTTCTCTATGCCTATGCATACTGGGTGTTTGATTAGCCAACGGACATACATATTCTAGGATATAATTGTACTCATCGTTACGAAAAACTACTACTATGTGAACGGCCCAGAAATAGTAAAAAACAACAGCTCGTTCATACAATTTCGTCGAGGTTGAGTTACAAGATCTTACAATTTTCTATGGAACCGCAACTTTTTTTTTACCGTATTAAAAGTTATTTATAATGACGTGTACCATAGAATAAGTCTTTTGTCTCACCGAACACCCACTTCACCCCCAGTAGACGGACACCTCGCAATCCTAAATCAGCAAAGCGCTTATGCGGTTGGACACGCCATAGAAACAGACAAACATGCACGTTTTTTTCTTCCAATACAATGAAACGATCCTTACATGAAGTTTACAAGTCGATATGCATTAAAAAGAATGGATTAAAACAACTCTTTTTTTCGGAAACTCACGCTTGACCAAAATAATAACAACGCCAAAATCGTTTTCATACAAAATTAGTAAATAGTTCTGAAGACAATTTTCCCTTATCTCATAAGGATTCGGATATGCCCATATTGTCCCAGTTAAAAACCATCCTGTATTGTAAGCACATAGTATGTGTCAGCTAAATAGGATTTCGACAGACGAAGGATAAACATATAGATCAGCAGGCCTAACACGGGCGCAAGGATAAAACTTTGTCCACCATATTTATCCTGCGAGAACGAGACCGATGTATCCATATTCTAGTTTTGTCACGTTTACGCGAAGACAAAACGGCTGGACATAACTTTATTCCGGCGTCCGTTCTAGGCCTACAGGGCAAAGATACCACTACAGAAATGATCTAATTACAAAGTTTAGTAAATTAGTATCCTTCTGAGAATGATACAAACAATACGGAATTATCGAAACTCACGACTCAAAAAGCCAAAACTAAACAAAACAATAATTGCGAAATAAACAAACAGTAACATATATACATTAAAAAACTAATTATCACGACTAGTCGCAGACATTCGAAACTTCACGTGTCGTAAAAGCGTGAGAAAAATTATGCACAAACGACGTAACACGATATCGAGCATTTATTTTAGTTGCGATGGCATTGCAGTGGTATAGCTCAAATAACCGAGGGGTTATATAATCAAAACCGGCCCCCTTATCATGGATGTTCCTGTAGGGCTCTTCATACTCTTCATGTCGTGAAAAATTAGACAAACGTATGCATAATCGTAGCCGTGTCCTGTTCTTGCATAACAAAAAGATTTTGTCGCGGTACGCATGCTAGCCCTGCTGATCGTGAGTGACAGTGCGCGAGCGGGATCTCGCGTAGTGATAGTGCGCGAGCGGGATCTCGCGTAGTGCTAGTATGTTTGTATGAGCGGAATGGCATGCTATCACGATCAGAATCACGAACGTTCATAATAAGGGCGTCGCAAAGTCCACTAAACTAAACTTTTTAGGAGAGAGAAATTACTATATTTATTGTAAGATTCGCATCACAACTTTGTTTTTTAGATATGTTATCACACTAATATTATAAATGCGAAAGTTTGTGTGTAAGTGTGTTTGTTCCCGTTCAACACTGTAATGGCTGAACGGATTTGGATGAAATTTGGAATGGAGGTAGCTTATACCCTGGATTAGCACATAGGCTTTTCAACCCGTAAATTTTAACCGTTCCTGTTGGATAGCGGGTGAAACCGCGGGGCACAGTTAGTGGATTAATAACCTTAAAACCATTTTGCGACAGATTTTTAAATAAACAATCACACTAATACTATAAAAGAGAAAGTTTTTGTGTAAGTGTGTTTGTTGCCGTTCAACTCTGGAACGGCTGAACGGACTTGCTCCAGTGAGGTAGCCGGAACACTCCTTTAGGTGTTATTGTAAAGACTATGATATAAGTTTGCTAGAAAAAGAAAGAGCATACCTTCTCAGAGTGCTGGAGTGAGACGACGACTGTGTGGACCCTCTGCGGCACCGTCGCGCCGCCGGCGAATGAGTATTCGCAAGTCACCTGTAAACAAAATGGACCTTCGTTATACTCGGGGTCTTAGCAGTTACCAAGTGAAGTGTGGCACTATGGCCAAAATTTGTAGGGACCTCGCAATGAAGTGAGGTCTCTCCTCTCTAGTACGCAGTGCATTAGGCTAATGAATGGCGCGCCACTTTTTTTTTCCTGGTCAGCATCGTAATGATCAGCCACAGATCACACCCTAGATTCTGCAATCAGGACGCTCGAAGCGCACCACGCATCAGTGTAAATACACTTATTAGAAATTACTCTGATTGGTTGATAGCCAATGAGAACGTTTGGTTCTACTCCCCATGACCCGCGCCTTCCTCAAACTTTGGTGATTTTTTGAAGGAACAACGAATCTCGTAATGCGGTATCTAGAGTGATCTGTGTGATCAGCCTATAGTCGTCCACTGTTGGACATAACGCTTGGTATTCAGCTGATACTTCCTTCTGATCGATAACAATGCATTTGTGTAATGTTATGCTAATTACTTATGTTGGCGCATACGCAAGATAAGAACATTAGCTTATCACGAGCAGAAAATACATGCACTGTTGGCGCCGACCGCCGTCTAAACAAACAACCATAGATAAAATAATACTAAGACTGCTAATGTCCATAGAAAGATTTGTAACCCGATTGTAGTACTGATAAGGACGTAAGATGTCGCTAGTCCTTTGGCAGTCAAACGCAGGAATATAAAAAAAAAAAAACTTCGACATGTCACAATATCCGCTTGATTTGAAATGTATACCCAAGCTAACTCGTTCGTAATACGTCCGAAGAAAAAAAGCTACTCGTTATGAATATTTTTGCATTAGTAAGTAATACAAGTAAAATTATATTTTTTTTATATTATTTCCAAAACAATTTTTTTACGTCGTACATTGTAATCTAATATGAACTTAACCTTAAATTGCGGACATATACCGATTCTATGTTTCTATAATAACCATATTTATAGCGGTGTGGACATTAGCTGACTAAATACGTAAGCGCCATCCAGTTTTAAGCAATTTTTCAGGGGTACACTTTTTTGTGTGAGATTGTCGTTCTTCTCGTGTATATTTTCTTTGCCGTGCCTAATAGATATGTTGCCTGTGCTTATTACGAGAAAGGGTGTGATACTTAGATTCTAAATCCGCTACTCGAGAAGATTTGAGAACCCCGATGACAGTTTGATTAAGATCTCGACTACCACGGAAACGTCACGTCATGGCGTTTTACATCTAATATTTCAGATTGACGAACGCAGTGCAATGCCGCGCATGGTTTTGAACTGTTATAGTTCAAAATTCTGGGTGACACTGAACCGTTATTGGCAAGCGTGACTCTTAACACCAGGTAAAACTGTCTCACTAACTGTCTGTTTCCGTTTATAACGACTAACAGGCTGATCCCCGAATACTGAAACGTTTGTTAACTTTGACAACAGATAATTCTAATGGTGCCTTTGTCTGGCACTAAGCAAATGACAAAGGCAGCAATAGACTTAATCTGTCGTCAAAGTTAACAAACCTTTCAGTATTCGGGGGTGAAACATTTTTAATTTAATTTAACCCGAAAATTTGAGCAAGTCCAAAATGCAAGTGGACTTTTTTATTAGTCAGGTACCAGGTCAGGTTATGTATGTAAATGTATGTAGGTAGTTACATAATACTACAGTAAAGTATACTATAATGTATACAGTTACATTAAAAATAAAATAAGCTTAGGTCCAGCCCCGCTGCCGAGGGCACCCTTTTTTTTTTTTTACGTTTTTTTGTTTTCATGTAAGTGTGTATGTTTGTGTGTTCTTATATTTCAAAGGTTTGACTGATTTTGACGAGTGAGGTGTCGTTTGATTCTTCTTTATGCCTGGACTACATTTTGCATTCAGTGCGTTTTGATTCTCTTTTAATAATAATTATTATTTTATTATAATATTTATATTTTAAAACTTTTCGACTAAGTAAAACAAATTACTGAATAATAATAGGCATAAATACGTAAGCGTATAATAACTACAAGTACTAGTAACAGAATGGATGAACCTAAATTGTGCATGGATTATATCCCTGGAGTGGATAGTCTTTTATCCCGGGAAAATTTACGTTTCTGGTGTTTTCTCCGCGAGGGTGAAATCGCGGCGGGTATTTGTGGATTTGTACTTGACATTCATAAGTGTACTGTGTGTACCCATATTTGAGAATAAATGAATTGAATCGACTTGATCGGTGATCACCGAACGCTTATCACATTTGTCTCCAAATGCCGTTTATTGGGCACTCATTGTGTGACAGTTCGTCTCCAGTATAAATTGATCTCAAATGTCAATTGACACCAGTCTCACTGTCGCCAAGCGGCTCAATAGAGCTGACTGCGGTAGTGACGACACAAACAGCTTCTTACTAAGCTGTGATATAGCACGGAAAAAATATTGTCGCCTCGGCAACCCAACTATAACTTTAAGTGCGTTAACGTATCGTATTTCCTACTAGCCTTTTCTCTGATATGCTATCTCGTTCGTACTTTTTCATCATTTTAGCGAAAGAGAAAGAAAAATACTAAAAAAAAAAAAGTGTTTTTCCTTCGCTAAAACAATAATAATAACACCGTGTAAATTGCTATAAAACATTGGCAATTATATTCTAAAGATATTAAATTATTATTTAACAAACTTATTTATTTCTACAACACGTATTATAAATTTATTTATTTCTGATAAACAAAAAATCGGATATTTTTATCAGGATTTTTTCAAAAATCAGCCGCTAAAGAAGCGAGCGAGCGAAGCCATGCGGGCAAGCTAGTACTAAACAAAGAGTGAACTGATTTCCAAAAATTTAATGGAATCGGTAACGGAAACTAATATTAGATACCTAAAACTATGCGAAACTCAAATAGTTTCGCATAGTTTTAGATTACAATTTCTTATCAAACACGTAAAATACAAGTAACATTTTTAACGTTGTAACAGATGAGTCAAGCAGATAAGTACTTCGTTTAGCGTTATTAATTTTAGTGTTCAAAATTGCGTCAATTCATATGTACTATGTAGAAAAGTAGATAGTGGTGTCGATTCTGATGTACCACTTACTAAACTAAACCAAAATTGATAGCTCTAAAATTATTGCCATCCTTTTCACACACATTGAAATGTAAAAGAAGTAGATCATTTTAGTCCACTCATATTGGTTTAGTTTAGTTAGTGGTACAACAAAATCAATCAACTTCAATGACTGAGATTTCTTATTCACCATTATCTCGCTACTTTATCGACGTGGTTCAAGCTAAAGAAATAAAAAAAGTCGTTCCTTATATTAATTCGACAATTTTCTATGGAACAACTAAACCCGATTTCAGTGTTAGTCCCATAGTAAAACCTGTTCATAATTATTAGTAAAATGAGCTCGGCACAGTAGCACCGTTCCGTCTAACCTTGTAATTTCTGTGCTGTTACCCGATTGGCAAGAAGCCACACGATGCCGAGAAAAAATGCGCCTTTTTTTGTCGAACACCAAGAATCTTAAATCCAACTAGGTTCTTAGATGGATCATGGATTGTAACGTAAGAAGCCCTACCTAGGCCTAGGTAGGAGGGGGTAGATTCCTGGCCTTGGGTCGCTAGAACCCAGAACCACCGAGCTACCCCAGTAAGCCTCCTCCATCCTTCGCCTATCTTTCCTGCTTTGTCCCAACCTCGGCCAGGTGAATCCGCATTTTTTTTGAATGTAGTCAAGCCAAAGCTGTATCGGTCTTCATCTTCACGGTCTCTACCAATAATTCATTCACTACTTCTACTTCTTTACCTACCATCACTATGTCTTAGCAAAGTGTCACTCGAGTATACGGATTTCGGATCGAGTTTAATTATATCTCGAATATTTATCATAGTACTAATAAGATCTAAAGAACGATTTTTTTTGTAAGAAAAAAAATAATCTCCCGATTTAAATTTTTGCAGTGTTCTGTGAATTCAAATGAAACGGTGTATCATGGCAGTTCAGTAAGCAGTATAATTGAAAATTTGAAAGTTTTGCGCAAGGGACGTATCACTCTTTCGGCTTTGTGAGTTTTGGACATTTTGCTCAGAGGTAATTTTACGCCTTGGACTTAAAAATTTTTGGACAATTTGAGATAGTTTGTAATTTTGCGCTTTTGAGATTGTGCTGCTAAACGGAAAGCAAGGCCGCCTTTACCCGGGGGTTCAAGGAGCGCGGCGCACCCGGGCGCAGAGTCCTAGGGGGCGCAAGCCGACCGCTATAAACGATAGGTAGTTACTACTCACAGAATTTATCTGTGCTACACGCAGGCTGACTTTCGCACCCCGGCGCTGCATATGCTTAAGACGGATAGTAGGTAGTAGGATTGTGTAGTATTGATTTACCTGTGTCTTGGAGTCAGGACGGGCCCACCAAAACTCTCCGTTTCGCCGCAACTCGGCGATTTTCTGATTGAGTCGGTGTGCGAGCACCACTGTCAGCGGCATGCATTCTTCTGTCTCGTCAGTAGCGTAGCCGAACATTAAACCCTGTACAGAAATAGTCATAAGTAAAAGCATGACCACTTACAAACGAAGCTACAGATAGTTTCGTTCCACGGAATCCCGACCCACTCTTTCTACGAATCTTACTTATTTTTATTATGTATTGAAATTTCTGTAAGTTGCCTTTTTATGAACAGAATATTAAAAAACAGAGAAACAACTAGAAAATAATCTTCTGCGTATTTTTTATTTTTTCTGCAATTTTTGTAAATTATAGGTGATTATGAATTTTTTGTCTATCTGTTTCAATGTGTTCTTGTCATAGGCTGCATTGGCAATCAGGTTTTTCTTATAATTATCTACCCACTAGTTCTGATAAACGTTTTTGTTTGTGTGCATGATAACCACAGATTACCGCTCAAGATTTTGCACTGAAACCGATCGAATCACATACTTAATATATCGGTCAAAATACACTCAATAAAATTAATCCTGATTGGTTGATAACTAGGCGCGAGTGAAGTAGTTTTGAGTTAGATAATGTGAACGCTTGGTCTCAGTCCCCACACGGTTCCTCCGACTTTGTTGCGTTTTTGTAGGAACAAAGATCTCGTAAAGCTGTATCTATAGGGGTAATCTGTTACCTTATAACACACAAATGTGTTTTATAACAGTTATGGGTTTCTAACACCCAGTTTAGAGGTTAGTGACTCTAACAACATGGATGTACTATTTCCTGAATAAATCATTTTGAATTTTGAAGTTTCTTATAAGTTGTCACTCTGTCCTTTCTAGTCTATGCCAAACTTTTATATTCTAGTCCAAATTGAATGAGAAAGGAACTAATCCACATTGCAGCCGTCACAACTGATTCAATACAATTGCAGCCATGTATCTGCACATTATCTTACTCATTTTCCTGGAAGGGAATCAGCTAAGGAAATCACAATTCATTTACAAAAAAATGTCTACATGCATCCTTATTGATTCAATGTACTATTAGGAATGAGTAATTCATTCAAAATACAATGACTCGATGGTTTTCCATTTTCCAGGTTAATAATGAAAATGTTGTCACACAACAATGCCTATATCCACATTCCAGGATGAGTTAAAAGACATTTCAATGCTTTTTGTATCCTATCATAGATGTATCAATGGGTTCAATATTGAATTAATGAGTCTATTGAGTTCATCTCATGTTCCATACCATTCAAAAGATTATAAATTGAAATCGATTCTCAGATGTAATCATTGCTACTGAGCTGACGGTATTGTTATAATACTTATACGTTGACGTATTTCATTCAAATGTTTCACCTTTGTCTATTTTGTACATAAATAGTAACTATATCAGACATGAAAACTGTAAGATCATCTAGTGTGATCTAGAATAACTTATAATTATTTTTTCATGTTGTAAAAATATATTTGCCATAGAAACATTACTTGGATACAATCTTTGTGTGCTTTGTGCACAGACGGTTGTCTTGGGACCGCACTGACATGGAGTTCAATGAAGCGCCTCCAGTGGACCCCTTTGTAATACCAGACTCCAGCTTATGGCCTGATATCGGGAAACCTAGTTAAATAATGTGTGAAGACGTGTTGTATATTTAACATTGTAGTTAAAGGGGTCTGCATACGTTATTAAACATGTTGTAACACATATTCCTACATTATGTAATATAGAGTTTAGTTTGCTTCGACGCAACTGAATTGCGTTTACTTTATCGACAATACAGCAGATTACAGAATCCAAGGCTATCCTGCAGCCCCAAAATAGGCTCTAGGACCATATTATGGGAACCTCTATCAGCGGAAACATAGTAAGATATGAGTTTAGGGGAAGATATTAGTTTTATATGATTTCTTGCAAATATAAAATAAAAAACAAACGAGGTTAAAAAAAAATAAAGAAAACAAATACAAACTTTAGACTTAAGGCTCCCAGCGACAACAAAAAGTAACAATGTAAATTAGACCACTATTATTATATTGTATTATTTCAGAGTAGGAATAAAACTGATAGAAAGGTCACATAAGAAAAATCTTTCTTCAAGAAATGATTGTCATAGATAAGAGCAATTTTATTAAGCACATGTTGATTTATGGGTTATTTTGCTTAAACCAGGACTGGGAATTAATGTATGCTCTGTATCATTTCATGCACAGCTATGCCCTGTTGTATGAATTTTTTTTTTAATAAAGGGCTATTTTATGGAGATGCGGTGCCACACGTGGGGTCTTCCACGGGCTTTACAACAACGCGGTCACTGCCAACGTGTCTCCATAAAAGCTCTCATAGATGGGCATAGGTCTCAATAAACGAGGTATTATGGTCCACCAGGGCTGAGACGGAACTGGTGTAATGTGGACAGAAATATTACATACCTGGTCACCAGCCCCGACCTCCTCGTCAATCCTGTTCTCATGCACTCCCGCAGCAATGTTTGGAGACTGCTGGTCCAGGGCGAGCATCACCGAGCATGTCTTGTAATCAAACCCTGATCCCAACATGCTTATTAGTTCATAGAAATATCAACATTGTATGTATGTGTCTTGTGGGTTTATTGAATGAAAATGGTGGTCCCCATGGATATAGGTACTTTTTACCTATAATGGAAAGGAGAAGGCTTATGAGTTGGGTAGGAGGTTGTTTGTTTGTACCACTTTTCCCCAAAATGGCTTGACCGATATTGATGCTGCTGTTTTATTTAAAAGCAGGTGTCATTGTAATGATTCTAAACTATGTTTGATGAAAATCTGTATAATCATTTGAATGTTCTCGAGCTCTTTTCTACATTGGTTGATATTAATTGATAGGTAGGATTTACAAACAATTAGTTAAATACCTACCCATCAAGTACCTCCCCACCTGGTGACTCGTCAGGTGGGGAGGTACTTTTGTATATGAAAGTCCCACAATTAACCTACCAGAATAAAATACATACAGCTAAAATTATTTTATGGTAAAATGTGTTTCTTATGGTACATGACTTATTTTGTCACTATTATCATGACAACAAGGGTTTATCTCATTACTGTTTTAGTAGGCTTATTTTTTACATTAGGAATGGTTGACAATGAAATGTTTCCATTTTACTGGTGAACTAAGAATTTTCTGTCTTTGAAATGAACACGGGTTTCATGCACCAATTAATTATCTTTATCAATTTGCAAGAAACCTGTCATTTTCTTAAATTCAATTAGATTCAAACTCGTCACAATGTCAAACTTCTTGCAAATTAAATTTTTGAGTACTTATTCACTTAACAATAGATTTGTATGTCCTAAAGGAGCCCGCTGATTGTTTTTGCCCTCATTGACCATGTCACATCATGCATTAGAATCCCGATGTAGCAGATGTCATTTGGTATCAATATTTCCCCATGTCACGTGCAGCAGGCTTTAATTCAATTTGTACCTGATCTCCAGCCCCAATATCTATTTCCTCTCGGTCTTCATACACCCCACTGGCAATGTTTGGACTCTGCTGTTCAATAGCCACTAGCAAGTTCAGTGTACGCCAATCAAAACCTAGTGTACGGAACATTATTTAGCACCACTAGGTATAATACAAAATTTTGAATTGCTTGTGTAGACACTGCATCTGGCTTTATGCCAGTACTACACGACAGCTATGGTATGAGCGAGCAATACAAGGATTTTGTTACATACCTTTGGACGAGTCGTCGTATCCGATGTGCTTGACAGTATCTCTAACGACTTTTTGGTAGTCAACATTAGCTTTTGATGTGATTTCTCCGCACAAGAGCACCATGCCGGTTTTAGTCACCGTTTCTGTTGATAATTTGCACTGTTAGCTCTGAATTCCATAGTCCTGTCATCGATATCAGGGTTACTAGGCTATCGATTCATAACCACTTACCGCACGCTACTTTTGCATTCGGGTCCTGTCTCAGGTGAGCATCCAAGATAGCGTCGCTGATTTGATCGCACATTTTGTCTGGAAATAAGAATACGATTTCAGCATGTCGCTAATGTTTTTGTTTTGTAGGTTCAATAATTTCACCATGATTTAATTGGTGAGAACCACGTGCAGGTGCTATTTAAAAGCGGATCTATTGACCGCCTCCCGCCACCATGATGTAACAAAACATTGTCTCATGAGGACCATGTGTTTTGACAGCACATTGGCGACATTTACATTGGATGTTTGTGATATGAAATGCTGAGTTCTAGTAGGGTTTTTATAAGTCACTTTATCTGCGCACATGTTGGAGGCGGCCATTTTTCGTATAGCACGATTCCTCGTATCGGTAATAGTAAAGGAAACTAACCTGGATGACCCTCGCCAACGGATTCTGATGTGAACAAAAACATTGATCCATCTTCCATATCATAACTGTGTCCATTTGTTTTAGCGTATCCATTCATTTTAGACGTCTCCGGCATCCTGAATTTAGAGTTAGCTCACAAAAATAACCCGAAAATGCCCCTTGAATTAACACTGTGGAAAAGAGGTTCGGCGCACAGCTACACCGATATTTATAAGGTTGGTGGGGCGCCACTAATCGGTAGATTCTGTCCAATAGGAAATTTAGACAGTAAATGAGACACGCAGTCTGATTGGTCAAAATAAGTTGTTTTGGTTTTTCAACCTGAAACAGATAACATAACTGAGGCCGCGAATTTTTAAGCTATCTGTCGGAAAATATTATAGGAAATTATAACAAAATAAATAGTTTTTTGCTATTTTAGTGTGTACAACTAGTTTTATAAATTAGGTCGAAGCTTTTTTCATGACCGTAAAGGAACGCACTATATTTATCTCATCGAGCTAAGCTACAACATGATAACATAAATTGATTTACATCAGACAGCAAAGATATCTGTACAGGTTGTCCAGTAATGACTGGATAATCCAGCAGAAGCTACTAGGAGATTCTGAGACTGGCCAAACACTGCAATAAAATGTTTTCGAATATCCGGCAAGAATTATGACTTCATAATATGTTTTAAACGTCATTCGTTTTTGTTCAGTACTGCCGCAAATAAATTGATATTGCCAGTTTTCTTATCATATTACTATTTGAGGACATTAATGTTTTTTTTATTTGACCTTTTTATTATTATTATTTTTTTACAATCTCTAGCCCAGTTATTGCCATTAATTTTTTTAAATCGATGAAAATAAATATTTCATTTCTGGTCGATTTTTGGCAAAAGTTTCATGTTCTGATGCATAGATAAGAATGTATACTAGTTCTGATGTGTAAGAAAAATTTACTGTTGCCTACGTTGCTAACTTTACAGTAATTGGCACAATTCATGGTTGTTCTGAAACGGTATAGGAAATCATAAATATTGTTCATAAAGTTCAAAGTTATTCAATCCAATCCAGAGTTTTGGAGGGATCATGATGAAGTATCAATCAAGTGACCCGATTTCCCCACAAATACTTGAGATACTAACGAAAACGTACCAATTTGGAGGTACGGGTAGAGGATTGAGAAAATAACGCAAAATGCTTATTTTAAATATGCAAGCAAAGTTCGAGAAAGCAAAATTAAAAAAAAACAACTTATTGGAAAATTTTGTTTCGATTTTTGGGTAGTTTTAAGGTGGGCACCTTAAAACTACCCAAAAATACAAGCACCTTCAAGATAATCAATTAATTACTGCACAACCTGTATATAATGGAAAAGCATATTTTGTAGAGCAGACTCACAAAGACTAGAGCCCTTAATACGTAATGATACTATAAAATATATTAAATAAATAAAAAACGTAGCATCGTTGGTATCTCAATACCAACGATGCTACGTTTGGCAAACGTAATAACAACCAATAATTGGCACAGAATTTACTGAAATCAAAAATATTTTAGCGGAAATTTAAGCTTTGTTCTTGTGTAACTTCAGTTAATTTTCGAACGGCAAAAATTAAATACCTGCAAATGAAACTTTTTATCCAGTATTTAGTTCAAAAAGTAGCCGTAATTCACCACTTTACATGTATAGCTATGCTTATATAGTCACTGTTCACACTATTTTATTCACTTAGCATTTATCACGACCTTTCACGTAACTCTGCTGCAACTATACTGAGAGATCTTTTGCTCGGAGCATTTTAATATTACTAGTTTCCTCGGCGCCTTATCCCATATCGTAAATGCCGCGTTCGTGCGTGAACTTAAACTTTAGGGTTCTCTAGATTTTTACAAAAAATAAATGTATACTTGTAGAAATATTCGATTTTTCGATTCGATACCTACTGTACTTGTACAAGACAGTAAGTTCACTGTTCGAAATACTCTCTGCACCATGGATTTAATGATGCTTCGTCCGAGCTCTGCACTGACCCCCGAGTACTGAAACGCTTGTTTTGACAACAGATTTATTCTAATGCAAATGACAAAGGCAGCAACAGTCGTCAAAGCAAAAGTCGTCTGCTGTCAAAGTTAACAAACGTTTCAGTATTCGGGGGTGAAAATGTTCCGGGGCTGTGGTAACGCTGGGTACTTACTCCTATTTCCTTGAGCCAGAGAAGCTATAGGTGGAACGGATGAGCACTCACTGTCCTATCGCTCGATTTCTCATCATTTATTTACGTTACTATCAAACATATATAAAATGTTCAAACATAAAATATCAAACAACACAAGTCTTTGACATTTTAACACAAAGCTGTTTGATTCAAAGTACAAGTACATGCCTCAATGAACACTGGAGTACAAGTTTCAAATCATACAAACAATTAATATTCCGATAGTATTAGTCCACACAAAGAAGTGCCTGTCCACAAGCAACATCTGTAGCAACATTACATATACACCCGTCGTATTAAGACGCTTCGACAGACTAATTTGTTAAAATCTGATGAGTTGTTTTGGAGATACAAGAGAAGAACGAAACGTGAAAATAGGCAACTACAATCTAATGACCTACATCGGTCAAGCGGTTGTGAAGTTATAGGGTTCGTGAGGGCTCAGTTCGGCGCGAACTACTAGTTAGTGTTTCTTAAAAAAAAGGGCAAAATGTGCGTTAGAGTGGGCGCCGGGGTGGGGGAAGGCAAGTGCTAGAGAAGCTTTAGTGGTAGGGGCTAGTCTACTACTCTTCCAAATGTTAGTACTGAACTCTACCAATGCTGTATACATTGGTATAGTTAGTAGCATAGTACTGTACCGAGATACTATACTGCTTACTCTATCCGCGTACGTCCAACGTAAGTTTCTCAAAATCAAGGAGTAGATAATTAATCAAATAAGCTTCTTAAGGTGCAACGTTTCACTCAGCGCGCGAAATTCAAATTTTCTTGCGTTTTATGTAAATTACAGCGTAATTACTCATCGTAGGTTCATGAAAACTAATTTTGCGATAATAAATATATTGTTTCAAGAAATTACACCAACCAAAAATTCAATTTGAAAGTTTAGTATATGTACATTTCCCACTAAACCAAAAACCAAGATGAAAATCAGCTTATTGAAATTTGTAGCTAAACCAATGCTATCTAGGTAATCATTTTACCCGTAATTTCTTAAAACAACTTATTTATTGGCGCAAAATAGGTTTCAATAAATCCACGATGAGTAATTAAGCTGTAATTGACAAAAAACGCAAGAAAATTTGAATTTCGCGCGATGAGTGAAACGATGCACCTTAAGAATAGAGTACACCGCCGTCTTGTCCATACAAAAAGCGTAGTCTCATACCCACCCCTAAATGTTTTTTCCCCCGATTTCGTTTTTTTTATATGTTATCTACACCGTGGAAAACTATGCTTGTGAGTATGTTTTTTGTTTTAATTTCGCAATATCTTCGTTGTTATAGGCACTTAAAGTGACATTTTTTTTTGCGTCGAATATACGACAAAGAAATTTGCGTCGAATATACGACGAAGAAAATTAGTTGTTATTAGAATACCTTAAACATTTTGTAAAAAAACAAAACATAGCGGCGTAGATCATGGTTTATCCGAACCATTGACAACAATAACAAAAGATTTTGTTAAAATTTAGGGGGTGATAACAGACTACCCCCGAAACGCTAATTTCATCAAAAATTTAGGAAAATTCTCTAACTCTCTCTATTGCACGCACGAGAAACAGAGCGACATCTATACAATTTCAAACAAAACAGCTTTCACCTTCCTTTTGTTAGTTTGTTGTTTTTTTTTGTTCTTTTTTTTTTACCTGTTTCTGTTTTGTCTCGTCACCAAATTACATAAAATAAAAAAAACCCTCGCGGGAGGACTATCCTCTTAATGACAAGTAGGTACAATACAATCCTAGAATATGTCCATCGGCTAACCGAACAGCCAGTATAACTTATTCAGAACCAGATTTTTTAATAGATTTAATTTCCGAGCAGTCATGAGCAGCATGACTTTGTAATATTTTTTCACAAAACGTAGGTACCGGAACTGATAACACAGAAAAGGTTATCAAGCAGAGCTCTGCGTTACATGAAGATATAAAGTTCAATCAAACTTTGATTCAAAGCGGCACGAGCGCGGTTTTTTTTTTTATGAAGACAAGACTCATTTTGGTGACATAACTTCTGACATGCGGGGACAGGGGCGGATTTACCAGCAGGCTGAATAAGCTTGAGCCTAGGGTGGCAGATAGAAGGGGCGGCATATTTAGGGACCGATATAAAAAAGATATTAAGCTAGTAGTTCATTTAAAAAAAACTGTTCCGCCGCCGAAATATCTGCCGTCCTAGGCACAATTTTTGCAAGAATATCAAATATTTTTATACAATTTCAACTAAATAAAACTAGTCACTGACAATTGTAGAGTCAGGGGCGGCAGAAAAATTAATAGATACAAAAATAAAAATATGTAAATCCGCCACTGTGCGGGGAACCAATTTCATTTGATCTGGTGCCTAACATAAACTGTTTTTCGCTTGCGTGCACTTGCTATGAGAAAATTGATTGCAAGCTCGACGAGAATGACGCCAGATACATAATACTAACTACGCAGTACAGTAATGACGTAGATATATTTACCTACCTAAGGTATATGAGTACTATATTTCTTAAGTCGAAACTTTCAGATTCAGATTCAGAAATATGGGTTGTCCCGTCTTCATCCCAGCGGTCTCATCCCAAACACATATTACCAGCTCAACCCATGCAAAAATTAATATTCTTTCTTAAATCGGCCCAAGTGCTATTCTTGGCTCATCCCACGGCAAAAGTGACTAAAAAAGTATGGATAGCATAAAAATGCAAGTTATATTTTGATATAATTGTGTAGATTTAAGTATAAAATACCTAGGTATTAATATTTATTGACCAACTGATACATTGTGAGTTATGCTAAGTGTTAGTGCAACAATAGCCTCTATCAGCCTACCCTAATCTGGCATTCAATATTCAGGATTTTACACGTACCTACATTAATTTTGCATTAATAGGTTTTTAATAATAATTAATATTAAACAGTTTCTAATTTGATAAATGTCAAGTCATTTTAATTTGCTTTAACTGCTTTAACGGCTTATTCACACATCGACAAATCGAATCGTAAATGTGGTTTTTATTCCATGCACCTGATTAGTTACTGTTATTAGAGAGTTATCTGATTTTCTGACTAGCGTGCGCTTAATCTATCTATTCACCTGCGAGCAAAAATGTATGGCGCTATCTTTTTCTCGAATCGTCGTTTTGCCCCTAAGGACCACGTCTCTGTACCATTGCATACCACTATATAATCAAAGATATACTGGTTTGACATAAAAATATTATCAATTTAGTTTTGTCTAGTCGAACCTCCATGACAATGACGTGGTCTCCTGTTATTGGGCGTGCACCCAGCTTGATGTCTATGTTTCAAAATGTGAATATAATGTGTAACTTCTGTTGGGGATCTATCACATTCTTATAAATGCGAAAGAATGTGTGTAAGTGTGTAAGTATGTAAGTGTGTTTGTCCCCGTTCAACTCTGTAAGGGGCCGTTCAAGTATTACGTAAGCACTATTTTTTTTGTTTTGCTTATTTTGGATGACATGGGGGTAGGGGAGTCTATATGATGATTACGTCATCGGTAGTTATTTACTTATGTTCGTAAGCTTATAATATTCTTGTCCCTTATTCTATGTTGAATACTGTATCAATAAAATCTAATCTCTATCCTAAATCTATTTTCTTATTTTTAAAATATAATTATATTTTAAAAAAAAATATATATAATTGAAAAATGTTTACGTAAGCATGGAGGAGGGGGTAAGAGCTTTGCTTACTTTTGGTGACAAGGAGGATGGGGGGTAAATAATTGTAATAAATCTGCTTACGTAATACTTGAACGGCCCCTAACAGCTGAACGGATTTGAATGAAATTTAGTGAGGTAGCTTACACCCTAGAATAACACAGGCATTTCATCCCGTAAAAATATTCGGTAACTGTACATTAGCGGGTGAAACCGCGGGGCGCAGCTAGTATTGTATAAAAAAAATATTTAAAAAAAGACCCTTTGTCTTCCGACACTGCAGATTTGTAAGAGTCTAGGTACTCTCTTACAATTCTGCAGTGTGAAGTGTCTGTAAGAAGAACCTACTATACCTACATACTAAAAAAAAAAAAAACTGGTAATTTTACATCATTCTTTAATCTCATTACTTTTTACTTATTTATTTACAAAGCAACCACTTTTGTTTTTTGACTTATGAGTATAACAACATCGTGTAGGCATCCAGATGTCTACTGAATAATACTTTGCTTGTATGTGATAAATTTATTATGAAACAAAAGTGAAATCTTTATCTACAGCATAAATATCTACTATTTATCAAAAGCAAGTTCAATTCACGGGTCAGTAGACTTCTATCACAGAATGATGACTTGGTACATTGGAGCCATCCACTTCGAACTTTGTTTACAGAATGTAGCAGTAAATAACGCAAATCGGGATATAAAAACTAGTTAGACTTAAGTATCTTTCCAAAACGGCTAATTCAAAGGTTGCGTTGCCTTACTATTAGTACTCACGGGGTATTTACCACGGTTATTGTTTTTGTTGAGTTCCCGATATTTCGGCACAGTTGCATGCAACAATAACAAAAACAATAACCGTGGTAAATATCCCGTGAGTACTAATATTAATGTTGTAAACAACCACCAAAGTCTAAAACTGCGTTGCCTTACAACAAAATAACACATTTGTGCAAAAGACACATTTGTGTGCAGTAAGTAATTTTTTGTGAAGAAATGTGGTGTGTTTTTACAAGGTTTTTTTACGAGCAGCATTTGATTTTTAGGTTTTTACACTGCCAAGCGTTCCTCGTGGATTTTCCAAAACATCTTACGCAAAGATTTGGTTCCACATTCTTCGTGCTTACCTACCTACCCTAGAATGGAACTTCCTGCCGTCTTCCCTTGCTTTACCATATTTGCAATAAAATACACAAACAGCCGGATATATGGCGATGTTCCTAGATTTTTTAAATTGCTGGCCGCCAATTTATGTAAAAATAATTTCTTAGAGTTTAGAAAAATAACCAGTGTCATACATTTTTATTGATCTTGTACTCTGCAGCTTTTAAACATTCCACTGCTGAGATATCGACCTATCCTCGAGGTATGAGACAACAGAAAGAGATCCTGTATTATTTCAACCCAATTTCAACCACAGCTAGCAGGTTTTGGAATGCTTATCCGAATCACAGCCGATAAACTAAAATGCAGGTACGTACCCTTGGTAATTAATCTAGATATCGTTTTGATTATGGATGTAGATAATTTGTAAACATGTTGAACAATAATCAGAGCGGTGGCAGTCGCGAATCAAAATACATACCTTTCAGTACTGAACAATCGACAAATGTTATTGTGGTAGCGAGGAATGCACGGTCCTATACCACAGAGCCTATTCTAAACAGTCTTATTATAGAGTGCGGTGATTTTGATTCTGCAATCGGACCAAATTAGTGTGCCCAAAATTGAGTGATTCATTATGATTAACGATGTATCAGTGTAAGCATAGGGTCTTTGAAAAATGTATGGATATCGCACACTACTGCATTTTGTAACGACGTGCTTTTGTTTACTTAGCAGAACACAGGTAAATATGTACCCAAACCTCGAAATATTGCATCTATTTTTATTGCTATATAATAAGTACTTACCTAACTGAATTTATACAAAGGTCTTATCTTTGGATAATTAGCTACCTACCAGACTACTTATTTGATACATGATTTATTTTGCAAGGCGTTGCAGGTGTTGTTGTTATGTTTGGTAGCTGATACCAATATCAATAGGTACATCTTTGTAAGTAGTAGAGAAACCGCAAGCGTTCTCTGATCCCCAAGTGTGGGGATTATGGCAACCCACCCCTTTTCTAAGAGTGAGCTGTGGTCCTTTGTTCAGCAGTGGCTAATTTCCTTAATTATGCATTTTTATCCAAAAAACTTTAAAGTGCCGCAGCTGCTTACGTCCTTCACTAAAATTCCTGTAGATCTATCCATCTAGTTATAACGAAACGCCATTACAGCAATGCTCTACTCGTGCTCTACAGTAAGAAAATAAACCTGGATCAATTAAAAGGAGGAAGTGATCCCATCAAGATCGGCTCATCCGTTCGGTCGCGCAAAGGTAACAGACAGACTGAGAGACAGTGAAGAAAAGTTATTTTCGGATTTACCTATTTGAGACAAGAGAGAAGACCAGTACAGTACAGATAGATAGTCTGACGCATCTGCGTTGTTTGCTACGCAAATTTGTGAAACTGATGGCTGCATGGTAGAACTATATTGAATGGAAATTATGCACTTGGTTAAAGTCCAAATATCTTCATATGTTTAGGTGGACGCGTTTTTTGATGCTCTCGATCCGACGAAACTGGAATTGGATGAGTGGCACCAGCGGGACCCGCGGGTTGCGATCCCTAACGGCGGCGTGAGGAACCTCGGCTGTGAAAGGCCAAACGTCTACATTTGCGAGGTACCCGATTCAGTTTTTGACGCATTATACGCTCTCTTGCCCGCAGTCAATATTTTGGTTATAGGAACTTTTTCTTTGTTGTCTTGAACTAATTATTGAACTAAACAAGTTTTTGTTAATTGAAATAAATGATGAACGAATTCTTGTGTTGATCCAAACAAGTTTTCGTGTCTCTCTTATACCTACTCATTTAGTAGAAATTAAATTAAACATTTGCACAAACCTCAGTGGTTCGATATCTAAGTATTTTTCGAAGGCGCGGTTTGCGATAGCCCGCGGCTTTATAGAGGGAAAAAAACACAACCTTAATTCCAACAATCCAACGTCGAACATGTACTTATGGCCCTTGGGTCCCTAAATCTAAGTTTGCTTCCGCGCGAGCAAAAAGGACTGCATAACTATATACACTGTTGTTACATAATATAAATACATTGAAATGTTTCACCCGAAAAATTGAGCTTTTTCTTAAGTTTTGAAAGTGAGTACAGATACTACTACTTTCAAAACTAGGTATATTGCATTTTTTCAGGAGCCAGACAACGTGATCCTCACAGAGACCGCGAAGACATGCAACTACCGGAGTGTGCGATACCACGAGCAGGTCTACAAATGGGTTGCAGGCCGCGGCTGCTTACTTTACACGCCAGATTTCCTCTACAAGTCGGGCTACAATAACATCAGTTTAAACTCAGCCTGTCTCTATGGCGGGCTTTGGGCTCCTTGCCTGGAGATGGTTAGTTCATCACTCAGAAAAATTTATTATCAAAGGTTCATCAACATCTAACAAAAAATATATTTAGAGGCAAGAACTGTATTTAAAGTAGTGTTTTTCCGCTGCGATGTTGCGTCTACTACAACAGGAATAAACTTGTATCTCTAGACTCTAGGGATACACGTTCATTCTTCTGTAAGTACTGTGACGACACTTATTTCACCTCTACACGAGGAATGAACAGGGCGTGTTGACACTCCGAGACTGAGACCATGTCACAGCCACAGGTTATTTATTTTTCATTAACCTCTCGAAGGTATCGCGGCTCCTCACTATTACATTTGATCCCCTATCCAAAAATAATTACAACTTGGCCTATGGCCTATGAATAAGTCCGTTGTCAAAATTTTACGCTAAGGGTCCTTTACTGCAGGACTGATTATCTGAGTACTATAAACGGTTAATGTCTGATGATTAAAACAGAGGGAGGAGACAACTTGGTCTTACGATAATAGACCAATAAGTACAGATCTGCATCAGCGATCACACAAACGCAAAGAGAAGTGGGGTAAATTGTGCTTCAACATTTTAAGCATTCCGCTGACTTACCACACACTTAATGCAGTAGGTACATAAATAACTATCTTATCCGTGTAAAAGATAGCTATCTTTCTTTGATTTTGATCTAAAATGATAGACTTGATAATTTTTACGAGTATGAGTCAAGAGTTCTGTGGTCAGTGACAGTATATCACTTACCTACGACGAGCGGAATGGCCATGTGACAGCCTACCTGATGATCATGACCAAGAGGCGCAGAGTTTTGAATGGTATTATCTGCTCTGGCATGAGTTGCATGGCATTTCCGACACAGGGAATCCTAGAAAGCTAAGAGAGTGGAGCGTTACGTAGGAATTTTAAGGAATCCGGAATGATAATTTACCCTTATCTGTGCCTCGAATAATATATACACATTTACAGGCAATGATAGGCAAGCACACTTACATGATAATAAATAAATAATGTATAGGTCCTCCAGCAGTAAAAATAACTTCCGTATTTATTGCGTAATGACAAATGGAATATCGAAAATAAGAACATATCTTATCACATTATCAGTTATTTTAATGTGAATACATTCAGCGTATCTTGGTTGCACCGGTTTTATTGCTTCAACATATTATTATCAACAAAATTCTTTGAAGAAGCCAACTATGTACTTAAGTATTTCCACAGAATAAATAATATTGAATACACAGTGTCGATACCTGGAACTCACACACGGGACAACACCCAGATTCGCATTGATTTTTAACCGACCTCCCAAAAAAAAAGAGGAGGTTCTCAAGTTGACTGTTTTTTTTAAAATATGAAATGCATAGGTACAATATAATACAATACATCATCATCATTAGCCATATGACGTCCACTGCTGAACATAGGCCTCCCCCTTAGAGCGCCACACCGACCGACAACGGGCCACTTGCACGGGGCCGCGACTTTCACAATGTCGTCAGTCCACCTATTGGGACAAACCTTAGCAACAAAGTAGGTAACCTATTTTAAAACCTGTTTACAGGCCAAAGAAGATGGCACCTGTGGGTGCTTCCCGTTCGACCCAGCGCTTGAAGAAGTTGCGAAGACTGTGAGAGAGGCTCTTATAAATGCCGCCCACGGACGCTGGGAGAGGTGCTTCTACACGGCCACTGAATGCTGCAACCATCACATGTCTGACAATGTTACAGGTAAGGTACCTGGACCAGAATACATAATAGTATACATAATAGTAATAATAGTAATACATAATAGTATACTACGTATTATAATTATGAAATGACATTTTTCAGTGGAACATTTTTTCACATTTTTTGTCGTGATTCCAGTGGATGGTTTCATTGTAAAAGTTTTTCACAATGAGGGTACAGTGATATTCTAGGATATGGCCGCTACAACACACAACAACCTTTATAAATACACGAAGGCGCTTGACGAACGCAAAAATATTATTTTATCTATCGTATTAAGTTACTGCGCGCGAGAACTTCCCTTTGCTCTGACCGTGCACCTTTAATGGAGCTTGTTTAACTTGGACTTTGATGAGAAGACCTGGGTCATATTGCGTAAGTCTGTTGGCGATGGCCATCGCGTGGCACCTTTCGAGCGAACGGGATGACAAACGAGTACCATTGCCACCAGTCTTAGGGTGTCTACACATGGCCTGACCTGACATCGTGTGAAAGGGACAGCTACATATGAATTTCACGGGAGCAAAAGAAACAAACTATTAAGGTTATAACTTCTCCCTTTCGCTCCCTCAGACACTTATATATAGCCATCTCTTTCAAACGCTGTCAGGTCAGGCCATGTAGCGAGGCCTTTACAAAAAAGGCCTGGAATAAATTATGATAAGGAATAATTAAATGATTGAAATTCATACCACTGTGCCCTGATGTTTTTTCAGATGAGAATCATTGTGAGACGACTTTTGACGGCTGGACGTGTTGGGGTGAGGCTGAAGCAGATACCATCGCAACAGAAGTCTGCTCGGAATTCGCGTACTCCAACGTAGGGCCTTCTTGTCACCGTAAGTTAAAAAGTAGAGAAATTTTAAAATGTCTAGTTACGTAAAACAAACATTTACCAATTTACCATTTTTTTTACCAATTAAACATTTACTTACCACCTTCATCTGGCTGAGCACCCGACGCCATCAGATCCATCGTGGGAACATGTGAATAAAATTAACTCAAAGCACATCAGAGGCCTACATCAGTGGATAAATACAGCATGATACAGCCTATCGACAATGATGCTTAGTTTTGAACTGTGAATTCCATATACATTTATTCTGTAAATCTTCGTAATGTGTTAAAATGTTTCAGATTACAGCACTAAGCAATGCCACCACAACGGCACATGGGAACTACAGACTGATTACAGCACCTGCAGCATCACTCCTCGGCTACTGCGTCGGTATCGCTTCCACATTGCGGTGCTTTCCTTCTCCATCGCAGCCTGTCTTCCTGCTGTTTTCATCTTCTTCTTCTACAAACGGCTGAGGATCACGAGAGTGTCGCTGCATAGGAACTTGTTGATTGTCATCATCACTAGGAACATACTGGTCATCGTGAGTCGGAGTGCGGTGAGGAATTAATCACAAAATCTATCGGTTCGATGTACTTGAATTCTAAATAATGCGAATTTAGGTTTCTGTTTGTTATCTTGTCACGACTACCATCTGTATTGAGGTCGGCTAGGACCTGGATACAATTTGTACTGTGCAGCATGGGGATGGATGTAGGAAACATTGACGACCATCCTGGCTAAGTTGATAGCGCACTACCATAGAAGGAGGTCCCGGCTGGCCAGATGTTTAAATGTTGAATTTGAATACTCTATGTTAGGTTAGGTGTGTTATGGCTATGGGGCGCTGACCTTCCGGTTGACGCAGGTCCTCTCGGGGCATGGATGCCTCGGGAGGTACCTGTGCAACGTGGCCCGGAGGGAGGCGACCCCGGTTTGCCACCAGTGCGGCTGCGTGGAGGAAACTGCGCAGCACGTGCTTGAGATATGCCCGGGGGCAGCGGAACCGCGGCTGGAGTTGGTGGCAGTCGTGGGGGTGGACCTCTCGTTGTCGACTATTCTAGCTCGAATGGTCGACGACGAGAGGTCATGGGAGGCGATGGTCTCTTTCTGCGAGGTTGTGATGTCGCAGAGGGAGACCGAGGAGCGAGAGAGAGAGAGAGATCCTCTCGCTCACCCGCTCCGGAGAGCGCGGACACGGAGGCGAGCCAGCAGGGCTCGTACTCCGTCTCCGCTTGGAGGGCCTGGGGCGACGAATACCGGGTTACCCGTCGCCTCCCTCACCTAGGGCCCTCCAGGGATGAATGGGAGTTTTCCTCGAGCCGGACGGAGGGCCTTCGTTCCCCTCCTGAGGTGGGTCCACCCCGGTGCAAAAAGGGGTGGACATCGGCAAAACAGGGCTGCGGAGAGTGCGCGAGCGATCCCGCGGCCCTGTTTGCGATTCCGATGCCGACGGAACATCGTGGGGTTTTTAGTCGGTAGGGGCGTCGTCTTTTCCGTGACGTCGATTCCGACATAGCCCGTCCGTCCACCCAGCGGACGGGTATGCGTAAGTGCATTTTCCCCACGTACAAAAAAAAAAAAAAAAGGTGTGTTATGGCTAGTTGTGGACATGGCTTCGTCGAAACAGAATTCTAGTAGATGCTTTAAGTGTGAAACTTTAATATTTTTTTCCTAGAAAGTGGAGAGAGATGGATATACTAGAAATCCGGGGTAAAATCGCGAGATGACTGGGTATCGAAGCTGCCTTAAACACCGAACTCCTTGTGCATCCAAATCAAATAAAGATAATCTTCCAGATCTACATAGATGAGCTCACAAATGCTGGAGAAACAGTGATGTCGACGCACGCATACTGGTGTCGAGTGCTTGCTATCGCGGAAAGGGTTGCAGCAAATTGCGTCTTTGTGGCCATGCTGGTCGAAGGCATCTACTTACATAGAACCATAGTGGCGGTGTTCCGTAAAAAGTTGAAGGTTGCCTGGCTATACGGCATCGGAGCAGGTGAGATCACATTACTTTGGGTATACACATCGACCTTTAAATAAACTAATACGCCAAAATGCGAATAAAACTCTCAAGAGTTCCGTACTAGTTTAAGATTATTTCCTGTCGGTAAACATTCTCAGATATTCTATTTACCATAGATATACCTATATCTAGTTCCTAAGAAAATCGACTGTGACATATAAACAGACGGACAGGCAAACAGAGACCGGATTCTTACAATACTTTCATTTTTTACCAACATTCTGGCACGAAACCCTTAAATTGTGACGTGAAATTGTTTTTCATGCTATCCTCACACTATACGCACTGAAGATAAGAAACCATATCTATAACCAATCAATGCTTTACATCTATTTTGTATTTTTAGTGATTGCCGTCATCCCCGTACTAATATGGTCCGTCGTAATGGGTTTACTGAACAACCACTCCTGCTGGCTGGTCTACTCGGTGGAACACATTCAGTGGATACTAGACGCTCCGAGAATAGCCATATTACTGATAAATAGTGTGCTTTTCATAGATGTATTGAGAGTGCTTCTAACCAAGATCAGAAATAGCGAAAATGCAAATCAGTTGTAAGTAATTTCCTTCAGATGTTTACAAGATTTCCGCAGCTGTCCCTATTTTACTTTTAAGAAACAAGTAGGTATTTTTATTAAAAAAAAAAACAAATAAAAAAGGACTGCAAAATATAGCTTACTAGTTGTTACCCGCGATTGCGTTCGCGTGGACGTAAAAAAAGTATTCTATGTCCGTCTTTATGATATACAGTAACTCCTTATCATATTTTATCAAGTTCCGTTCAGATCCAGATCCAGAACATCCAGATAGAGAGACAAAGTAAATTCCTATAGTTCGCTAGATGGCGTTGATCCATTTTTGTGCATTATTTTTGACGTTTTGTATAGACTCACAGTTGTAATGTAGGGAGTTCTGAGTCGCGCAAGCGAAGTTTTTTCCTCGAGACGAACGTATTCATTTTTATATCTCGAAGCTTTATTGGTCCTGATACGACTGCGGCTATATTCCTCTGAATTATAATATTAGTTAAGATAGGATGATTATGACACTCCGGACATAATTATAGAGAAATCTTATAATTGCTCAGTCCTCACTGTTCAAAATCAGTAAAGCTGATTAAGCTGTAGGGGGGTAATGTGTTTTGTTGTGTATAAATAATTATACTCAATACACCTCAAAAACTCCCACCCTCTTTTTTTAGAAGTCGGTCAAAAATCACTCCTGCGAATTTTACCGCGATAGCAAGCATTGCATAGATACATTTAAAAATAATAGTTTCTGCCCGGTGTTTGCCTTTCCCCGAACATTTGTCAACACTAGCAAGCTTCATAAATCATGAGCCTAGATACAGTTTGGTTGCTCAAATATCTATAATTAGGGTTCCTTGTAAGGAACCCTTTTAAGTTCGTCATGTCCTTATAACTAATTTTTTAATAAACATTAAAAATTAAATAAATATTTATTAATATATTTTTTTGCTTGTGTCCAGGAGTACAACGAAAGCCACGTTATTCCTGATGCCAATTTTCGGAACGCAGTTTCTGCTGACTGCGTTCAGACCGACGACCACGGACTGCATCGGAGAGCAGATCTACTACTACGCGTTCTACACCATAGAAGGCCTGCAGGGCTTTATAGTTGCTATGCTTTACTGCTACGTTAACAAGGAGGTAAGTTCGTTTTGCGACGACTTTCAACTATAATTTTTATACCTAGACATTGTAAAATACATCCATTCTACACCATACTTACTACTTTACATTCTATGTGCGAAAGTAACTTTGCCCTGTCTTACATTTTCAAGACAAAATCAAGATATGGCTTGGACTTTTATTTATATAGCCTATATAAAACTGCATTAATAAAAAAAAAACACTGTCGATTGCCTAAGTCACTAGGATCATAAAGAAACAAAAGCGCAAGCCACACTCATGAGACGGGACGCGGACGCAACCACTATCCATCACAGCAATTTCAACCTTAGTGCCCTTATAATATGATACAAACATCAAGGTATGTCGCGTCCGCGCCTCGTCTCACGAATGTGGCCTGACCCTAACGACACCTCGCCCTCCATGTTCTGTCAAGCCGTACGTCACATAAAAACAAACAAATGCAGGTACTTTCGTAGACCTGAAAAACGTCACCCTCCTGGCGCAGTCGGGTAAAAACATAATATCCTCAATATTTCAGGTCCATGTTTTAATCAAAGCAACGTACAAGAAGACAGAAAACGTCTTCTCACGCATCAGAAGAGATTCCTCCTATCCGCGCACCAGCAACGGTCACTCCGACAGGCGCCTCACCTGCAGCACCGGCGTGCCTTCCATACAAGAACCAGATAAAGAATCGTATTCCAACATAAAACCGAAACTTCACGTCGCCGAAATCATTTCGATACAAGCTAGCGAAAGACTCGCTGAAATACTGGAACCAGTCTATGAAACTATTCAAACTGGACATGTCAACGAAGGCTACGACAGGGATATATCGGACAATGGTTCTAGCAATATTAATAGATATTCTAGAGATGATTATTACGCGTTTACAAATGCCTCGAGCGTTTCCATCGAATGTCAAGACTGGATTAGATGTGTTTCGTCACCTACCAGTAGCGTTTATAACAACTCACTCAACGATTACGAAACGAGGTATTTAGAAAGAAAGTTCCCGAACCATCCTAAATTACACGAATTCAATCAAGCGAGAGAAAGGAAACTAGAGAAGGAAAAATGCAACGATAATGAAAGTAATGTACTAAATAATGTAGCTCCCAAAATGGATTTTAAGCCAAATGACAATAAAATCGAGGATTCCCATAAAGCACCCTCTACTACGTATGATAAAAGTGATACAATACAAGAAGAGGAAGAAGTTTTGCCTGAGTTTGGAACTGTTTTAGAATCAGGAATAGAAGACAGCGAAATGCTTGATGAAATAATACAATACATGGAACAGAGCGAGTTTCAAAATCATAGAGCCTCGGTGGTTCTGAAACCGGAATTACTTTGCCCTAATAGAACGGATAAGGACGCTATTGTGTTTGTTGATGATTAGACCAACAGCTACAGAACTCATGAGTTGACTTATGACTGTTACCACTGCCGTTTGTTTCTATAGGTACCCTCTAATGTCCGGCACTTTTTCGGAGGAAAATTGAACAATTAATATACATAAATAACAGGAATAAAATACATTTTTATAATTTTATGAGGAGTTTCAATCTAATTACACTTACCTATAAAATTATTGCAATTATTATAACAAAAAAATTTCCTGTTAGTACTTAAGTTGAGTTCATAAATTGCCTCATGGTTAAAGCTTGTCTCGCTCGCGTCTTTTCACCATATCGAAGATATAAAATCACTAAATATGTATTTCCAAAAAATATTTTGTTCTGTATGTATGATAATATTAAAAATGTTTTAGAGAAACTTTTGAAAATAAAAAAAAGTTTTTTTTAGATCTCGTGCCTCGAATTAAAAAAATATTAAAAGAACTTCAGAATATTTCTGATGTTAATGATACAGTATTAAGAAATTCACATTACCTACAAAAGCTAGCAAATGTACGGATACGCCGCAATAAATAATTCATACGATTGTTATACTTTATTTTAAGCTAAGCTTGCACTCGAAGCTACAAGAAGACATGACATTTCGATATGAGTAGTGCAACAGAGTACCTAAGTATTTCTACTGCTTAAATGACTCAGGTACACATACACACACTTGCGCAACCCAAACAGCTTAGGTAGCATACTTCGGTAACTAGGTACGGTTATTTCGGCACACCCTCAACCACAGCTTAGTTTAAAGTCACTCCAAAACCTCATATGTGAACATTAATTAATCTGTCTATATCCTTTCGGCAGGTTACAAAAGTGAGCGGAGCTGCGGGCCGCGCACAGTCGTGTACGGGACCTTACTCTATCACCTTCCAAAATACAAAATAAACATAGCTCATTAATTTATAGACACTAGAATTTGGATATCAACAAGACCGACGGACGTTATCTAATAGAAATAAACAGCTGGTTATCATCATCCCGATTGAAATTTCTGATTAGCTGTTAGTATTTAAAATTAATTACAGAAATATGTGGTCAAAATTAGTGCTAGGTTTGATCCTGTGCTGGGGAGTGCAAAGTTTCCCCGATGGAGCACCGATCGACACGTGTGTGCGAGACAGGCCCAACCAGCCGAATCACGGGCAGCACAGGACACAGCCCTTGTCCAACTTGCCTTACAGGGTGCTTGCGTCAGCGACGGTTTACGAGCCAAACGCACCTGTCACAGGTTTGTACCCTTTATTTATATATTACTCCCTGAATAGTGTTTTAGTCTTTCTCATTTTATTAAAGTCCTTCTCTATTCTCAGCGTCATTTTTATTATTCCTTCTTTAATAATGTAAATTTGCTTATGGACCAAATCCTAAGTTCTGTAGAGCTGATATATAAAATCATAATCAATATTAATGAATCAAATTAAGTTATGGAACTCGTTACAGATATATAAAAAGTTTATTCAAATACGCATAAGCACCTACACCACTTTTCATTTAAAACAGTTTACAGACATATAATCTCGTTACAGATATATATAAAAGGTTTTTTTCAAAAACGCATATAAGCACAAACTTACCTACATCAGTGAAAAAAAATTCAATTTATTTTCACATCTAAGATTCAATTTGCGATGTTAGTAAAGTCAATTAATATCTACTTACATTCTAGTGCAATGGACAAGAGGGTATCGTTTGTTTACAAATATAGCATTAAATAAAACAACGACTAACCCTGGCAACCTACTAGGTTGAGAAATGCTACGTCAATCAGTGTTATGCTGATAATGAGAGTTATAAATAAGTTTGAATATGGAAATACACCAAAATTAACGTAACCTAATCATATAATAATATAATCATATGATCGTAACATAATCCAATTCTGAATCATATCAAGTATTACAGTTACAGAATTACAGTTGCCCGGCAAACCTGCAAACTTAGCACGCGCCGCGAAAAATTGTTGATCACCCTTTTAACCTCGCATCAACGCTACATAGTCCTAAAGTGGTCAGTCACATTAACGCGGGATAGCGTTTATTCGCGGTTCACGTGCTAAGCAAGCCTGATGCGAGAAAATTTCGAATGAATTAGAAGAACTTTCGGATGGAGCGCGGCGGGCAGATACTGGATATAGAGAACTGTGTCGTATATTAGGAGAAATCTACGACCAACAAAAACAAAATACCAATTTTATTGAATTAGTTATTACTAGCTTATGCAGTATACTCCATAGTCCACCTGTTTAATGTTAGTTTTAACTACCTTTTGTATTATAAAACATTATAGAAGTTAAGAAGTGTCATCAATTCTTTAAATAAAAAAACTGAATTACTGCGAAGGGGAGAGAAGACGACCTTTCTCCCGATACTGCTACTAAAGACAGAGCATAGTTCAATAATTCTTTTGGACCGTCAAAAATACGAGAACAATGGGGTTCATCGACACCGTGGGAACCTAAGTAGCTTTCGTAACAGGGCGTCCCCATAAGCCGACATTGCGCAAGCGCATACACGGCATTGTAGGTCACTCGCCTATACTAGCCCGACCGGTCCGATCGGATGAACTAATAACCAACAAACAGCAATAAAAACAACATGCACCTTGAAAAACGATCGTATTTTTTTTATGGATCTGGGTCGGACTATAGGGTGAATTGCTTAACACTGCCTTGAGAAGTGCTTTACTGACGTATGAGTTCAGTCCAAGCAAGCAAACATTTTATAAAACCGGGTTAGCTTCGGCATGTTTTCTGTCTGCTAACATGTCAGTTTCACAAAAAGTATACATTACATTACATACATTACATTATCAGCCAGAAGACGTCCACTGCTGAACATAGGCCTCCCCCTTAGACCGCCACACCGACCGACAATGTGCCACTTGCATCCACCGGCTTGCTTTTGCAGTTGCACAAAAAGTATAACAAAAAATATATTTTTGATAAAGTAACATGTTAGCATGGTAGCTGACACGTTTTTTTGCATACTTACACTATAGAGACGTGTAGATTATCTTTGCTAAGAATAAATATGACGCAGAGGCAGCGGAGCCAACACGCTGTGTAGCGTTTTCAGGTTTTTGTTTTCAATTGTGATTACCGTATGCCTTTACATTCGCCATCTCAGGATATGCAAATTCTATATAATACAATTGAATCAGAATTTTTTATTGCAAAAACTGTGTACAAAAGGTTTTCTTGATAGTAATAAAATTTAATTGAGATATTAATACATGTTTTTATCGTAGAATACCTAACTACCATTCAAACAATCGTAAAATCGTATTCGCAAATTTCATATTATAGCTAGATAGTTTTTTTACCTAAATATACATATAATAATGTCGTGTCGCAGACTGACAACCTAAGCACAGACTAAACCAGAAGCGATGGACGTGAAACTTTCAGTGGATTCCTATGGTATTGTAGGGATAGGATTCCGTTGGGTACAGAGAAAGGGTTTTTCCAAAATCTTTACCTAGCCGAGTGAAACCGCGAGCCGCAACTAGTTCAAACTAAAAACAAACTAACTATTGATGCCACACGTAACAATATAGTTGGACTAACCCTGACATAAACTCACAAAAAGTAAGCGTGTGACTTTTCTTTTGTTTTAACATAATACAGAGACCTTCAAATTCATCGGACAATAGATCTTTTCACGCATTTTTGGAACCAGTTTAACGTCAACCCCAACATTCTTCCAGTATCAATCGAGGGGTCGGAACCTTTCAAAGGATTCTTCATACAAGCGCGGTCCGTGGAGTCGAACCAGTGGCTAGGCGCATGGGAGAACGCGCCAAACACCACCATACATCCCGAGTGCGCGTCTATCACGCACGCTGACCCTCTGGACAAAGTTAGAGCAACCTTTCTCTGGCGAGCCCCATCTAACCACGGAAGAGTCTATTTCACGTAAGTGTAACCAGATATTAAGTAAAAATATTAGTCCATTTTTAAATTCTGTGACTGATGATATAGTGAATATTATAAAAACATTCAAAACATCGACTAAAATATAGCCGTAAAGCCTCTATGATACGACAATCCGGTCCAACTACATCATGGAAACTGATGACAAGAAAGCCAACTCAACCGCTCCATTATTTTACTTGGTAAAGATCAATATACCAAGAGAAATGTATACGGTAAAAAAAAAAAACGATCCCAAAAACGTTGTAAAAAGTTTGTTGCAAGCCAATCTATGAAGCCCTTACGAGTAGAAGTAGGTACAGTCAAGTTTCAGCCAAGGTCAATATTACCATGTAAATATTTGGCCCAAACGTACGTTCAGCACGCAAGCACCCAAGGACGAGGGTGAGGCGCCGACCTTGTGGTGCACTCCGACCGATTCATAAACAATTTCCACGATTCAGAACTTAAAGTTAAAACAAATGCCTAGAAGAAATTAGGTCAATAGCGTTCGAGAAATTGAAGTTAAAAAAATCGAACGTCGATGTATGGCTCTTACGTCAACTGCTCCCGCCTATAACTGTCCCGCGGGATCAGTTGACTAATTAATTAATTTTATTATATTTCTCTAGCCAAATGAACCCACTCTAAAATTATAAGAAAACAGGTGCATAATTTAGAATCTCTGTACAAGGGTGTACAAAATGTTTACGACAAATAAAAAAAATACACCAGAACTTGATGATATTAATATATTTAAATATCTGATCAATCGTTTGTTAATGTTTACTTAGAAGTAATAAAACTACTATTTAGACCAATATAACGGCTAGACCAATTTTGGATTACTAGCTGTGTCGTTAGATTCGTATTTGTATCCAAACTGTCATAGGCTATATTTGCAGCCGTGAGTTTTGTTTGTCTGATAATAATGGTTATTTCCACCATAATTTCTAAACACCTTCCGTTTAGAATCTTCCAGGCGTAAATTTATTCCATTTCTTTCTCAAGTCACTAGATTACGACAGATTAAGAAATGGTCCAAATCAACTGCCGCTCCCATATTCATTGCAATTAAGCAACTTTTATGAGCAATTTACAGCCATAGATAATTAATATCTAACTCTCAAGCGGCTTATTAAATCTAATTGGGTCCCTACAGGGTTTGAAGCGAGGCCTGATAATGCGGTCGACGAACTATACCATAAAGTCAATCAGTAGAGAAACCGACGCGGTTCCTCTAGTTACAGGGTGTTTAATAATTTACCCGTCATTAATTTCACTTGCGTTGCCAGACGCCCAAACTTGCCGAATTACATCAAGTATTCTCAACTGAAACTGAAAAATTTCGATTCGAGATCTACATTCTCCGTCATCTACAGACATTTAGAATGACAGAGGCCGAGAGTATAAATTTCGAATCGATTTCTTTCCGCGAGCTTTGGAATAAGAGGCTTGTTAAGTGTTCTGTCGTTTGATCATAAAAAGATAACAAAAGACAGAAATACGGATATAGCGGCAAATAAGTAGACGTCCCGCGTGATGGTAAGCAAACTACCGCTTATTTTATTATTACTTGCAACACTGTGTTGTTATTGACATAGCGGCATAGATTATAGTTTCTCCAAGCCATTAATACACCAAAAACAAAAGACTTTGTTAAGATTTAGGGGGTGATAACAGACTCCCCCAAAACGCTATTTTATTTTCGAAATATTCAATTAACTTAGTTAACCTGTAAAGCACCTACTGTTTTTGCCGTCTACACACTCCTTTCACCGGGCATGGTTGCGTAACTCGCATGCTGTCATGTTCATGAGAGCCGTAGCATGTAGCGCGTGACCTTAGTTATAACGATTGCACTAACTGCGCTTAATCAGACGCTCTTTATCTACAAACCAAATCGTGTTGTTGCTTCTGCAAATCATTGCCACTCGCCCCCGTATTCTTAGATGTAATTAGGTAGATTTGCTCAACTCAAACATTAGAATCGTGTTTGAATGTATTTTATGCAGGCTATGCGTAACATATCTTTAAACGTAACAACCGAGAAAATAAGCTGCAATATCGCTTCTTTTACAATAAGGAATAAGATATCAACCATTTATTTTAAGGTGCATCACCGCAACGTTTCGCTCGTCGCGCGTAACTTAAATTTTCTTACGTTTTTTGTCAATTACAGCTTATTATAACTAGAATTTCGCGCCGAACTGAAACCTCGCGACCCCTATATCTTCACAACCCCGGGATCGATTCAGCTCATATTCAAACTTAAAAATTGTATTAAAATGAACTACTTGCCTACAAAATTTCATGAAAATCGGATCAACGGTTCGCAAGTTATCATCGGACAAAAATACACACAAACAAATGCCGATTTGTCCCAGTAAACTCTGAGACCTTCGCTTCGCTTGGTGAATTACTCATCGTGGATTTATTGACATCAAGTTTGCGTCAATGAATAAGTTTTTTAAGAAATTACGGGTAAAATGATCACCTAGATAACATTGGTTTAGCTAAAAACCTCAATAAGCTGATTTTAATCTTGGTTTTTGGTTAATGAGATATGTACTTATACTAGCTTTCAACTTGAATTTTTGATCGTTGTAATTTCTTGAAACAATCTATTTATTATCGCAAAATTAGTATTCATGAATCTACGATGAGTAATTAAGCGGTAATTGACAAAAAACGCAAGAAAATTTGAATTTCGCGCGCTAAGCGAAACGTTGCACCTTAACAACGTTTTTTCGAAGTCTGCTTACGAAGTGGGCGGTGTGAAGCAAAGCGGCGGAAATCAACCAATAGCATGACATTATCACGAAGCTGTCTCTGTTTTGAGCACTTCTATTGGTCAACAACTCGCTGCTCACTTCGCATGCCAGTTACTTACCGAAAGACGATTTCGAGGTAATAATGAGGCGATGAAATGTTGAGGTTAACAACTAAGGGTATCTATACATGGCCAGACCTGACATCGTGTGAAAGAGATGGCTATATATAAGTTTCTGGGGGAGCGATAGGGAGAAGCTATAACCTAAATAGTTTGTTTCTTTTGCTCCCGTAAAATTTAAGTCTAGCTGTCCCTTTCGCACGATGTCAGGTCAGGCCATGTAGCGAGGCCTTAAGAATATTATGGTTAGTACGCCGGCTATTTCACATCGCGAATTTCATGAGGTTATCGGTAACGTTGTTTTTATAATGCGCCGAGGTCTTATTTGATAAAGTAAGACAAACAGATTGATAGAGCTATACCTATCTTCCCGAGCACTGACTTGCCTGTATGAACGAATTCGGACAATGTTTTAGGCAAATAGTGCACTTAAGATAGATAGATAAATAACCTCTTTATTGTTCACACAAAATTTTACATAAATTTATAACGAAGCTTGAAAAGTAGTATAACAACTGGCGCCCCTATCACTGAAAGCGATCTCTTCCAGGCAACCTTAGGATATAGAGGATTCATAGAAGAGGTAGAAGACGGGGTGTGCAATGATGGAGATTATGTGATACTTATACTCTAATAAACCAATATAATTATAGACATACAAACGAATAATAATACGTACTAATAATTAAATTACAAAATATAACGACAATATACTAATAAATAACAGATATATAATTTACATAAAATAAATAAATATGAATATAAAATATATATGTATATTAAGAGGTAACTATGCCTATTCCATACAAACGGATTCTCCGGTTTACTCCCTGCATACATTATACTACAGAAAATATTATTTTGGCAAAACAATTATATCAACCACTGCCATGCTCCTTTTTTTTTTCAATAAAAAAAAAACATATATGTATTGTATCTATGACGGAGCATCACTTGAGAACAGCTGGACAGATTTGGATGATTTATTTTTGTTGTATTCGTAATGGATGACAGGACATGGTTGGCACCAGCTAGTTTTCATTCAATTCATTTATTCGGACCCTGGGTTAGCATAACACTTGGTAACGTCAAATACACAGTTTTAATTTGAAATTCATTAAATACAAATACATTATTATATAATTTTATTAAACATTATTAACTAGTAGTTCTCGCCGAACTGAGACCTCGCGACCCCTATATCTTCACAGCCCCTGGACCGATTCAGCTCATATTCGAACTTAAAAATTATAATGAAATGAACTACGTGCCTACAAAATTTCATGAAGATCGGATCAACGGTTCGCAAGTTATCGTCGGACAAATATACACACAAACATACATACAAATGCCGATTTGTCCCAGTAAACTCTGAGACCTTCGATTCGCTCGGTCAATAAATTTCAGTAATTAATTTTGGTTCCAATTGAATCTAAGTGTAGAAGGAAATCAAACAAGTATTTAAGATGTTGTTCTTTTTCAGGGGTACCGTCCTGAAGAACTACTCCACATTTTGGGCTAACTTGATAGCTGAAGCGCCGCAAGATCCGGCGCAACTTCAAATTCTAGGCTAGAAGCACATTTCGTGCAGAACTTGTGTTCAATTCTAATTTTCTAGGCTTCATGTATATTTCAGAATAAAATCTTAAGATAAATTTTTGCTACGAACAAACCCAATGTACAATTATTTAGTAAGTTTTCAAATTATCTGAATGATATTTTAGTAAAATATAGTAGAAGACTGGAGTTCTGTGTAATGAAGAAATAATTAAAATCTGCTCTTATCGTTTCAAGTTTTTGGTGGAGATTGAGAGGGGATGCTCGGTCCCTTTTCCACAAATCGAGTGTTAATATAGAATTTGTTCGTCATTTCTAGCTATAGTGCACTCTGTCTAGCATGAAACTAAAATGCTTGTAACTTCTTAATTTTTAAGTATATTTTAAGTTTAATACAAGTTTTCGTGGATCGGCTCCATATAGTCGTCTTTTAGAAGTCAATCATACTAATATTATAAATGCGAAAGTTTGTGTAAGTAGTTCAACTCTGTAACGGCTGAACAGATTTAAATGATATTTGGTATTTAGGTAGCTTACACCCCGGATTAACACTAAAGCTACTTTTTATATCCGAAAACTATTCAGTTTCTATAGAATAGCGGGTGAAACCGAGGGGCGCAGCTAGTAATACATAAACAGTCAACTAATAAATTTTCTCTAATTTTGTGTAACGTATAAAATAAAAATAAATAGGCAAGTATAAATAAATAGCAGTATATTTGTTTAGAATTATTACATTGGAAATAAATTCATGGACACAATATTCCGCGATATAAGATGCGTCCGCGTTATCACCGAGCTATGAATGAGATAAGCACTCGATATTATCGAAGTGTAAAAACCAAGGTGGCATAGTTCACAGCGACATCAGCCAGGCCGATAAAATAAAAATAAAAAACGACTCATGCACTTCTGAAAAACATGGGACGTTACTAGTAATAAATATTACATTAGTAAGCAGTACAAAAATATAAACATTTCTAGTGTCACGAGTTTAAAAAGTCGAAACGTCGACTAGTTTGTTACGATAAACAAGCAAATGTAACGCGAAATTAGCGCTTAAAATGTTATACTTAAGCTGGGTTCTTCTGTTTCATGACGGGCCTCTTGATGTCCATCAGATCGCACAGTTCGTTCCTGATCGGCCTCAGTTCTAACACGTCGCGCTCCCAGTCGGTGTCCGCTAGAATCGACATCACCTACGGAAAATAAGTAAACGTAAATTATCACACGTATGAGATTCATATCCTAACCGCGAACTAATATTATAAATGCCAAAGCAACTCTGTCCCTCTGTCTGGGTGTATTCACGGCTAAACGGTTGAACGGATCGACCTTAATTTTTGCATATATATAGCTTAAGGATCGGAGACGGAGATAGCCTACTTTTTTTTTTGTAGGTCCACGGAAGGAAGTCTCTGGAAACAGCTAGTTATAAATACGATGTAAGGGTTAATACTGGGTTATTCGTAACCACAGATTCTGCAGTCAGAACGCTCGAAGCGCACCACTCATCAGTCTAAATACACTTATAAGAAATTACTCTGATTGGTTCATTAGGCGCGAGTAGGCGTAACCTTGAGATAGCCAATGAGAACGCTCGGTCGCACTCCCCGCGACCCGCGCCGCGCCTCAAACTTTGGTGACTTTTTGTAGGAACAACGAATCTCGTAATGCGGTATCTAGTTTGATCTGTGTTCGTAAATTACGCAAAACCTCTCGTCGGCATGATCCCAACATCATTTGCAACAACTTTTGTACTATAACTTTTTACAAAACTTAATAAATTCATCGAATACAATTTTTAAAATTTGAATGAAAAAAAAAAACTTGTAATTTTTGTAGGAATAGTTAGTAGGACAGGGGAGTTTGGAGGTGAACCACCAACCCTAGAAGTTACCTATTCACGTTGACCTTGAAGAGATTCAGGCTAAGAAAAACAATAAAATAAATATTGGTGGACGTTTTCCACACAGCGCCATCTAGCCCCAAACTAAGCAAGCTTGTACTATGGGAACCAGATAACTTATAGAATACAAAAGTATTTTTTTTTGTAAATACATACATAGAATACATAGAAACACCCAGACAAAGAACAAACATCCATGTTCGTCACACAAATGTTTGTCCTGGGTGGGAATCGAACGATCAGAAGGCGGAAATCCACCCACTGGGCCACAAGGTACAGGATACAGGCTAAGCTGGGGAAGAAGTTAAATAATTTCGCCAAAACTAGAGTTAAACTGACTCGTCAAGTGTTCCATACAAGCAAAGAAAACCTACACGAGAAGAAAAACAATCTCATACAAAAAATCGTTCCCCCGAAAGATCTGCTTAAAACTAGAACGCGCTTACGTATTTAGTCAGCTAATGTCAAAACCGCTATAAAAGCCGATCAAAATATGGTTAATATAGACACATAGTATATGTCCGCTATTTAAGGTATAATTCAAATTAGATTGTAATATACGACGTAAAAATATGTATCTAAAAATAATGTTTTTAAGGCCATCTCTTGAGTCTAGCGAGTTTTGCGAGTTTATTTCGTCGTAGATCGCATATTTTATTTTATTTACATCAATTAGCACCGAACACGAATTACGCTAATGAGAATTAAAATTAAAAACATGCAAAACATATGTCAACAAATGCATACAATTGGCCGATCAACCGTAGGCACAAAGTGCAAGAATTAATTTTGAGGCGCGCAATCGTAACGCGAATAATGACGTCGTACCATATCGAGAGTTGTTACTTGTATTATAAAGTATTTTTTTACTGCTTGCGCGATCGGGTGATTTTATTATTCTTTGATTTGACATTTGTCGAAAAGTCAAGCGAGTGATGCAACACGTTATCAAACACAAATAGGGTAAAACGTGTACCCAAAGTTTATCAGTAATGTAGCAGAAATTCGATAAAATACAGTCAAGTCATTTAATAAAACCAAAATATTAAGTAATTACATCGACCTAGTGACCAATAGCGAGAGATGATGAGATCATGAAATCCCAAGACTTAGTTCGGTTGGTACAGTACCGATGACTTGCATGAATCCAGTTATTGCACAATAATATTCAACGATTCGCTATGGTTCATTAATATTATGATGAAGAAAAAAAAAAAAAAAACTTTTGCTGACAATCTGACTATCCAATTTTTTATGCTACTGAGTGACGAGTCGAGCAAGTCACTAGCCTGATGGTAAGCCTATTCATGTTAAATCTCTTCATGCTCAGTAATTTCATTGAAAACATTTCCGTTCAATCAGCAACAAAGTTATCTAGGCACACTACTGTTTGGCAGTTGAATAGAATTTAATTCACTGGGAAAAAAGTGGCACTTCCCCAGGCGGAGTCTGCGAAAAGTTCTACGCTACTAAACTACGCTCACAAACACCTGCACAATGAGTGTCGTTGTCGATGCTTTGCCAACCCGAAAAGCTTGTAGGCACCCTTTTTAGAACAGTCAATGTTGTAGTTCCAGGGGGCCTTCAGCCTTCAGGGGAAGGTCTTACACGCAAGGTCGTAACACGCCAAGTAGCACGTCAGATCGTACAGTCACGTCACCGAATGGGCGCTGCTCCATATAATGTTGCACATTTGCAACATGTCCTTGATATGCAGGATGAATGGTTTAGGCGACAATACAGATCCCTGATGGACTCCAGCATTGATAGGCATGACGTTGTAACAAGATCCAGAACGATATTAATAGTCCGCCCAGAGAAAGCTGGAAATCCACAACCCCACGGTAGGCTTTGTAATGGTAGTTTGAAAAGGAGAGACTTATGCTAGACTCTGTCAAATGCCTTGGCAATGTCAAGACTAACCACGAATGCTTTAACTATAATCTCGATGAATCTAACTGAATCGATGAATCGAACTGAACACCGATGCGGGAATAACACTAGTAAGTAAGCGGCAGGTTGATAATGGCGGAATCCGTCTTGGCCGTCACTAACAGGACCCGTACCGTGAAGTGCCTATTGCGATGATTGTTAGACTCTGCCGACGACGCTGTGCGACCATACAACTTAATACGCGACGATACGGTTCATGGTCGCGCAGCGTCGTCGGCTGAACCTCATCAACAATAATCGCAATAACACCCACCACGGTACGGGGCTATTACGAGAAGAGGATGGCGCTATACACTTTCGCGCTGATGAAAATAGATGGGTTTAGTGCGCGCTAGTCCAAAAATAAGATAATTGCAAATCCTAACTAATATTATAAATCCCAAAGTAACTCTGTCTCTGTCTGGGTGTTTATCGCGTTATCTTGGCTAAACGGCTGAACGGATCGGGCTGATTTTTTGCATATATATAGGCTAATTTTTTTTTTGTAGGACCACTCGAACGAAGTCGCGGGTAACAGCTAGTTACAAATAAACCAAGAAATCAGTCAAATTGTGTAATAATCACTTGAATATACACAAAGGGTTCGGAGCGCCAGTGAAACGAGTGTCAATCGAGGTATTTTCAATTATTATTTTTCATCGAGAAAATGTCATGTAATCATGTTTTCCCTCTATTCAATAAATCGACGACGATAGACGATAGATCAAAAAAAAAAAAAAAAAATAAGATTTTTTATCTACATAACTAATGATATTGGCACTGAATCACATTTTTTTTTTTGATATTATTTTCTTAATAACATTACAGATATACAGATATTTTATTGGTGAAAGATTATTACTATCACAGGTCATGGCAGATACATACAAACATGGAATAATACTCGTATTACATAATGCTTCTTATAAATCGTTGTACACCAAAAGCTGTTTTTGTGAAAAAAAAAAGAAGGAGGTTCTCAAGTCGACTGCTTTTTTTTTAAATATAGCGTCGGAAGCCGTCATAAGCATATTCGGCGCCGGGGTGCGAAAGTAAGCCTGCACAAAGGCGATCTTGTCAAAAAAAAAGTAAATAATAAGAGTAAAATTAAAGTGCACATCACTACCGATAACACGCGTGCGGCATGCGGCATCTTTAGTAAAACAATACCTATAATGTATAATGAACTAGCTGTACCTATCGAAATGTATGGTGGTCGGCTCGTCCCCCCTTATGACGCTGCGCCCGGGTGCACATCACCCCTTGAACCCCCGGGTAAAGACAGCCCTGGTTGTAGATGTCGGGACCTTTCACGTAAACCGACCTACCGGACTTTACTCGAGCTTATGTACTACCGCTTTAAACTTATTAATGTTCCTACTGCGGGGAAGGGCATCGCGGTTTGCGCCAACCCGTTGAAACCTATGCTGGTTAATTAATAATTATATGGCGTAAGCGGCTGACGGAGTGGACTGGGACCGCCGAAAAAAAAAACAATTAAAATGGCGTAAGCAACTCATAGAGTGCGCTGTGATCGCCGAAGAAAAAATAAATATGAAATGGCCTAAGCGGCTGACGGAGTAAGCTGGGATCGCCGATTAAAAAAATAAAAATTACAGTGCTCTGGGATTGCAGATAAAACAAAAACACAAATAAAAACAGATTACACAAAAAAGCGTTAGGCAACTTACTTCGGTAAAGGTGCGCAACCTTATACAGAAAGTATATTGATCAGGGTGGTATCTGTGCCGGCCGTGTCAGTATCTGACCTGTTCGAGGTTCTCCTGCGGCAGCGAGGCCTCGTCGCCGTAGAGGGTGAGCGCCTCGTAGAGCCTGGCGGCGGCGCAGCGGCGCACGTAGCGGTCCGCGTAGCACAGGTACACCACCAGCTGCCCGAGCGACTTGCCGCACACGGTACCGCCCACCTGGCGACCGAAACCTCTGTACTCCTCTCTTATGTTTCGGTTCCACACGTTGTGTCCGGTTTTCTATTATTGACTATATGTATATGTATATATATGTACTATATGTTTAATTGTCTTTTGGTGTATAATAAAGTTATATTGTATTGTATTGTTGTGTATTTAGCCAGTGACAAATTACAATACTTGAATTTGTCAAGTGATTTCAAATATTTCACAATTAAAATAAGTCTCAGTCATAGTCTAACCTCGGAATTTAGAAACTTTTGTTATTTTGACAACAGATTAATTATAATGGTGCCTTTGTCTGGCACTAAGCAAATGAAAAATACAGCAATAGACTCAATCTGTTGTCAAAGTTAACAAACGTTTCAGAATCCCAAGGTAAGTCAAGCAAAGTAAGTAACGGTCGAGTCCGCGTCATGCCCCAGTAAAGTGGATGGGACTTTACTAGAGGTTTCTATGGAGTTTCGGAAACAACAAGAAGAGTCACGTTTCACAACATTACACTATTCACCAACACTAGTGCACGTTCACGAACACATAATGGATAAAAACCCACCATTTTTATACATTAATACTCGATACAACACGAGTTTTGGAAAATAATAATAATAATAATGACGCGACATGACATCTTCACGTTACCGCCAAAACTCCAAAACATCTTTACTTTGACTGGAGTTTGTTTAGTTATGCTGCGAGGTTTTAGTTTTGGTCGATATTTGAGTGTTTTTTTTTAAAAAAAACATGGTATTCTAACAACTACTTTTCGTTGTATTTTCGAAGCAAAAAAAAAATGTCACTTTAAGTGCATATAACAATGAAAATATTGCGTAATAAAAAAACAACAACATACAAGCATAGTTTTTCACGGTGTAGATAACATATTAAAAAACATCGAAATCGAATAACGTTTAGGGGTGGGTATCAGACTACGCTTTTTGTACGGACGAGACGGCGGTACTGCGCGTCAAATGTATTTTTATATTTTTTGCGTTTTCTGTCAATTACAGCTTAATTACTCATCGTGGATTTATTGAAACGATGTTTGCGCCAATAATAAGATTGTGCCAAGAAATTACACTATCCAAAAAAATCAATGCGAAAGCTAGTATAACTAAAGTACATGCCGAATTACATTCAAATCCGTAACAGAGTTGAACGGGAACAAACATTCACATTTATAATATTAGTGTGATATCTCCTATTTTCACATCGTACGAAGAAACGATAACCGATGTGAAAGAAAAAAATTTGAGTGGCGATCAAGAACTGGAAGACGCAGCGCAGGCAGGCCTCCCACAAGGTGGACCGACGACAATGTGAAAGTCGCGGGCAACCGGTGGATGCAAGTGGCGAGTTGTCGGTCTGTGTGGCGTGCTAAGGGGGAGGCCTATGTTCAGCAGTGGACGTCGTCCGACTAATGATGATGACGATCTTCTATTTTACTGACCTGGATCAATTGACACAGCACGTTGATGGAATCTAACAGCTTGTAGATGTTCTTCCCTCCTCGGAGCTCCAGTTGCAAATACTTGAATACATCTTTCGCAAACGTCGACTGCGGATCCTCTAATATTGGCGATATTGAACCTGAAATACGACAATTTTGTGAGTTAACGAGCCAAACAAAACTCTAAATACTACTGTCTAAGGGTTATTCAGACCGTCAGTTCGCCCACACGCGAATATACACTGTATGCACCTGAGATTATACCAGCAATCGGATTCTTTAGGTCCGTTACGTCGACTTCGCAAAATGTTGAATGCTCATAATGCTGAATATATTAGTTAGGATTAGGATCATTATTATAACTGGATGCATGGATAATAATTATAACGTTCAATTACAAAGTACAGAAAAGATATAAGCTTGTTATTATATAGTTCCGGGTCAGAAACTAAGTAGACACTGGGCTAATTCTGCGAACACCAAGTGTGGGGATTATGGCAGCATCCTCCCCCAATATGGGGAAGATGAATCCGTCCAGCAGTGGACGTCTAAAACCTGATAGGGAAACACAGATCACACCCTAGATTCTGCATTCGGGACGCTCGAAGCGCACCACGCATCAGTCTAAATACACTTATAAGAAATTACTCTGATTGGTTGATAGTTAGGCGCGAGTAGGCGTAACCTTGAGATAGCCAATGAGAACGCTCGGTCGCACTCCCCGCGACTTCCTCAAACTTTGGCGACTTTTTGTAGGAACAACGAATCTCTTAATGCGGTATCTAGTGTGACCTGTGTAGGGAAATTAAAGAAAACTTCATAAATGTTACCCGAACTAAGTAGCCTGTCTAGAAAGTTGAACATGGGCCCAGTGATGCGCTTCACGTGCAGGTTGTCGGCGAACACTTGGATGATGGTATCGCATATGGAGTTGAGCAACGCTCGGTTCGTGTCCAGCGTGTTCAAATACGCGTATAGCGACTGCGTCGTGTGTTTTACCTGACAATCAAAAATTATGTTAAGAATAGAGTATAGACCATACAAAAAGCGTAGTCTGATACCCACCCCTAAATGTTATTCGATTTCGATGTTTTTTTTTATATATACAGCGTGAAAAATGATGTTTTTTTTTTTATTTCGCTATATCTTCGTTGTTAAAGGCACTTAGGTGTCAATTTTTTTTGTCGAAAAAAACTTCGATCAAAAGTTGTTCTTTGTCATTAGAATACCATATTTTTTTATTTGAAAAATCAAAACGTAGATTATAGTTTATCGAAGCCATTGACACCAAAAACAAAAGATTTTGTTAAGATTTAGGGGGTGATAACACTACCCCCGAAGCGCTAATTTTATCAAAAAATAAGGAAAATTCACTAACTCTATCGCCCGCACGAGAAACAGAGCGACAGCTATACAATTTCAAATATCAAATGCGCCAAAATCTTGCGGAAGGACTATCCTCTTAAGTCATAACGTGTAATAGGCGTGGGGCTTCATCTTTGAATCGCTTGTATGATATTTCGCTCGTATCATTCGAAATGACTGACTATCGACCGAAAAAACAAACAAAAATCGCGTTTTTAAAAAATTATCATATCATTCGCTAACGCAACGAGTGGTTTGAAAGTTTGTGTGTAAGTATGTAAATGATTTGGATGAAATTTTGTATGTAGGTAGCTTATACACTGGATTAACACATAGGCTACTTTTTATCCCGGAAAAATATTCAGTTTCTGTAGAATAGCGGGTGACACCGCGGGGCGCAGCTAGTTAGTTATATATATTAGAGATTTTATGTTGAGATAAATATTTTATCGTGATGGCAGTCAAACGTAAGCCTATAAATGATTTTTAAAAAAACTTCTAGTATAACAGCTGTATTCTATAACATTATCTCGATAAAAAAAACCATTGAAAAACCCTCGATTTACACAATTTTTTCGCTAGATTTCCGAACGCTTATTGTATATTCAAATGATTATTACTGTAGTTAGTGAGGTAACAATAATATTTAAGAGATAGCATAGAGTAGAATTTTGATCGATTTCCTGGTTTACTTGTAATTTTTTGACTAGCGCGCTATAGCCATCTCTTTTCATCTGCGCGCAAAAATGTATAGCGCTATGTTTTTCCGTAACTAGCCAACTCAGTTATTCGCTAGTATCTCGCTGTGGGATCACGTCTTGTATATTCGCAGTTTTGTTCTAGTACAAATTTATAACACTAGATGCCGCTAGTGTCGCGTCAACGATCGGCTGACTCGCGCAAACGTTTGCTGCAGACATTTCCACAGCATGCTATATGGTTTACTATACTGTAGCTAGTCCACTAAAAATGGGCAGAAGCGTCTTCTTAGTATTATTTTTATAGGAGTCTCTCACTTGGTGCGGAGATCTACTTAGAGCATTAATAGATCAATCAATCGATAGTTCATTCAGATACACTTAAATCTTATTAAAACGACACCTCACTCGTCAAAATCTAAAGTATCTATATCTAAAATCAAAAGTTAGGCTACAGGATACGTCATAAAGGAACACAAACATACGCCCAAAAAACATTACCCTCCTCCTTGGGCAGTCGGGTAAGAAATCAAGCAAGTGAAGTGTGAACTTTGGCCGCAACCAGTTCTTGCAGATCACAAAAGTATCAAAATCTGTCTGTATGTTGGTACTCGCGTACAGGTCGTATTTTTCAACAAATCTTGCCGAAACTTGGTATAGAGGTTCTACAATTTTGTAGATTTCTTTTTGTCGTCGGTGATTTTTGATTGGTAGGGTATTTCCCCTAAAAATGGGGGAAGTTTGCTGTGGCATTTACCGACTGATTATGATAATATTTGGCATAAACATTCAGTACTCGATTCTAAAAAAGAATTTGCGACATCGAATTCACGACCTTATATCTGGACAACCTCTTGACTAAGAATTGAGTACCGATAGTTTTGTGACAAATATTATCAAAATCGTCCGGTAAATGGCGCTGCAGCAAACTTCCCCTATTTTGGGGAGAAATACCCCACCAATCAAAAATCGCCGTCGACAAAAATTCAATGAAATTGTAGAATTACGATTGTGCAAAAAAGTTTGTGCTCGCGAGGTCTACTGTTCGCAGAACTATTAGTATAGTATATCGACTTCGTTCGTGTGGTTTTACAAAAAAAAAAAAAAAGGTTGCCCATGTCCGTCTCCGACCCTTAGGCTATTATGAATGCTATAATTCAGCTCGATCCGTTCAGCCACGATAAGGCGACAAACACCCAGACAGAGAGACAGAGTTACTTTATTTATAATATTAGTTAGGATACTCTTGCTGTATTGTATATTCGCAGTTTGTTGTCTAGGTGTCGTAGTACACTATTCTAACACTAGATGTCGTTTGCGTCGCGTCAACGATCGCCTCAATCGCGCAAGCGTTTGTTGCACTTATTTCGAGTCAGTGAATATGGTTTATTCTAGATTCTATCTTCTTCATCAGTTAGTCCACTAGCTGGACTAATCCACTTTACTATTTTTATAGGAAATCTCTCACTTTGTGCTGAGATCTGACAAATAATTGAATATAATATAATGGCTAACGGATATACTTCACAATTTATTTAACTCTAGATATAGTGGTGTGGAACTTTAGTACTGAATGGAACCTCTCATCGCAATTTTATTTTAATTTAAAGCCATGTATTCATTACAATTGAGACTCAACATGCTTGTTAACGTCACACAACAGCGCGCGTCGTTGCCAGGTGACGCGCGTCATGTTGTCATGTCAGTAGCGTGGTCGTATGACCGTGTGCTTCAACTTATCGAAAACTGAGTGTTTGTGGGATATGCTCACAATGATTATAAAAATCACAGACGTAATCAGCTTTAGCTTCTCAGGCAACATGTTGACGTCGACGGACATAATATGGACAGACAACGTTGCCAAACAATAGTTCCGCGTCGTAGCTCAACATGAAGACCCACATGTCGCGTGACAATTTTTGCTGAATACACAGTTTAATCCGCACCTTTTTTATTTTTAAGATGCGCATGTATTTTTGTTTCAACAAAAAAATTAAAAAATTAAAAACCGAGAAAAAAAAAAGATAAGAAGTTAAGATCTACTGATACTGCTCGCAGGACTGCTCGTATTAATATACGAGTAGATCTTGCGAGCGAGCAGAACCTTTTTTTCCCATCCTTAATTATACAATTTGGTCGTTTTTTTTATCGTCAGCGATTATAGCAATTACCGCTCTAATAACAAATCACAGACAAGAACAAAAACGATAAAATTGTAGAACCTGTACACCAAGTTTCGTCAAGATTGCTTGAAAAATACGACCTGTACGCGAGTACCAACATACGGACAGATGAAAGCAAGTTTTGCCAGTTGAAGCAGAGACTTTCGTCCGCTTCGCTCACTCAGTGAATAAGGCTATCACTTTTCACTTCAAAGCCTTTCGGGCCCAGTATTTTTTTTTATTTACTCACCAAGCTCTCTGTCAATTCGCCGGCACTGACCACCAACCCTTTGACGACACTGTATCTATAATCGTCGAAGTTCAATAACTGCACAAATCTCGGCATAGTGTGTCCGGGGAACAGCCATAGAACCACGTTGGAGTTTTCACTCGTGGCCGCTTGCTCGGGGATATCATCCTCCTTCGTTAGAGACTTCAGTTCTACTTCCTCGGAGGGGAAAATCCTTTTGAGGGCGTCGTGCTGTGGAATGTTCGAGATCACTGGCTCGCTGAAAGGTGACAAGTAGGATTGTGAGCTCGCAGTAATATTTTTAGGGAAATAATAATGTCACACCTTCTTAGAACCCCACACTGATAGAGAAAAGAAATACCTACCCGCGAGTAATACTCTTAAAACCACATAATTTCAATACAAGATTAATAAATATAGACTAGTCCAACCCCGCGAGTATAACTACGTGAAGTTTAAAACCAAGGATGGCATAATAAACTAGTTATGTATAATAAGTTGCCAGTTTCTGTGAGAATGTTCCGGGATTTTAAAAGCAAAATTACATCCTTTTTTTTAATCGAAAATACGTTATATGAGCATAATGACTTAATGAACATTAATTTAAGTGAACAATTATTTTTAAATGAAATTGAGTATAAATCACAGAATGGACTAACTCTAATTTTTTTTTTGTCTCGCACAATATAGGTTAATATTCAATTTCATATTGCAAGCTTTTATTTAGCTTGCAATTTTTGTATGTATGTATGTTCAGATCAAATCTTGCAAATGCATTTTAGACCAGTTCCTCTTTGTTCAATTGTGTTGAAATTTTTCATGCCTGTCAAGTTCCGATGACAATACAATATTATGAGAGCGATCTGATCAGACGATAGAAACGGAAGGTGGAAAACGGAACTCATCAGTAACTAACAGTAGATTGACGGAGTTTGGACACATTTTGATCATCTTACAGTACCAATAAAGGATTTTATAAAAGCTTGTCTGGAAAAATATATCCACAAAAACTGATTTATTAATCAGTAGTTAGCTATCGTATAATTTGAATTATGTATTATACTACATTCAACATTTTGACATTCCATTTCCAAGCTGCAAATGACTTACCTAATATAACGAATCATTGTTTTAAAGAGAATTAATAAGCTGAATCTGAATTACTAAACGTGTATCAATATGTTTACATCAATTCATGCATCAAGCTACATTTTCTGATCAAAAACGGATGTTAGGTTAAAAAGCCAAAGAGAGCTCCGCTTCGTTTCTCCCCTTCGTGTTTGATCCTTCTGATTAGTTCTTTTTTTGATCTCAGGTTACTTTTGCTACAGCCTTTTTTGACCGAGCGAAGCGAAGATCTCAGAGTTTACTGGGACAAATCGGCATTTGAATGTATGTTTGTATATTTGTCCGATGATAACTTGCGAACGTTGATCCGATCTTCATGAAACTTTGTAGGCAAGTAGTTCATTTCAATACAAGTTTTAAGTTCGAATATGAGCTGAATCGATCCAGGGGCTGTGAAGATATAGGGGTCGCAAGGTCTCAGTTCGCCGCGAACTACTAGTTTTATATAGTTACCAATTTAGGGGTGTTGACCACTCATCTGACGCAATAAGGACAATTATCATGAGAAAAATGATTTACTCGTGTTATGTTTGTGCTACTTATGACGATGAACTGTGATGATTTTCTTACTTATAAATCATAGAAGTGAATATTCGTCCGGCGTGGGCCCTCGTCCGGTCGATTTTTTCGACGGCTTGTTGTGCGATGCCGCACATCACGTCGCGGATCGTCTGCGGCGAGTTCAGGTGTGGCGCCTCCACCGCGCACTGCCGGCAGATGGACAGCAACCCTGGCGGACGTTACACAAACGTATCTATACCATATTACTGCATCGGCGGATAGGAGAGATACGATCGAAGAATAGATAGATAGATAGAAACTCTTTATTGTGTACACCAAAATAATAATAACACACGTACAGAAAAATAAAAACAAAAATTGTAGGTATATTATGTATTTTACTATGAAAACTGACGTGGTTTTGATAAAACAACATTTTGTTTTAATAAAACGGGATTACTCACGTTAAATTGAGTCGGTTATTCCGACTATAGTTTCGATCACATTCGGTGACCTTTATCAAGGAATGCTCAGCGAGACACGCGCGCGACCTCGTCTTGCCTTGCACTGTTTTATTTTTTTATGTAAGTATTTACTTTTAATTTGTTTTTTTTTCGTTTTGTTTTTGTGACAAATTAATAACTGTCTATTGTCTATTATCTTATATATCTTAGCGATCGAAGAATGTGGAAAATGTGGCCAAACTGTCGTGCATAAGCCGGATAGCAGTCTACTGACATTATAATAGTCCAATGTAAGATGACCTTGCTTGCGCGCTGGTTATCGTAATTGTTTATATTGTCGCGAAAAAATGGCAAACATCAAAGAAAGGAGCGAACAGGAAGGGACTCACTGTTCTTTGTGGTATTTCCGCCGGAAAGTCCTCGAGGATCCGCCTTTTCCACCAAAAGCAGAGAACAACTAACACACCACAGTATTGTCGTATTTTGAACACATAGGCACGATCAAATAATGTCTTTTTGGATTAAATCAACGAGAGCACATCACCGTCGACCACCATTGAAGTAAAACCTTTTGCATCTCTCGATTGGCGAATAGATGCGTGAAAGTTTGACAAGGACGGGGAAAGGTAACTTATGTAGGATGAAAGGAGATAGGATGTATGACTTCTGCCATTTCAATTACGGTGCATTATTTGCATTCCATAGAAACGGAATATGTTATTTAGCGTAAATAACCTAATTTATCCCCTGACTAATTTACACACTAAACCTTAATGTAGTCAACTTTTATCGTTATTATCTGCCAAGAAGACGTCCACTGCTAAACAAAGGCCTTCCCCTTAAGGGGGTGGGTTCCTTATAGCCCTGTATACAAATACAAATAATTTATTTCACTAGAAACAGTACAAGACTAACACCAAAATTTTCTGTGCTAATAACTCTCAAACTGGAACTATCTTGAGAGTTAGGCTTCCCATACATGAAGAATTAAATTAAGTACATTAACGATTAAAAGATTCCAACAAAAAAAAAAAAAAAAAAAAAAACATATTAGTTACTATTAACGTATCAATTGTATAATGGAACCGTTATCGCTAAAGCTGCAGATAGATAGAACTCACCGATCATGCTGGCTTCCCGAACCCAGGCTCCGATGTCTCCCCTCATGTCGATGGTGTACTCGGCCAGGCAGTCCAGCAGCGCGCGCAGTATGTCCCCGAGGTAGGCCTCCACGCCGGCCACGACGCCCTGCGCCAGGCAGACCTCCGTGAGGCCGACGACGGCGTCGCGGCGCGCCTCCGCCCACTTCTGTGTACTGGCTGTCACTTTGGTGCATTCGATTAGAGACCGAATTATCGTGCCGAGGTGTTCTGTTAGTACGAATTTCGGCAACGACCCTGTGAAATTAAATATTTGAAGTTATCATCGTGATAAAGTGCCGCACGGTAATAATAAAGTTAAGAAGGACGTCCCGCAGCGAGGTTTTGGCGCAATAGGTATTGGAAAATTGTACTGCTGTCATGCTCGCCGTCCGTGAGATAGAGAGAGTTAGTGAATTTAAATATTATTTTGGTGAAAACTGTGTTCTATAAATCCCTAAATATTTTGATTTTTATTATTCTAATAAAAACTTCTTTTACGTTTTACGCAAAAAAACCGTCACATTAGGTTACACGGATCACACCCTAGATTCTACATTCAGGACGCTCGAAGCGCACCACGCATCAGTCTAAATACACTTATAAGAAATTACTCTGATTGGTTGATTGTTAGGCGCGAGTAGGCGTAACCTTCAGATAGCCAATGAGAACGCTCGGTCGCACTCCCCGCGACCCGCGCCGCGCCTCAAACTTTGGTGACTTATTGTAGGACCAACGAATCTCGTAATGCGGTATCTAGTGTGATCTGTGTTAGGTTACGAAGATATTGCAATATTTAATTTGAGATATCGAGGTCGCTGTTAGTATTTTAAACTCTAAAGTTTCTTGTGTTTTAGTTCCCACTTGACTGAAACAGTGGAACAAACATGGAGATGACATTTAGTAAAGCAGCTTAAACGTAGTGACGAGACGAGCAAGTCACTCGCCTGATGGTTAGCGTCACGCTTGCCCATAGCAGTTGAATGCCATCCAGAATTATGACTACATCAGCTGCGTGGCATTATCCTGCGATTGTCAGTTTGAGATGTTAGACTATGTCAATATTAGGATACTTTTCATATAGAAATAATAACGATTCATATGAAGATAGCGGGTGTTTAGACAAAATAAGGTAGGGTGAATTAAGTAAATATCTGGGACATCTGGGACATTATAGCACACACGGTCATCATACCCCCAAACTAAGCAAAGCTCGTAATATGGCTGCCAGAGACTGATATACATACATAGATATTTTTTAAATACATACTTATATAGATATTAACACCCAGACATAGAACAAACACAAATACTCATCACATAAATGTTTGTCCTAGATGGGAATCGAACCCACGCCCCCAAGCACAGAACGTAGGTTCACTACCAACTGAGCCACCGGGGCAGTCGGTAAGTCGGTAAGTGGTCTTGTATAAGTCTGATTGTACCGGGATTACAGTACCACCTTAGGTTTTGTAGTTAAATAATTTTAACAAAAAAAAACAGTCTAACAAAATTCTCTGAAAAAGACCACTATCGAGGTGTTCTTGGGCCACCCGTGAAATACTTATAATTGTGGAGTTCCGGTGGCCATATGTGGTCTTCTTGATAATCTTTCAATTCAGCAAATGAAAATACCAAAATTGCTATTGTTATTATTATTTATCATTTATTTCAGACTATGTCCTATATGTAATATGTACGCCCATAGTATTTGAAGAGTCCCCTCAATTTCTCATGGATCAAGTTATCAGAACTGGATTCTGATACAAATGGGACCAATCTGGAAGATATACTTATAAATAAAATAAAAAACCAAAATAGGTTTATAAATAGTTAGGTAATGTTAGGAGTGTTTTAAAAGCGATATTGTTTAAATTACTTAAAATATAATAGACCTATAATTGGCTGTTTTATATAATGTCTCTATGTTCTTTAATTTGTATTATTGTGCTGTTGGTCTTAAATAAATAAATGACGGATTTCTGAGGTAGCAAACATTAAAAAAAACTTCCTTTTATAAGAAGTCGATTAATAAAACTCACCCACGGCCCTGGCGTGGCCCATCCTCAGCACCAGTCCATTGACTCCGGTGTTGGCGAGCTGGTCGCAGTACCTCTCCACGAGTGCGGCCCGTTTCTGCTTCGAACCGCCGTCGCGCAGGTATTGCTCGAACACCAGCGGCAGAGCGACGATTGCCTTCTCGCGGATGCTCTGGACTTCGTGCGAGAGGCACTCGTCTATCAGACTCAACCATTCGTCTGCAAACAAACACTTTGCCTTATTGACTTTTTTTTTCTTCTCTTTACTCCTAAGATGATTTTGGCGGCGCACGTCTTATGCATTTGCCAGTGTCAAGTATACTTATATATTTTCAAGTTTTGTTAAATAATATCAAACAAGTCATAGTCACAGTCAAAGGCTAGCAAAGCAAGTCAAGTCAAGTCCAAGTCATGCCCCCAGTAAAGTGGTGAAAACTTTACTAGAGCCTTCTATAGAGTTTTGGAAAGAGCACGAAAATTCACGTTTCACGACATTATACCATTCACCAACACTCGTGTATGTTCACGAACACTTAACGGGTAAAAATTCGCCGTTTTTACACATTAACACTCGAAATAACACAAGTTTTTGAAAATAATAAAATGACGCGACATGAATTCTTCACGTTCCCGCCAAAACTCTCCCCTTATTGACGTTTCATATCATAAAGGGTATCATAGGTATATTTTTTTTTGCTAATTTGTCGACTTGCAACTGTGAGGACAGTTGCAAGTCGACAAATTAGCACAAAAACGTGTGTCTAAAAATTAATCCCTCGCCACCAACGATACGCTTATTATGATGGACGTATCCAATCGGTCGGTCGTTGTGATTTTGAGCGGACCAATCAGCGTTCAGTGTCCAGTATTCAGCCAGGTCATTGACCGAGCGAAGCGAAGGTCTCAGAGTTTACTGGGACAAATCGGCATTTGTATGTATGTATGTATGTTTGTATGTTTGATGTTAGATGTTAGTGTGTATATTTGTCTGATGGTAACTTGCGAACCGTTGATCCGATCTTTATGAAATTTTGTAGGCAAGTAGTTCATTTCAATACAATTTTTAAGTTCGAATATGAGCTGAATCGGTCCAGGGGCTGTGAAGGTATAGGGGTCGCGAGGTCTCAGTACGGCGCGAACTACTAGTATCTTTTGCGTTAAAAAATGTCACCCATATAATTATAGAACAGGTCAGGTGTAGTATATCTCGGATACCGATGGTGTCGTCCCCGTGGCAGCGCGCGGCGGCCCGCGCCAGCGCGGCGACACACTGGCAGCACGCCTGTCGCATGAGCTCCCCGCCGAGCCCGCGGAACTGCTGGCGCGCGCGCAGGCGCGGCACCAGCCCGCGGACCGCCGCCCACACCTGCTCCGGGACCAGCGAGTCGGCTTTCCCACCTGGAACGGTCGTCATCTCCACATACTATCACATTAACTCGCTTTCCGCGTCTGTCTGACTCCGTTTCCGAAAACTCCTCCTAAACCACGCAACGGATTTTGATGCGGCTCTTTATTTTGTAGTGGTGTAGAGCTCTCTTGCAGAATCCACCTAGGGAAGTATCACACCTTTGCCAGTTATCCAACCGCCAAGCAGTAGTGTATTCCGGATTGAAGGGCAATGTTTACAGAGTAATTACTGGGCATACAGAGATTTTACATCTAGCATCTATTCTCAGGGTGACGTACATCTATTCTCGTATTCTGAAGCTATTCGGGAATGATTCGAATCGTAATCTAAAGTCAAATTTCTAATCAGACGGAGAGTACGATTTTAAATGCGCTCACAGTGCAGAAACCACAAACACCGAAATCGAACGGTTTAATCGCCAACACATTAAACCGTTCAATTTCGTGATTATGTCAGATAGGATCCATTTTCATTAAAACTTAGAAGCATAGTTTTTCCCATCGGAGAAAACAAAAAAAAAAAACGGATCACTCAGGGTTTTTTTTTTTTTTTTTTAATTTTAATTTATTAGCGTATTTTTTTAATTTTTAGTACAGGGCAAGATTTAAAAAAAAAGTTAAACAGATGTTTCAATATACAATGGTTCACGGATCTGTGCGAGGACGATTGCTATTTGATACAATCAGTCCTCCCACACTCAGGGTTGGGAAACAATAGTTGGCGCCTTTTCTATACACAAGTAGGCGGTATACTTTAATCTTAAGACCAATAGGGCAAAGCTGAACTTTCTAGTAACTACCTACTGTAATATTACACTGCTGTTATTAACACAATTCCACTTACCGTCAGGCAGTTCGGTTTGTGACAGCGCATGGATGGCTTCACCAATAGCCAGTATAGCTCCGTGCCTCACGTTCAGATCTACGGATTCAGTCTTCTCGACCAGCTTTGGTAGAACCTCCATCGCGACGTAGTCTGGGATCTAGACAATGCCGATATTAAAATGTGGGTAATGTGTAAAAATAAAGATAGCACGTTTTTTTTTTCTGTTTCGTTATCACATGATGTATTTAGCCTACAGGTTATATATAAGGTGTTACAAAAATGTGGGATAATACACAGTGACCATGTGGACTGAATACGGATTCAATCGACCACTTTTAACTTTTATCGAATTGATCAAAGGTTATAGTAGCACTTAATAGGACACGCAGCTACCTACGACACAAGATTACTCTTAGTGTAGGTGCTGCACGACATTGTCACGTTCAACAAGATACATAATTATTTATACTGTTTGTTGTCATATGATTTATTGTAATGTACTTGTAATTTGGAAAAAAAAAAAAAAAAAAAAAAAAAACACTTTTCCCTGCTAGGAAAAAAAATGACAAGTTTTCTAAGATTGCCTGGAAGAGATCGCTTTCAGCGATAAGGCCGCCAGAAAAAATATACTGTCCTAGCTATGTGCAATCTGGTGTGAACAATAAAGAGTGTATCTATCTATCTAGGAGGGATAAGTAGGACGCGCCTCGCAATGTGGCGTCTTTGAGCCGCACATTTTACCGACCCCGAATGGGTCGCGGCGCGGTCGCCTCGTTAGGTTCAAATCTCCACTTGGCTAGGTTGCCGCTAGTGGATACAGAGCCGGCTCCCCTGATTCAGCTTACTCGTTTGCACTTTTTCAACTAATTTTAATATAAAAATACCAAGGAAATTGAAAAAAAAATACTTCATAAAATTGTATTTTTTTTTCCTCCTCCTTCGCCAAAATAAAAATAATGACATGAAAATGTATTTTAAAGATATGATATGTTTTTCAATTTCCTCTGTAATTTTTTAATAGAGGGCGCATATAATTCTCCCTATATGTTAAAAAATGTTGAAAAAGTGCGAACGAGATAGCGAGAGCCAGGGAGCCGGGTCTGAAAAGTTAAGAGACAAATGACGCCGTCCTTGACGCACTGTAAACGGAACTAGTTACACGTTCAAACTTACTTCGGACATATTTGATCCTAAGCCGAGCAATACAACTGGCGTAGAATTGTAATAAAAGATACATAAAAGTAAATAAATAAATAACTACCCTAACTTAGCCTAAAACTTAGACAGAATGACAATGTCACCGAATGTCATGGAACGACAGCATCTTCCACATTCTGATTTCAAAAAACTCTGCCAGCTATGGAGGTTTTATTTCTAGTTTTTCGCCCGGAACTGTGGAGTTTGCGTTCGAACTTAATTTTTTGTATTTACATAAACCAAATGAACTACTTGCCCGAACTTATTTTTTTTTGTTTATGAACAAAATTAACTACTTGCTTACAAAATGTTGTTATAGTTATCGTCGAACAAATCACAATTTTATTATAAATACGTAAGTTTGTGCGTATGTGTGTATGTTCCCGTTCAACTCCCAATTCAGGAGAATACGTAGATAGATAGGCGGTTGATGATAAATCAAAAGAGATGACGTAACACACACTGAACCGCCACATTCCTGAGGTACGGAACCCTAAAAAGGAAAAAGGCACATTCTAAGAAAGTGTGGTACATATAAAAAGTTATCCGTACCTTGTGCGTGAGTTTACTGAGCGAGTTGGCGGCGAGCTCCCGTATGGCGCAGTCCCAGTGGTCGACCTTGAGGTCCACGAGGTGGTCGACCATGGGCCGCGTGTACTCGCGGTAGGCGGCCACCTGCGGCGCCACCAGCAGGTACGCGTGCCCGCGCGGGCCCACGGACTGGAAGTCGGCGGCGGTCAGCACGTCGATCCCGTGCGGGAACATGCCGTGCCGGCCCACGTTCTCCTGGTACGCGGCGGACGCGGCGCGCCGGCAGTTTATCTGCAATTACACACTACTGGTAGTTCGCGCCCGACTGACACCTCGCGACTCCTACATCTTCACAGCTTCTGGACCGATTCAGCTCATATTCGAACTTAAAAATTGCATTGAAATGAACTACTTGCCTACAATATTTTTTGAATGAGTTAGCTCCGATTTCAATTTCAAGTCAAGCAGAAATTGCTACGATCATGTCGCAGTTAAAAGGACTAGCAACATCTTAAGTCCTTCTCAGTACTACTATCGGGTTATACATCTTTCTATGGACATTAGCATACTAATTGACCGAGCGAAGCGAAGGTCTCAGAGTTTACTGGGATAAATCGGCATTTGTATGTATGTTTGTATGTATATTGGTCCGATGATGACTTGCGAAATTTTGTAGGCAATTAGTTCATTTCAATACAATTTTTAAGTTCGAATATGAGCTGAATCAGTCAAGGGGTTGTGAAGGTATAGGGGTCGCGAGGTTTTAGTTCGGCGCGAACTACTAGTTTACTATAGCCAAGACGAGCGAAGCGTGCAAGCTGGTTGTTTTATATGGTGTCACCAGACCTCTCTATCGAAGCAGGCGGTGGCTATGAGCGCGTTAGCCAGGTTGTCGGCGTAGGGCGCCAGAGCCACGGCGTCGTACGCTCGGGCGAAGGCCCAGGCCGCGTGGCAGGCCGCGTCCCGGGCCGCGCGGCCGCCGCTGCCCGCGCCGTACGTGGCGCGCGGCTCGTCGCGGCTCAGCGCCGACACCACGCCCGCGATGCCGCGCTCCACCTGCTGCGGCGACAGCAGCCCGCGACGAGCTGCGGACAACGTACATTACCTGAACTGATATCATACGGGAGGGATAGCTATATATGAACTTCATAGGAGCAAACGAGACGAGCTGCAGACAACCTTATGTTGTTATAAATCTCTTTAGGCGATAAGGCCGCCCATTATACTACCGATTTTTAAATGTTATTGTTCATTCTTTTTTTTAGGCTTGTCTTTTTGGTGTATAATAAGGTTATGTTGTATACGTCCGCGTTACCGAGCTCGGCGAGCGCCATGCAGCCGCCGTGCCACGCGGTCTCGCGCTCGTTCTCCGCGAACAGGGCGAGCACGCACTCGCAGACGTCGGCGGCGGCGGGCGCGGGCAGCCGCGCGCCGATCCGGCCCGCGCCCTTCGCGGCCGACCACCGCACCACCGTGTCGTCGTCGCGCAGCGAGCACAGCAGCAGCTCCACCACGTCCTCCACCTGACCGTGCGCGACACAATCACACTTTATGCTTCTCTTAAATGTTGACTTCACACTGTATTTAGGTAGTGTCAAGTTTTCTAATATTTCAAGTGATGTCAAATATTTCGCAATGAGGGCTTTTCTAAAAAAAAAACCTAGTAATAAAAGTACACAACAGATGGCGTTAGATGTAATTTGAAGTTTTTCTGTCACTGTCAAGACATGAAAGACAAAAAAAAATATGTGTGCCTTTTTTTCCTCGTATTTTTTGGCTCCACATGTGTATTTAGCCAATAACTAAAAACTTAAAAATAATAGATAAACTATATTATAATCTAAACCTAAATAAACAAACTAAAACTACAAAGAAAAAAAAATGACAATGACAGGTAAATTTCTATGACTATTACGCCATCTAGTAGGTAAACATTTTTTGTTACGAAATCGCCTCATTGAAACAAGTCTAAGTCAAGCGAAGTAAGTCACGGTCAAGTCCAAGCCGTGACCCAGTTTTTTTTTACACATTAAAATACGAAATAACATACGTTTTGGAAAATTATACAATGACGCGACATGCTTTCACGTTCCCGCCAAAATTCCAGTTCCTCCTTTTTGGAGAGATGTTAAAAAAACTAGTTCCGAAATACGTGATAGATGGAGCTATTTCACGTGCACGTTTTCGGTCCACGCGTTTTGTTGTGTTTAGCCAATATGAAACTGACTAAATATTTCAATTTGAATTAATTACTGGATGGTCGGTTAGACGACGAACATATTTAAGGATTCAGCTCATAACAGCTAGCTGGGAATAAAATCAGCTGTTCCATCGACAAATGTTATACACCCTTGACGAAAAAGTATAATCGGCTCGGCATGCAAGTCTGGGACCATTATCATTATCATCGTTAGAATAAATCGGCGTATTGACATACTTTTTTTTATTTTTTTTTTGGTCTGAGGGAAAATCTGACATTTTCAGGGTGTCGGTACTCATCATTATGAACAACTTTTGATAAGGAAACCACAAAAGTAATTAATCGCATAAGCCTCATTCAGATCACCCATATAAATATTATCACCCTGTAGAAGCTAAATACTCACTTCCTGTGGTATGTCCTGATCGTCGTCGTCTTCTGGAGGCGAGGTGGACAGGGGTTCGTTGTCGCCCGCCGCGGCGACTCCGCTCAAGTTGGTGGCCAGCGAGCGGGAGCCCCGCGTGTAGCGCCACGACGCCACTCGGGGGCGCAGGAATGTCAGCCCTGTTCATTACAACTTAAGAGCTTATGAGGATAATCCTGCCGCGAGCTTTAGGCACATTCGATATTTGAAATTGTATATTTGTCGCTCTGTTTTCCGTTCGTGCGATAGGGAGAGTGAATTTACCTAACTTTTTGATGAAATTAGCCGTTTCGGGGCAAAACTTTTATCACCCCCTTAATCTAAGAGTGAGAGAGCAGTAAATGCCAACAAAATAAACAGATTTCTTACCAATTCTTTGCACAATTTTAACACCATACTTTCTCACTAGCATAGCGCTGTGGTTCTGATATTTTTGATTGGTGACCCATTCCAGCAATTTTGGTGCAAACGGCAGCAAGTCATCTCTTTTGCCATGTTTCAACACAGCAGCAACTGCTGCCAGTACTCCATAGTGTATGGTGTCTTCTGCTTGTATATTGGAATGTAGTTCACACGCCCACTCGAAGAATGGCCCCATGTAAAGCTCCTTTACATCTGATCTGAAAAATGTATTGCAAACATCAGATGTATAAAATAAGAAAGAATAAACTGAGGATGAGGATTCCCACAGAAAAGAACCAGTCGTGCCTTATTTTCCCACAAAAATATTAATTTGCACATAAACCTGTGCAAGAATGATTACTGTCAAACACAGTACTCCTGAGCCGTGCTAAGAAGCGTTAGCCTTAATAGCGCTTTCACATCATCGATATAGTCGCGCGACTGCAGGCCTAGCACGGGCGCCGGCTTGCAGGTCACCAAGACCATACAAAATATAACATCGCGGCAGTCGCGCGTCGCTGTAAATGGCCGCGGCGTAGCCGCGTGCGGCCAGTCTGCGATTAGCCCGTGTTGCAAACGCACGCGCAAACTATGTTTTATTTTATTTTGTTATGTGGCGACGGAGAAGTAACAAAGTAGCCTTAGTTAGTTAGTAGTATTTCTGAATCTGAATCTAACAAATATGTGTTTCTCCAATTAAATCCATATTTAAAATGGCAGCTTTCGCTTTCCCACACCAATACGCATTTCAGCAGCGCGACGATCGCTGCAACCGCGATAATGTGAATCTGCTGCTTCAGCGCTGCTGCCGCGCGACTGAATCGCCTGATGTGAAAGCGCTTTAAAAGCTGAACCACCAATTCTGATTACTGCTGTTAAATGTTTTAATGTTACATGGTAGCTAATGGCTTATAATGGAGAAAGTATTCATGCTCTTTAAATTATTATTGCAGAACATCAGGAAGTTTGGAATCATGGTAATATTATAGCTAGGATGCACTTAAACACGTCTGCTCCTGGTCTTCTCTGTGGTGGTCTTCAAAACCAAACAAATTTTAAGGTACTAATGTAAATATACATTCTAAAAATGAATACCCTAATTAAAATTCAGATTCCTACGTTCAAAATGTATCAAAATGTAATAAATCAAAATGTTTTCAGATTTATTTTTTCAGCCACCTATGTATGTGGCTAAAAATTAACAAAATAAATCTGAAAACATTTTGAGCAAAAGGAAACTTAATAGTTGCAGCATATTTTATTTGTTTCTTACATTTAACTTTGAGGTATAAGGATTAATTCGTATTTATAAGTTATTCGTAATTATAAGTTTAGGTACTCATCCTTGAGAAATATCATACCTGATAAGGAATTTAGAAGCAAGATAAGCACTGGCTTCTGCACAAGAGTCTTTGCTCATAGCATAAGTTTTGCAAATATTCAGAATTCTCTCCATCACTGTCAGCTTTTTAGAGGAATCTGCTGTACCTAAAAAAAAAAATAGGCAAACATTTCGTTTCAGATGCGTAACTAAACATGTAGGTTTCTTTTTCTTTTTGATATTTCAACATAATCAGCTTATGATCACCAACTGAGCATAGAAACGTCATGGGTTCCTTTTTTGCATGCTAGTGATTATTTTGGTTAATGTAACCAGCTGACTCCTATCTTTTTAAGATAGGGTTATGTTAGTTTAGTACTATATACAGAATGCCCCCCCCCCTTCCCTCCCGTAAATTCGATATACCTCACCTGCTCCCTGCAGTTTCGTTACACATTTCAAGTAATTGTAAATCGCCAGTTTAGTCGAGTGTGTTGAGCTAACGCTATCTCTGAGAAGCAAGTGGAAACCAGTCAGCAGTAAAAGCATGACTATCCAAAACAGAAAGAGTTTATAGATCTATAAAATTATCTATCTAACTGCATGGGAGGCATTCATATGTGTACATTCATATACAGATGTAAGCTTACATATGTAGGTGGTGCTAGCATATTGTTAGGAGTGTCCGAAGTGTACTACTATCCTAAATAAAATGTAGATTGCAAGCCACAAAGTAGCCCCCCATATCAAGCCTATCTAACTGCGAACGTGTACCATTTAGTCTAGAAGATTACAGGCGGAGCCACTTTTACTTCTAACCTAACGAGTGTGAAGGTCACAGAGATCACACTTGCATCTGCACGCCTGTATGTAACTATGGTGAGTAGTTCCGCTTTGATATCGCATCACTTCATTAACACTCGCATGAGGATTCAAAATAATATAATGAAAAATAGCTTAACCCATGTTAAAATTTAAACAATCGAGAATGCTCATTTTCAGTTATTAGTGCTACGCAATCGCATGCTAGAATGAACTTCATGGAGATTCGGGTGTAAACAACCTCCATCAATGTCATCACCAAGTGATGATAGATGCAAACTTTTGCATCTATGCCTACTCCTACTATGATTGTGCAAGATAAGTTTACCTGGTTGACCTGGAGCGAATCCATCAAGGCGGCTCATGTGAAATGGAATGATAACCACTATGGAAAGCCAAAGCAACAGTACAAATCTGCTGCGCCATGTCTCCTTGTCATTGGGGTCCTGAGCTTCAAGGTAGGTTAATACTGTTAGCAGATCTGAAACCTAAATTAATAAATAAGATAAACATGCAACTTCCTAGATTAAAAAATATGCTGCTAAGTGGCAAGAGGAACTAGACGCTCGCCTGATAGTACACACTTGCCCATAACAATACAGTGCAACTCAATTTTCAACTTCAACAGCTCAAAACCATGTAAGATAATGAATGCACTGCGCTCATCAGCTTGAGGTATTACATGTTAAATCGCTGTATTTTCAATAACTTCAGTGGAAACATAAGATATACAAGCTTTTTATGTTAAGTTTAAGTATTTAGTTACCTCATGAGGCAGGTGCCTCACAACCACTTTATATCCTCTAACTCTAATAATTTGATACATGTAATCAAAAACAGCATGCTTGAGTTCAAACGTCGACTCTTTGTCTTTGATTAGGCTTAAAAACTTGGCCAAAATCGTTTCTAGATGCGGATCAAGCAAGTGTGGTTGTTCATAGTATTGCTTGAGGATGTTGTACAATTTCTCATATTCTACTTCGAATACTGGTGTGTTATAGATATTTTTCACATTATCGATCATGTTCAAGACATCTTCGACTTCAGAGAAGTGTTCCAAAGCACATCCCAGGCCAATATTGTCGCAGTCATCATCCCGGTTGTGGTCGGAGTCAAGCCCGACCATTTTGTTTGTCGAGGGAAGTATAAGATTTGTATTCAAGGGATTCTGACAATAGGTTTAAACTACAAACCGTGAAAAATTTGCAAATCGAAGTTAAAGCAGGTCTAGGGTAAAATATCTCTACACCGATGAAAGGATGAAACAAGAACAAGAAGCTTGAACTTGGTAGATTACGGAACAAAAACAAAGAACTTCTTTATTTATTTTTCTCTTATGTTTTGGCTCCACGCGGTGTGTATTTAGCCATTGTTAAGTATTGTAATATTTCAAGTGAAGTCAAATATTTCACAAATAAAATATTAAGTCTCATTTATAGACACAGACTCATAGTCTAAGTCAAGAAAAATAAGTCACGGTCAAGTCCACGTCATGCCCAAGTAAAGCGGTGGAGACATTACTAAATGTAGACAACCAGTTAGACAAGACACCTTGGACGAAACAATGATGCTAAATCCATGAAAGACACCAACTTTTCTTTGTCATGGTTTTTTTCTTCCTACTGGTAGTTTTTTTTTTAAGCAGCCTTCTTTTGGTTTCACACATAATTTAGCCACTGTCTTTCATAATTATCCCAGTGACTCACAATTCAAACCAATCGTGGCGTGCATTGTTTGGGATTTCGTTCGTATTTTAATAATTTCGCATTCTTTTTTCCTGCAAATTATCATACGAATACCCCGGATTGTATGGCATTAATGGCTTTAGTTTGCCTAATACCTGGCGAAAAAAAAACCTATCCTTGACATTGACAAATAAAAATCAATCGAATTTTCACAAACAAAGTGAAGTTCGAACGAAATCTACAAAATTAATTTGATGAAGGATTTTGAGGATTCGTTTCGAATTTATTTAGAAAAATAATTAGATTCTTGAAGTAAAAGCTATGTGATTAAATCAACACTTTGCAGTGTCCAATGTTAAGTTAGTAAAGTGATATAATGAGCACGCGTAAGTATAAAATCATCAATCCGAACCTGTGAAGCGAGAGCATATTGGTGACCGACGCCTGCTACCCGGCTATTCTGTGATGCTCCGCTTTGCATTCAATGTTCCTAAATCTAGAACACAAATATTTTAGTAGCTAGTTGGTATAATTTGAAAGTGTTTAGTAGGTAGTTGGTATTTATGGGCTAGTTTTATTGAAACTTACAGAAGGGAGAGGTCCAGAGAAGCGTAAGGTGAAGCCTGTTGAGCCACAGTCCCTTTTAGACTTCGACCTAGGAGAGGGTGAGAGCTCTGATGATTCTGACTTCCGCATCGAAGATCATGCAGAAGAAAGTGATGATTATTCAATAAATACTGATGATGAGGAAAAAAGTAAGTATCCTACCGGATGATCACTGACTTCTGGTTTCTGGATAATTATTCTAGTTAAATAAAAGCTTGTTTTCATTTGCTTATAGTTTATTTAGTGTAGAGCTTTGAGAAATTATACTAAGAGTGGTAATGTCCATAGAAAGATCTGTAACCCGATTGTAGTACAGATAAGGACGTAAGATTTGCTAGTCCTTTAAATTGCGACATGACCGTAACAATTGCTGCTTAACTTGAAATTCAAACCCAAGCTAACTCATTCATATGATATTCATATTCGTATGAAGGAAAAGAAATGCTACTTGCCATAAATAATTTTGTATTAATAAGTAATATCATTAAAATTATTAATTTTAAATTTTATTTGCAAAACACACTAGGTTCTCAAGAAATGATCAATGGCATTGAAAACATTATTTTTGGAGACATATTCTTAACTCATATATTGCGATCAAATTTGAACTCAAATCTTTAATCGTGGATATATACCAATACTATGTGTCTAATTAACCATATTTTCAACGGGTTTTATAGTGGTTTAGACATTCGCTGAATATAAGCGCCATCTAGTTTTAAGCATATTTTAAATTTAATTTAATTTTTTTCTAAGGACCTTTGTAGTCTGAATTAAATGATTTCAATTTGAATAAAACAATGTTTGTTTGAGGATATGGAGCTAAGTGAAAACAAATATCCCTCAAAATTTTTGGTTTTATTACATAGACACTAATATTGTAATGAAGGACTTAATTTTGACACACTTTTTACTGAAGTAGTACTGCAGTACTACAAAAGTATATATTTGCTTTATTATGGTATCGCAACTACTTTCACAGGCATGTTATTAAAAGGAAAAGAATTAAAAATTCGCAAAAAAAGGAATCAAAAACTTCCTTAGAAAAAAAAGTTGTCAGTTTATGGCTTCATAATGCATAATATAAAACAATAGTAAACGCATTATCATCATAGTCGTCGGGTCTTAAATCATTCAATCTGTCTTTCTCGCTTGCACTTACAGGTCTTATGGAGTGGTATATCTGTCTATCTCGCTGGCACAAACAGGTCTTATGGAGTGACGTGTATTGCTCGACGACTCGGAAGATAATTTGTTTAAGTCAGGTAATAAAATGATGTGATATTACAATGCGAATTTTATTTTTAGGAGCAGCTGGGAAGAGTGGCTCCTCTGACGATGAATCCGGTTCAGATGATGAAGCTGAATTCAAGAGCTCCAATAAACTCGGGGAGGAGATATCGATCAATGATGTGCTTGAAAAGGCCAAGAATATAGAATTCAAGGTAATTAGACTTGACAATATTGTTTATGTTGAATATAATTTGTGGAATACAAGCTGCGCCCGCGGTTTCTCCCGCGTGAAAAATTCCTCAGGAACCGTACTTTTTCTGGGATAAAAAGTAGCCCATGTCACTTTCCGACCCTTAAACTAAATCCATGAAAAAATTCCGGTCGATATCTCAGGCTCTGTTGCTGCGTGTAAAAGGTATATATAAACCAACAAACACTATAATTTTTAATTTTATAATTTATTACGCATTTAATTTTGTAATATTAATAAGGACAGGAACCATCTAAACACATACAATATATTGTCGGCTAGCAAACAGCGTCGCTATAGTCAAATATAGCAAAATTGGCATTTTGATGGATATATAATTAGGCTAGTAACAGGTGCCATATTTTGAAATTTCAGTTTCAAATAACACCTTACATTCTGCATCAAATCAAAAGTGGCAGTGTATGTTAATATTTCTAGCTGTTTTTGGGCTATCCGAAAAGTGAAAAAAACTGCTAAAAATTAATCTTTTGCTCACACATTCCCAAAACGAACGCTGTTGTGATGGTTTTGGCGTTTGTAACAGTTATTATGCCACTTATGAGATATTTGAAGACACAGATTGTATGTAGATTCCAGGAGAACTGGCGAACATGCTGATATGCTCTGGCTGCTTGGGATCAAGGAGTGATGACTTCAATGAGATTGTGGAGTGTGATGGCTGTGGGGTCACAGTGCATGAAGGTAAGATTTGATTATTAGATTCTACAAAGAACAGAATATACCGCGTACTTGTTACAAAAAGCGCCAATAGTTTCCATTCCCGCCCCTAAATGTTATCCGATTTCGATGATTTTTTAATCTTATCTACACCATTAAAAACTATGCTTAATGTATTTTATTTTAACTACCGCAATATTTTCGTTGTTATATGCACCTAAAGTAAAATTATTTTACGTTGAAATTATGGCGAAGAAATGTAGTTTTTATCAGAATACCAATTATTATTTTTAAACAAACCCTATCTCATTGTAGATTATTATTTAATCACGACATTGACACCAAAAACAAAAACAAAAAAACCTCCGATACTCCAATGTCATCAAAATTCATAAATTTATTAAGTTTCTCCATCGCATGCACGGGGAGTAAAGCGACAGCAATGCAATTTTCAAATACCTACTGCGCCAAAACCTCGCGGCAGGACGACCTTCTTAAGGTCTTATCGTCGATATGCCTTTAACTGAAAATGAATATATGGAGCTGTCAGTAAGTCAGAATCTATAGGTATAGTAAAGTTTAGAGAATGGTAAACAGAATTGATAAACTGAAAAATAATTGTTAAACCATTTCAGGTTGTTATGGAGTATCAGACAACACAAGTGAATCTAGCACGGTGAGCTCTGCATCTACTGAGCCATGGTTTTGTGAAGCCTGCAAGGCCGGCGTCACAGATCCTAATTGTGAGCTGTGCCCCAACAAAGGTAAATATAAATTGCCAAATACACCTCCCGGTTTTACAAATTTTAGGTTTTCACGAAATTTCCCGTTAAAATAAAAAAATATCCCGTCATCACAGATTACCCCCTATAGATTTCGCACTCTGAACTATCACACCAGCACACCAGACATCAGTCAATATTTACATTACTCTTGATTTTCAAATCTCTTGTGTTTTGACAATAGAAAATAGACAAATTTTTATTTATGGAAAAAAACAAATTGTACACAAAAACCAAAATCAAAATGGTAGATAATGGCTTAATACACATTGTTTTTAACCACAACAAACCGGTTTGTGTGTATGTTTATTTTTAAGTAGGTATGTATCATAATTAGTGTTCTTGTAAGCATTATTCTAAAGTAGTGTATTGATATTATTAAGTCATATAATATATTAAACACTGTTTTAGACTTTCGTGGTGGTTTACTACATTACTATTAGTACTCACGGGATATTTACCACGATTTTTATTTTTGTTGTGTTCCCGATATTTCGGCACAGTTGCAAGGATTGCAATGGAGACTGAAGATGCGGGTGGATGATAAAAAGTTATCCCCTTTCTCAGTCTTTTGCTACGGGTACCAATGGTACTAGAACTCGATTGCAAGTCCCTACAATACACACTCACAGTATCACTATGCATTGTATTTTGGTCACTGGATTCCATCCACGGGCGAGTTGATCACTTCGATTGTAATTTCGCTATTTCCAGATTTCAATCGCTTCCTTTACCATCCTGGGTATATAATGACTTTTTTTCAACTATGGTGCATTCTTAACGGAACAAAGTTCTTGTAATGCGGTATCTATATGAGTTAATCTGCGCCCATAATCGATCAACATAAGTTAAATATTTTAATTGTTGTTTTATTATATCGTTTTGTACTGACGTCGCTAGATTATTGTACACAAAATGTCTCCGTATTTTTTTGTATTTGTTGTTAGTAGAGAGGAAATATATTATTATGTTGTTTTAGGTGGAATTTTCAAAGAAACTGAAGTGGGTGCTTGGGTGCATCTGGTATGCGCCTTGTACGTTCCCGGGGTCGCGTTTTCAGAGGTAAGAATATGAATACCGAAGAATATTCGAATTCTTATACAAGCTTAAACGCAGAGTGAGAAGTTTAATTTTATAAGCTACTAGCTCGCACGCACGGCTTCGCAATTTTCGAAAAACCACCTGCCTTTTTTATTTTTTTAAAGTTTAGTACACCAACCGAGTGTAATTGGCGTAGCACGAAAAAAGTTTTTATTACCATACAAAGTTTAGGGGTCCATTTTATTCCCTTAGAGGTGGAATTTCGCAAAATCCTTTCTTATTGTTCACAAAGACCATTTGAGAAATATTGGACCCAAATTTCACGTCTCTATCATAAGCGGCTTAGTCTTTGCGTTGATTCCTAGAAAAAAAACTTGTTCTTTGATACACAACGTGTATGTAACAAAGGACATACCTTTGTTACATACACGTTGTGTATTAAGTTTTTCATAATTATGTACTCATAATTATGAAAAACTTTTGCTATGGGACCAATCCTGAAATCGCAAAAAAAAAAATAGCTGTTCCATTCATTTTGTCGAGTGTAATTGATTATTTAAAACCCTGTAACAATGCTGCAAATGCAGCAGCTGTAGCGCTGCCTATTCGAGGATCGATTGTTCGCCGCGGTCGCGCAGTGCTGTGGTTCCGAGCTTGTGTCCAGCGACTCGCGACTGCAGCGGCGACTAAACCGCCGAAACCGCGCGACTCACTGTGAAATTGGCTCCAGTGTGCTATAAGTGCATGCATGTGCTCCAAAAACTATTACGCCGCTTGAAAGATAAAGATGTAGTCGGCCCATGAGTAGTGGCTGTCTCACCCGGGCTGTTATGCCCTTAGCTTCGCCTCGGGCTTAAAAATTCCATGTATAATATACATCTTTGTCTATGTCCTATGACCCATCTTTGTTATATCTACTTTTGTAGGATTTTTTTAAACGATACTGTGTCCACGCCACAGATCACACCCTAGATTCTGTATTAGGGACGCTCGAAGCGCACCACGCATCAGTCTAAATACACTTATACAAAATTACTCTGATTGGTAGATTGTGACGTTGCGCGAGTAGGCGTAACCTTGAGATAGCCAATGAGATCGCTCGGTCGCACTCCCCGAGACCCGCGCCGCGCCTCTAACTTTGGTGACTTTTTGTAGGAACAACGAATCTCGTAATGCGGTATCTAGTGTGATCTGTGGTCCACGCGAACGAAGTCGCGGGTAACAGCTAGTTTCGTATATCGCGGACTGGGTTCCCGGCACTCATTGTTTGATTGGCGGCGGTAGGTGGAGCGGCTGTCCGGCGTGACGCTGTTCGAGATGGCGTACTCCCGCTGGGGCGCGCGCTCGTGCGCGCTGTGCGCCGACGCCGCGCTGGCGCGGACCGGAGTCTGCGTCGGGTGCGACGCCGGCCTCTGCAAGACTTTCTTCCACGTCACCTGGTATCGAATTCTTTCTATCCTTTTAAGTAACTTAGTGTGGGTTCCTGCTGCCATCTGTCCTTCACGTCACTTGTTGTTGATTTTTCCTTCCTGGTGTCCTTTCATATTGCTTAGTGTGGATCCCTCCTTCCTTCTGTACTTACTCCACGCTTAGTGTGGATTCCTTCTTCCTCCTGTCTTTTTACGATACTTAGTGTGGATTCCTGTTCCTGCTGTCTTTTTACGACACTTATTGTGGATTCCTTCTTGCTGTCTTTTTACGACACTTAGTCTGGATTCCTCCCTCCTGCTGTCTTTTTATGACACTTTGTATGGATTCCTTCCTCCTGCTGTATTTATACGACACTTAATGTAGATTCCTTATTCCTGCTGTATTTATACGACACTTAATGTAGATTCCTTATTCCTGATGTATTTTTACGACACTTACTATAGATTCCTTCTTCCTGCTGTATTTTTAATACACTTAGTATGGATTCCTCCCTCCTGCTGTCTTTTTACAACACTTAGTGTGGATTCCTTCTTGCTGCTGTCCTATTACGTCATTTGGCATGGATTCCTCTTTCCTTCTTTTCTTCTATATCACTTGGTATGGGTTATACTCCTTTCTCTTTCTTCGTCACTTCGTATGTACTCACTCACTTAGTGATCATTTAGTGGATCCTGGTCATTGCAAATGGCTTCATTTTATAATATTATACATTGAAGTCTTGCAGTGTCCCAAAGATATCGTTAAGCCTTGTTTCGTTTATATTTAAAAAAATATGAAATAAGCCATGGCCTACAATTATTCGTGTCGTCATATAATGCCTCTTACTAAAGTGTTTTTTTTTCCTAAAGTGGTCAACGAGAAGGACTCCTAGCCGAGGCGCACTCTGAAGAAGCGGAGCAAGCCGATCCGTTTTACGCTCACTGTCGTCTGCATTCAGATAAAACTTTAATCAAGAAACGCAAGAGGAACTGGCTCGCCTTACAATTACGAACGGAGAAAAGGTAATGTTGACTATAGTCCGAATTAAGAGGATTTTCGAGAAAAAGATAGCGCTATAGACTTTCGCGCGCAAATGAAAAGAGATGGCTTTAGCGCGCGCTAGTAAAAAATCAGATAATTGCTAATTACAACTAAACCAGGAAATCAATCAAATTTTTGTTCGATTCTATCCTAGATATTATTACAACCTCACGTTTAGTGTAATAATAACTTGAATTATACACTAGTGGTTCCGAGCGACACCGAAAAATGTTTCTAAATCGAGTTCTTTTCAATAAAATAAAAATATCGTGCAAATGTCATGTACTCATGTTGTGTCCCTCTTGGCATTACTAGACGATAGACTGCTCATGTGTCTGTGGTATATCCGTACGTAAGTTCCAAAGAACTCATTGGTACGGGCCCGCCCGGCTTCGAACCCGCTACCTCACGAATGTGAGGTGAGCGTTCTCCCACTGAGCTACCACGACTTTTTTAAAAGGCCAAAAGTCAATTCGTTTGTCAAAATTTAAAGTTATGCATGCTTGTAAATCTGTTCGTTTTTTAATTTCCTTAGAAAGTTGGAATTAAAAAATAACCCGAATCCCGAAGAGAAGGCGCGAACTGAACGCAAGTTGATCAAGTACAGAAGAAAGTATCTACAACAGAAAGAAAACAGAAACCCTCCTTGGGGTAAGTCAACTCGTTTTAAATTGTTGCCTATCGTTTTTTCGTAAATACTTTTTACTGGTTTTAAACAAAAAGTATGTTTTTAATGCAATCTTATAGTCATTATTTATTGTTCGCGCTTGAAATGAAATACAGAGCATTAAACAGCTTCAAACTAACGCAACGACACTCGTGGCCAATTTGACAGATATCAAATTTGGAAATTCGACTAGTGTCAAATTGACAAATTTGGCAAATCTCTACTCTAGCGGTGTCGTGTCCCAGCCTACGATATGTAATTTGTTGATAACTCCGTCACTTTCGACCAATTTCTTCCCTGAAAAGTATATTTCTTCAAGAGTATTTCTATTTACATTTTCCACTAAAATCCGACCATTGTTTATGAAGATATGCTAAGAAAAGCATCTGTACCAAAATCAGGTAATTAAAGACGGCTGTACAATAATTTTAACAAAATAAAACCGACTTCAACAAAATACTCTGAAAAATGCACTATCGAATGTTTTTGGCGCCACCCGTGAAATACTCATCATTGTGGATTTCATATGGCTATCAGTGGTCTTCTTCTCCAGTCCCATTTCACCAAATGATACTTTCTGGATGCATATGCTTGACTTGTTGATGAAAATACCAAAATCGTTATATGTATGCCTATAATATTTCCATTTCCCCCAATTCCTAATGGGTCCCATTATCAGAACTGGATTTTTATAAAAATGGGACCAATCTAGAAGTATCTCCTTTCAAATTAAAAAATAATTCACCCAATCGGTTCATAATTGACGGAGTTCGGAGGTAACAAACATTAAAAAATATATATCAGTCGACTTGATAACCTCGTCCTTTTTTTTTGGAAGTCGGTGAAATCGAAAATGTAATTACAATTGCTATCTTTACAGCATGTTTGAAATTTTGAACTTAAATTTGTTACGACAGTGCCGACACAGAAGATGGCCCGTATGTTGTATAGCAGCGCTGCTGCGATGAGGAAATTCCAACACAAGGCTGAGTGTATGGGCATAGACATACACACACTGGAGTTTGAAGATGCACAGGTAAACATAAATTTGGTTACATACAGAATGTCGTTATGCATGTTCTACAAATATTTTTGCATATACTGTGAGCTGTCGTTCTGAATAGTGGGATTATCCCGTAACTCTAAAAGCGATAGCGAGTGCGACTAAGTTGGCACGAGCGAGATGGCATGCTCTCGCAATCAGAATCACGAACGTTTCAAAGTTAGAGGATAAGCCCCGTGAACATACAAATATCTTAAAAATCGTAACTGAGAAGTTACACATTTCCTTAAGATGGTCGTCCTGTCGCGAGATTTTGGTGCAGTAGGTATTTCAAAGTCGTGTTGCTGTCGCTTTGTTTTCTGTGAGTTAGTGAATTTACGTACGTTTTTTGATGCTTTTGAAAACTATTATCACTACCTGAATCATATGAAAACTTTTTGTTTTTGGTGTCAATGTTTTGGATAAATAAACATTTATCCCGATACGAACTGTTTAAAAAAATATTTTTATTCTGATAAAAAATACTTATACTCATAATTTCAACACAAAAAAAATATCACTAACATATTGTCTGTCGCTACGAAGATATTGCAGTAATTTAAAAGAATTAAACATATAAGCAGCATTTATATGTCATCGATTAACCGTGAAAAACTTTTCACGGTTAATCGATGACATATAAAAAAAAACACATCGAAGTACATACGATAGGAAACAGTTGAAGTTTTTTTTATATTTTTGTATGGACAAATGCTCTATACGCGATATACTCTAATCTCAAAATTTCGTATATTTTTTTAATACGCTCGAAAAGTATATTTACGTTACATTGCTCGAAAGTTAATAATTACGCAGTATGACGACGAACCTGCACCCATATTGGTGCATACCGTGCTGTAAATCGTTACCCGCGTGTTGACGCGTCGTTTGGAAAAACCAAGTACCGCACTCGTATCCATAATGAAGTATTTAGCCTCCCGCGATAGTCCGATCCGACAGCTCCCTCCCGCCAACAGGAAGTATTCAGTATCTGGTATAGGCGCTGGTTACCAAAGGGCACACACATCGACCTCGTCGAAGACAGTCGAAGAGTCCCAGGATCTGTCCGAAGATCGATTAGATTCTCTCCAAATAAACAAACCGCTAGGGCCCCGAGGCACACCCCTTCCGGGGTGCCAGGGCAAGTCTGATTTCCCGAGTGGACGGCCATAGGCTGAGGTTCGCACCGTAGCGGTGCCCTTGCTAGTCACCCGGTCATAATAATTATTTTTAGGTCTCAACGCGTTATGCGTTCGCCACAGTCCGGTAAAACTGTAGAGGCCTGTAGAGGCCAATAGCACAGAAAATTAAAAAAAAAAAAAAACCCGCGTAAAAAACTAGTAATGTAGTATAGTACCTGTACGTATCTGTACGATAGATGGCAGCTCTGAAGGACGTGTCGCGACGTTGGCACGTCCCGCCCGCGTTCTCCGTCGAGTTCGTGGGCTACTACCTGGAGAGGAACACGCGCGTGACGTCACTGCGCCGCTCCATGGAACGACTCACCAAGGAGAATGAGAAGCTGTTGGCCGAAGACGAAAACCTCAGGACGGACTACGACGAGGTACGTAACAGTGCGTTACGTTTACCCGATCCAGGGAGGGTAATGTTCTTGGGGTGTATGTGTTTGACGCGCATTCTTCAGTCAGCTCGTGACCACGGCCATTGAAACTTGGCCGAAACGTCGAGGTCAATAAATAAACTAGTTTTAGCGTGGTTAAGTCCTGATAGCAAACATTAAATTATGTAAGTATGTTGCTATATGACGTCCTGCAGCTTAAACGGCTTGACCGCTTTTGACGAGTCCTGTCGTTGGATTCGTCTTAACTTCCTGAGTGACATAGGGTACTTACATTTTGCAGTTAGGTTTTTTCTTTAGTAATACTTCTTGTTAAATATTTATAGCGCGAGACTAGTTACTACACTGTACCTTGTGCTGTAAGACGTTGAAATATTGCTACATCCTGAGTTCTTTTAAAAACAGACCATATAATACACGCATTCCATATGCTTATGCATCGGCTACTAAACTTGGTGCTGGTTTTGGGGTTCCGTAGCACTAAAAGGAACCATTATAAGTTCGTCATATCCGTCTGTCTGTCTGTCTGAATCCTTTACAGCCTTATAACTTTCTAAGTTATAAACTTACATGCATGAAGTTTTGCACAACTATAGTCTAAGTATAGACCTACAGTTTAGAAAATATTTTTTTTTTGTAAAATAAGGGTAGTCATACATGTAAAGAGGGGGTAAAAATATGTTTCCGCTGTAACCCATCATGTGGGGAATCGTTGAATAGGTATTTTAAAGGTATTTGCAAAGAATAATAAAAATCATAATTTTATTTTTATGGAGTAAATACTGTATTTTATGCCCTTATTAGGCTTCAAAGCAAAACACTGACGCTCTGGCCGAGTTGACATCCACACAGAAGAGCCTACAAAAGCTCTACGACGCCATCATAGCCCTGAGCCCAAAGAAGACAATACCCGCTATAATGGAGGACAAACCTCTTCTGCCCAAAGTCATACCGAGGTCTACGCCCAAAGTCACACCGCAACAGTTGCAGAAACGGTATGACTTACACGTACACCGTACACTTGTTTTGCAGGAAAAAATGCTACACTTTGTAGAGACTGAAAGATTTAATTTAATTGTAAACTCATAATAATATATATCACCAATATGTATATATAGCACGTTAGCTTGAAATATCTTTTTACACTAAACATGACATCATAAAAAAATACATGGAGCATGTTTCAATCACATTTTCAATTCAATTTCAAATGTTTCAATATTTTCTGCTTAAATGCCGCAGAGATATTCACATTCACGTGTATTTTTTTTGCGAATTCTAAATAACTCTGCTGGCAATGGTCATCGCGTGCCGTCCCACTCGCGCTAACTTACTCGCACCATGCGAGCGAGCAGGATAGCAAACGAAGACCATCGCCTCCAGAGTTACGGGATAAGGCCCCAGGTTTATAAAGATATGAGTATTTATTAGAACATGAGCAACCTAAGCGAGCGATCTCGCGAATTAATTAAAATTGGCTATGCATATTTTGTCGAGGGCAAACTGAAGCGTAACATCTTTTAGAAGAAATTCAGTTTTTGAAGAGCATATGCTTATCCACCTCGAAAATTTATTGCTTTGGCTCAATTCGTTGCTCATTATCATCATCATGATTTTCATCTGCCGGTTATCGACATACCTAAGCATAGGCCTCTACTTCTACGCCAGTCATCCTCCTCATTCATCCAATCTATTCCAGGTTCGACCCGCGCTTCTTTTTTTTTTATTCGTTCGTTGATCACTTTGTCAAAATGTAGAAACGACGAATGCTCAGTTTGCAGCTCGGATGAATGCTCAGGCAAATGTATGAGCCTTCTTGAGAGCCCTAAAGCTAATTGCCATACAAACTTGTTATTTTTTCTGAAACTACTCATCCGATTTTGCTAAACTTTTGGTATGTATATTCAAATTGGTAATATGATATAATGACTTGATTTTGGAGAAACAATGAACATTGCATTAAAATTCATTTTTTGCGTATTTAATAAGAGCCTGTAGTTGTGTTGCCAGTTTTAATATGCAGAACTAGTTTCATCGGAATCCGCCGAGTTGTTACCGAAAACAGTGAAGTAAATCTTGGACCAAAGTAAAATTAATGGACGGGCCCTAACCGCACAACTTCCTTAAAAAAAACAAGTCAAAACAATCGAACTTAGCCTTCAATACGTGTTAAAATTATGTATAGTAGATTTGTCACAAAGATATAGCGAATATAATATCAAGCCATATTTTTGTGGATATTTGTATCGCATGTATTGACGAAAGTACGTCTCGTACTTGTCACAGATTGAGAGTGACTAAAACAAGGTGAGCGCCGGCGCTCATTTTCAAGTCTACAAAATTCTCTTAATTGGGCCCGTCCATTCATTTTATTTTGGTCGAACATGTAAATAAGTAAAATTTTGAGAGATTTAAATAACAACAGTCTATTTGAAGCAAATAAACGTTTTGATGGTAAGCGTAGCCCTGGTAGACAGATACAGCGATGGCGTGACGACATCCAAAAGTCTTGCGGCAACACCTGGACGAGATTGGCACAAAACAGGGAAGACTGGCGAAAGAGGGAGGAGGCTTATGCTCTGCAGTGGGCTGAATAAGCTGCCAATGATGATGATGAAACGTTTTTACCCAAATATATTGAAACATGCTCCAACCGCTATGTCCATCAAACCATCTTACATTTCATAATAACAGTGTGTAAATGGTTTACTGTATAGCGACTTGGCCAGCAGGTCAATGACCGTGCCTACCGCGGCCGCACTTAAGATGGGCGTTGGTTTTCCTCTTAGCGACAACCCGGACGCTCGCCAAGGAAAAGTGTTGTCTACTTCTTTGGAAGGTGAGATCATCATTCTACTAGTCTTTATGTTAGAAAAAACCATTCATCTGTTGTCGTTATCATGATCATTGAAAAAATTAAAATTACATGTACTGCTATTTTGGTTGAATTTCATTGAAATCGCGCTTACATGCTTGCAGCTTGCACTGCCTTCTATTCAAGTCAGTTCTTTAGAATTATTCTGGTTACTAACATTCTGTGTAATCCTAGGAAACCCTAGAATTAGAGTTAGTCTGGTTATTAAAGTTCTGTGAAATCGTAGGAAACCTTAGCATTAGATTTAGTCTGGTTACAAACGTCCTATGTAATCCCAGGAAACCTTAGCGTTAGAGTAAGTCTGATTATTAAAGTTCTGTGTAATCTTAGGAAACCTTAGCTTGAGTGTTAGTCTGGTTACTAAAGTTCTGTGTAATCTGAGGAAACCTTAGCTTGAGTGTCAGTCTGGTTACTAAAGTTCTGTGTAATCCTAGGAAAAATTAGCTTTAGAGTTAGTCTGGTTACTAAAATTCTGTGTAATCTTAGGAAACCTTAGCTTTAGAGTTAGTCTGGTTACTAAAGTTCTGTGTAATCTTAGGAAACCTTAGCTTGAGAGTTATTCTGGTTACTAAAGTTCTGTGTAATCCTAGGAAACATTAGCTTTAGAGTTAGTCTGGTTCCTAAAATTCTGTGTAATCTTAGGAAACCTTAGCTTTAGAGATAGTCTGGTTACTAACATCCTGAGTAATCCTAGGAAACCCGATTTTTAAAGTAAATCTGGTCGGTTACGTTCTGTGACTCCTCAAAAAATCTTCCTTGAAAGGGCTTATCAGCGATCCTGTTCCTTCAGCTAGCTATGTGAATTGTTTGCTTCGCGAATAAGTTTCTTGTAATGTCTATTAAACATCAAGTCGTCATCACTATAGATAAATTATATAAAGAAGACTGCCAATTGCAATAGAAAGATGCGTAACCCGATAGTAGTAACTGATGAGGATGTAAGATGCCGCTAGTGCTTCGACATGCGACATGTTTTTCACTGTTTCTGATTGACATTCGTAACGTACGGAAAGAAAACACAGCTTGTTATGAATATTTTGCTTTAGTAATATCAGTAAAATTGTTAATTTTTATAATGTATTTGCAAAACACGCTAGATTCTCAAGAGATGACGTTGAAAACATTTTTTTACGTCGTGGAACTAAACCTTAAATTGGGACATATACCAATAATATGTTTCCATAATCCTAGCTAATATTATAATTCAGAGGAATATAGCCGCAGAATGAATAAGTTCGTCTCGAGGAAAAAACTACGCTTGCGCGATTCAGAACTCCCTATATTACAATTACTGTCAGTCCATACAAAACATCAAAAAATGCACAAATGGATCAACGCCATCTAGCGAACTATAGGAAGTAATTTTGTCTCTCTGGCTAGATGTTTGTTGCGTGATCACAGCTAAACGGCTGAACGGATCTTGATATTTTTTTATAAGGACTTACTGTATATCACAAAGACGGACATACGATAACGGACATTTTTTTATGTCTACGCGAACGAGTCTCTGGTAATGACTAGTTACCCATAATTTCATCGGCTTTACAGCGGTTTGAACATTAGTTTAGTCAGCCACACGTAAGCGCCATCTAGTTTTTTCGGGGTACACCTTTTTTAGAAGTTTGTCATTCTTCTCGTATTTTGTATGGCATCACGCCCGAGTACACGCGTTGCGTTGCGCAAGTCACGCCGAGTGCGCGGGTTCAGCGGGTAGTCTGACCCCGGTGCCGTCCTGTCCCCGCAGCCACGTCGCTGAGCGACGGCGGGTCGTCGGTGGCGGGGCGCGAGTGCGCGGCGTGCGGCCGCAGCAGCGAGCGCCACCTGATGGCGGCGTGCGACACGTGCCGCCACCACTACCACCTGCACTGCCTGCAGCCGCCGCTGCAGCGCCCGCCCAAGAAGAGCAAGCTCTACGGATGGTAACTATCACTATCACACTTCACACTGATATTATAAATGCGAAAGTTTGTGTGTGTAAGTATGTGAGTGTGTTTGTCCCCGTTCAATTCAGTAACGGCCGAACGGATTTGAATGAAATTTGGTATGGAGGTAGGTAACACACTGGATTAACACATAGGCTACTTTTTAAAATATTCAGTTTCTATAGAATAGCGGGCGAAACAGCTAGTAATATCATAAATTCTTAAGTTTGCGTAAGAGTGTAAGTATGTAAATGTGTTTGTTCCCGTTCAACTCTGTAACGGCTGAACGGATTTCGATGAAGTTTGGTATGGAGGTCGCTTATATCCTGGATTAAGACACAGGCTTCTTTTTATCTTGCAAAAATATTCGGCTTCTGTAGAATAGGGGCTGGACCCGTAGGGCGCTGCTAGTATAATACTATATGCCAACTGTGGACTTGGGTACGTCACTACGACCAGAACTACCGGAGAACTGGCAGCAGCGTCGTAAACGGAGACTTCTGCGATCCCCAATGAGGATTATGGCAACACACCACCTTTTCTAGAGAGAAGGACTTCGTTTAGCAATGGTCGTCATCTGGCTGATAATGCTATGTCATCCAACTAACTGTATAATGAACCACAACGATTACGTTCCACAGGCAATGTTCCGAATGCGACAAAACGTCGGATTCTGAACCGGAATTGTTAGAAAAGAAAGTTCCGCGCCGTTCTCGCATACGATACAGCAAGGACGGCGCCATCATCTCCGGCCCACTGAGCCCGGACCCCTCCCCGCCCAAGCCGGCAGAGAAACCGCAAAAAGTCGAGAATCAAGTGAAAATAGCAACAACAGAAAACCAATCGCCGATAAAAGTGACCATCAAACCGTTCGAGTTCAGCAGCGATCACGAAACGGACTTGAAACTTAGGAAAGAAAAGAAGATCAAGAAGAAGAAGGAGCACTCGATCACCGACGGCGACGCTCCGAAGAAGATCCATAAAAGAAGTTTCACGTCCCCGAATCTCACGAACACTCCGCTGATGTCCATCACGCCGATAGTCGCCGACAGTCCCAACGATTCTCACAACGAAAATTCGAATGCATCGACGAGCACGACGAAACCGGAATTCGTTCCGCAGAATCTTTCTTTCGCGTCTCTTCTGAGCGATAAAGAGAGGGACAGCAAGACTATCGAGAGCTCGATAGAGAGCACGCTGGCGAACCTGTCGTCCGACATCGCGACGTACAAGGCGAATAGGAAACGAAGGAAGGAGAAGCACCGTTCGAGATATTCGCCGGATCTGCTCCGTTCGCCGTCCAAGTCTCATAAACATAAGAGGAAGAAGAAGAACCAGGATATGGAGAATCCGGAACCGCCTCATCCGAGAATCACTATCAAGGTAACGCGGTTTCTTTTCAAGCTGAATTATTTTGCGAACTTTGGACTTGTCCCGTAACTTTGAAAGCGATAGCGAGAGTTGCACGAGCGGGACCGCGCATAGTGCGACTAAGTTGGTACGAGCGAGATGGCATGCTCTCGCAATCAGAATCACGAACGTTTCAAAGTTAGAGGATAAGCCCCCTGATCACACTAATATTATAAATGCGAAAGTTTGTGTCTAACTTGGTAAGTATTTAAAGGTGTTGTGAATGGATTTGAATTAAATTTGGTATGGAGGTATCTTATACCATGGATTAACCCGAAGGCTACTTTTTATCCCGGAAACTTTTTCGGTTCCTGTAGAATAGCGGGTGAAACCGCGGGCGCAGCTAGTATATAATAGTTTTAAATGTATTTGGGGTTACCTTAATATTTTTCAACTTCGACTTGTAACTATGTAACTAGTTTCAAATAATTTAACAAATTATTTCTCTCTAATATGTTTTTGAATGTGCGAGTATCATCATTGTAATATAACATCTCACTCTAGATTCTGCATTCAGGACGCTCGAAGCGCACCACGCATCAGTCTCAATACACCTATAAGAAATCACTCTGATTGGTTGATTGTCAGGCGCGAGTAGGCGTAACCTTGAGACAGCCAATGAGAACGCTCGGTCGCACTCCCCGCGACCCGCGCCGCGCCTCAAACTGACGTGACTTTTTGTAGGAACAACGAATCTCGTAATACGGTATCTAGTGTGATCTGTGTTATAATTGAATGTATTTTTTTTCAATTGCCTCTACTTAATTTGCATACTATTGTACACAATAGGTTATTATTGTTGACTCGTAGATGAATATTTACCAATATATAACCTTGACTTTAACTTTGACTATGCTAGAAACTTTATAATTATTATCTTAAGCGTTTTAGTATCACATCATGTATCAGACGCAGCTTCGGAATAAGTTTTTTATTTGTTTCCAGATAAAACCAATACCAAAACCAGACGGATCATTGGACACGCAGATGTTCTACGTTCCCACAGACAGTAACGATGGCCCTCCTCCATCTATCATGAAGAAACTTAACAAGGTAAGCAACCTATCGGTGGCTCTTTTATGTATCCTCGCGACTGTGGTACGAGGGCAGGTTAAAAAGTATGCGAAATGACAAGGAAAAGAGGTTTAATAAAAATCTATTTAAAAAAAATAATATGTGAATATACCTTTCCTATCCGATCTATCATTTAATTTGTTTTTAAGCTTTCGAAAAAAAGGTCTTTAAAGTATGTCGAATTTGCCGACTTCATTATAGTAAAACTTTTTCCATCAAAGGTCTCTCTTCATTTTTAGTAACAAAAAATAGTGAGAAAGGGCCAAGTTTACCATAAAATTCGTTTCGTAAAAGGTTTAAAATTCCGAAGCTGCTCTTAGGGCAGCCATCGCAACATGGCTCTTAAACTTCGTACAAACTAAAGCGAACCCCCCATGGGGAAGCGGCACGCGACTGGCTCGCGCCGATTGCGTCAATTAGCTTGTATGGACGTGCTCAAATGGCCGCAGGAGTTGCAGTTGCTTGGGAGGCTAAGTTTTATATTAGGAGTGGCTATACATGGCATGACCTGACATCGTGTGAAAGAGATGGCTATATATAAGTTTCTGGGGGAGCGAAAGGGAGAAGCTATAAACTTAGTAGTTTGTTTCTTTTGCTCCCGTGAGATTCAAGTCTAGCTGTCCCTTTCACACGATGTCAGGATATGTATAGACACCTTAACGTACTTTGAAAAAGAAGGGCAGTATTTGGATTTTTTGGCGGGGACGTGGAGAAGTCATGTCGCGTCATTGTATTATTTTCCAAAACTTGTGCTATTTCGATTGTTAATGTGTATAAATGATGTTTTTTTTATCCAATAAGTGTTCGTGAACGTGCACGAGTGTTGGTGAATAGTATAATGTTGTGAAACGTGAAAAATATTTTACTTCACTTGTAGTATTACAATACTTGACACTGGATATACAACGTGTGGAGCCAAAACACAAGAGAAAAAAAAGGGCAGTCACAGGTCACAGGGTCACAGGGGTGACCCAAGCGTACATAAGCAAGAGCGGTATACGTAATTCATATACGTTAGACAAAGAAGACGAAATGACACATAGTGACGTAAACTGGTGATATCCTAGACATTGCTATTTGATAATGGTCGAGAAAGTTTTTTTTATGAACGTACAAGGAAGTCTCCTTATATTATGTTTTCGAAATGCTCCCGACCAATGAACGGTTAATATAGTGCCGGTTAATTAACCAGTACTTTAAAAAAAAACGTTAATAAGTTGTTTTATTGCAGCAAGCAGAAGAAGCGGCGAAGCAAATGGTGCCGTCGCCCATCGAAACTGCTCGAATACCGACTCCAATGGAAACGTCCCTCGATACTACTGCTGTAAGTTTCAAATTCGTTCGCCATTACACGACCGGCAAGGCTCAGTGGTAGATCTGCTGCCTTATGAGCAGGCGCTGCCGGGTTCGATTCCCGGCCGGGATCTTGTTTGAATGATGAATGAGGCGTTTTCCAAAAAAAATAAAAAACTTACTAGATGGCGTAATAGTACTATTGGTTTATTGGTTGTCATTGTCAATTCTGTCGAAATATTTTGTTTCTTTTTTAAATCTTAAATTTTGGCAACATATTTTTGTCTTTCATGTCTTGACAGTGACAACAAAAGTTCAAGTTACATCTAACGCCATCTATTGGGTACTTTTTTTTGGATAACGCCTCATTGAAATAGCGATGTTATCAAAGCGTCTTTGTACTCGCATTTATGATTCTTCTCGTATGTTTTAAAATCAGCGATGCCAGTCTGTGGTAGACAGAAGAATATTATGGGTTATTCAGCTTTTTCAACATTTTTTTAATATAAAAATTACAAAGATAACAAGAAGAAATACTCGAAAAAAATGAATTTCTTCTTGTACTACGCGAAAATAAAAAATGATAACATGAAAATAGCTATAAAACATCGGCAATGGTATTCTACCATGGTATGGTTTCTTGGTTTTTTTTTTAATTTCTCTCTGTAAATAGTTTTTTTTTTTTTTTTTTTAATTGCGAAAGAGATAGCTTAATCACCGGAGCCGAACATTAAGGTGCATCGTTTCGCTCAGCGCAGCTAATTCAAATATTCTTTCGTTTTTTGACAATTATAGTCTAACTAGCTGCGCCCCGCGGTTTCATCCGCTATTCTACAGACACCGAACGTTTTCCGTGATAAAAAGTAGCGTATGTGTTAATCCATGGAATAAGCTACCTTCATACCAAATTTCATTCAAATCCGTTCCGTCTTTACATAGTTGAACGGGAACAAACACACATACTTACGCACAAACTTTCGCATTTATAATATTAGTGCTATGAACCCACGATGAGTAATTGACAAAACCGCAAGAAAATTTGAATTTGGCGCACTGACCGAAACGTCGCAGCTTAAACGGCATAACAAAACCAACAAACAAAAACAACAAGAACACAAAACAATTCAACAACACATTAATTCATTGTATATTTATAAAATGAACGTGTTTGATATTTCTGTGCAAGCTCATACCACTACCGGAGGAACCTAAGCCTATAGAGCCGTCTTCAATTCCTCTACCGCCATCCAAACCGAAGGTAACACACCAGGGCCGGTATTAAAAAACATAGGTTATTCTTGGATCGGGACCCCTATTCTCAAAAGCTGAGATTCGATCTCGTCTCGAAAAAAATATGTTGAACTTCGAGGTTTCTTATTCTCAACGCTATATTTCGAGATAATCACGACGCGTGCGAGATACATCGTTTTGTCGGAGGCAATCGAGACGAGGGACAGTCGAGATTGAAATCTCGAAATCGACATAAATTTGTCATATCTTCGTTGTTTTGTCCTTTTCTCTCAAATTTTGTACTTAATTTGAACGGTTTATAACTGATCGAATTTTTAGTATAAAAACAATTCAAAATTACTTTATAACCTGATATAACTATAATGTTGAGTTTTTGCGGGAACGTGTTTTCCAAGTCTTGAGTTATTTGAAGTCTGGACTTTTATCCATTAAATGTTCGTGAACAGTGGTGAATAGAATATTGTCCTGAAACTTGGCTTTTCGTGTTGTTTCCAAAACTCCATAGAAACCTCTAAAGTTGCCACCACTTTAGTGGGGCATGACTTGAACTTCCGTGACTTACTTTGCTTGACTTAGACTATGACAGACTTGTTTTAATTGTGAAATATATCACTTCACTTGAAACATACTTGACACTGGCTAAAAAACGCCAACAGGAACTTTGACCCATTTCGGAATGCGCTCTGTGTGTGGAGACAAAATACAAGAGAGAGAGAGAGAGAGAGAGAAAAAAAAAAACTGGTATGTTTTGTGACAGAGGGCGCGCGAGTCGCGGCCGGCGCGCGGCTCGGGCGCTGGTGGCGCCGCCATCCAGAACACTAAACTCACTCCCATGACGCAATGCGACGTCTGCCAAGAGGGCGGCGACAATACCAACCTTGTACGGTAAGTATTGTAAAGACACGACACGACCGCGGGGCATCGCTAATCGGACAAACCTATACAAATTCACTTTCATTGATTGGTAGCGGTGATATAGATAATGGGTGCATGTTGTCTCAGTCCCCGCAGCCTGCGCATTCCTCAAACGCACTCAATATTTTTCAAAATAAACCCATAAATTTTTTCTCTTTTTGGTTAATTGCTAGGCGCGAGTGTGCATACCTTGAGATAGCCAATGAGAGCACCTCTACCGCAGTTCCCGCAACCCGCGCTTTACTTCAAGTTTAGTGATTTTTTGAACGATCTCAAACCTCGCCAAAACCTCGCCGAAGGATACTCTTACTCTAATGTATAGTCCTTCGGCGAGGTTTAGGCGCATTCGATATTTGAAATGGTATAGTTGGCGCTTTATTTCTCGTGCGTGCGATAGAGAAATTTAGTGACTTTTCCTAACTTTTTGATGAAATTAGCGTTTCGGGGGTAGTCTGCTATCACTCACTAAATCTTAACAAAATCGAGAAAATGAATGTGCCTAAGGGACGTAGATATAACTAGATACCTCATATAGGATGAACCCAACTCACCACACAAAAGTCTTATGTACGACCCCGCCATAAACATTGAACCTCAATTCCGACCAAGTGCCGGAGCTGGGCGTGCTGTGACGGTTTCTTGACCAATTCAAACACAAAACTGTTTCGTGTCGTGTTGTACAAAAACAAAAAGAAATGGTGTGGAAAGTCGCATGTACACTCAAGCAACAAAAAAATGGCTTACATTTTCATCGCTAAATAACATAGTACAATTTAACAGTCATAGCAGAGCTCAACTTATAATTGATAACGGTCTGATAATGATAGTTATTTCTTTTCCCCATTGCGTATATGCATTACAGTTGTCCTCTTCTGGCGGACGGACGTGTAACACTAGTATTGTTAAATCATGACTTACTTTATCGATGTCACATTACTATGAAGTGGTTTGTCATGTCAATTGTAATGAATTATAAACTCTACAAGTAACAAGATCGGACAACAATAAAATCGGAAGGATGTTCGAATGTGAGTCGGTCGCTTCCCTTCATCCCCGCCATTCTAATGGCTGATTTACACATATTTATTAGTTTAATGTTTACTAAACGTATGCATGGAAACTTAGCAATTTTAACTTAGCTAATTTAGGAATAAAGGCGTGTTCGGTTAGACCTATGGTGGCCAAAACAACTGTCACAAACGCCAAAAACGATCACATGCCGAGGTCGCTTTGGCAATGTTGCATTTAAAAAAAAACTCGTAACTTGGAATCGGGTCTATTTATCTCTGGTAAGAGGTAATCACTGCAATAACCCAAAAACTTCACACCACATAGAGACCTCACATTAGTACATAAATATGATCTGCCCACCATCGACATGCCAGTATCGATGTCGTGATTTTAAACGGACCAATCAGCAGCCATGGCCGCCGATTGGTCCGATTAGTTGATTGGTCAGAGCATTTTTATGGGCACTTTTGTGGTTTTGTTGACTGAAAGTGCTACCATGTGAGGTCTCGCAGTATCCCACGATGAATATACTAAGTATGAATGTACAAAGAATTCTTGTCCCGTAAAAATGCACACCTGCTTTATTTTGTCAATACGGGCCCGCCGTTTACTCTTACTTGTGAAAAGGCTTCGCGACCAAAGTAAAATAAATGGACGGGCCCAAGTAAGAGAATTTTGAAGACTTTAAAATGAGCGCCGGCGCTCACCTTGCTTCAGTCGCTCTCAGTCTGAAAAGTGCGAGACGTAAGTTCATCAATACATGCGATCCATATATCAGCAAAAATATGCCTTGATATTAATATTATGATATATATTGTGACAATAGTAATAGACATACTTTTAATTACGTATTGCGATTGTTTTGACTTGTTACTTTTAAGGAATTTGTGTGGTCAGGGCCCGTCCATTCATTTTACTTTGGTCCCAGTGAAAATGTTAAAAAACAGAAAGAGATAACAGCAGTTTTGCATTTATGAGGACGATAGTACTAACCTGTCTGTTATCTTTGTCCAGATGCGACGAGTGCGCGCGGCGTTACCATTTCAAATGCCTCGAGCCGCCGCTCAATAAGAACCCGAAGAAACGCGGTTACTCCTGGCACTGCGCCGACTGCGACCCTACGGTAAGATACAATACGAAACCACAGGAGGACCGGCAGCAGCGTCCTTTTTGTAAACTGTGGGCGTCCTGCGATCCCCAAGCCGCCTGCCAAGCGTGTGTATTATGGGATCTCCCTTTGATGGGACGACTTGTATTTAGCAGTGGACGTCTCCTGGCTGACGATGAAGGGGAAAAGGAAACCGCTATACACTACCGCGTGCAGATAAAAAGAGATGGAACCTAATAATTGGTTATAACTACAAAACAAGGATATCAATTAAAAAACTGCATTACGCGATCCTAGAAATTACCGTTGCCTAACTATTAGAGCAGCCATAGTCAAAGTGTGCACTGTGGAGCCCTAAAACCTCTTTGAGGGGCCCGCGAGTATTCGGATCATAATGAAAAAAAAAAGTATTTAGTAGAGTAAAATAAATCTAAATATTGCAATACTAAAAGAGTAGTATTGGAATGCTTAGTATGAGAACGCTTTGATGTTAACGTCAAAAAAAAAATAAAAAAAAAATTTAATAAAGACATGCAAGCAACTTTTGATTATTTTAGGGCTCTGTCAAATATTTCGTTTTACCAAAAAAGTTTGTGAACCGCTGTATTAGAGTGATAACGTCTTGAACATGCACTAGGGTATTTGTAGGTCTAGCGAAAAGAGTGTTTTCTTTCTGTTTTTTTAATAGAAAAAAAAACATTGAATTTTGTTTTCCTGTTGCAAAATACATACGAGTCAAACATATGAATCTAAGAACTAAATCCCTAATGCAACCTGACGAGGTAAATGGAATACATTGAATAAAGTAAATTTATCAAGTGTTTAGTTGCCATTTGTTACCTACCAGTACTTTAATATATAGTACTATCTTACTATTAGAGGTGGCCAGTGGAAATTATTAATGTGGAAATTATATTTCTTGCAGGATTTGGAAGACAATAACAATTAAGGGATCGCAGCAAGTATTTTTTTATAAAAAAAAAACTCAAATAAAAGTATGCAAGTAATCTATGAAGATTTCGTTTATTCGTTGTCTATGGAATTAGTAGGTGTTAAAGTAATTAAAATACATAGATATGTATAATTATTATTTTCGCATTTTACAATAATTACTTGCAGTGCCGTTTTCAAAATAATTTGCGTTTTGTATTTTGTTCAGTGCTTTTATCGTGGATAAAATTGTTTATTAAATGTGAATGAAAAATTAAATAAATCAATTATTACGTTACGTATAACGATTCGCTTTTTATTTAGTTTTTGTAAGATTTACAAGATACAACCTGGCAATTTCAGTTGTTTTGTTTTTTTGACACTTCATGTCATTACATTTTTTTTTCTCTTATGTTTTGGCTCCACACGTTGTGTATTTAGCTAGTGTCAAGTATTGTGATATTTCAAGTGATTTAATATTTCACAATTAAAATAAGTCTCAGTCATAGTCTAAGTCAAGCAAAGTAAGTCACGGTCAAGTCCACGTCATGCCCTAATCAAAAATCCATCATTTTTACTCATTAACACTCGAAATAACACAAGTTTTGGAGAATAATACAATGATGCGACACGAATTCTTCACGTTCCCGCCAAAACTCTTTCATTTAGATTTTTAGATACGCGCAAAAATTATGAATTATGTACGCCTAAAAAAACTAAACACAAGTTTTGTTAGTCTTTTAATGTGTTTTTTACAATTATTTGTTAAAACAATGAACTAACTTATTAGTCAAAATCGGGGTCGGAAAATTGAAATTAAATACTAGTTGTTTTTTCAGTTTTTTGGAAATCTTCGAGGGGTGGTAGAGGGCTAAAAGTGGTATTGAATACATTTTTGGTTATATTTTCCGTTATCTACTCAATAGCACACAACTTGTAAGACCTTATTAGTGAAGAGATATTTTTAACGCTCCACCCTAATGTACCTCCATGTATTTTTTATTTTTTTTATTTAAGGAGTATGAGTTATTATTATTTTATTTATGTATGAGTCCATAATATGGATAAAATTGTATCCATCTACTATCGTTTAGAGCGCAAACATTTATCATAACACTTTGGAATGTTCAATTAAATTTAAAATATTTGCCGCATAAAATGTTTACGCCCTGAATGAGAAAGGAGTTTGTTCAACAGGAAATTAAACCACAAACTTCATAGTACGCAGAGTGGCTTTCTAACAACTTGAGGCCAGTGTTTTGCTCGTAAACAATTTACAGGTCATAGTGGATATTGTATAAAAGTTGCGCGCGTCATGAATTCACACATTGTAGGGGAAACTTTGTTCCGAAAACTTCATTGTTGGGGGACCGGGAACAAGCGGTCGGGCGTCTTTGTTCTAGGATTCCCCATTCGCTATTCGTTGCAGGGCACATCTATATACGTTACAAAGCCCTTTCAGAGTACGCTATAAGGAGGCAAGTCTGCAAGTGAGATAGCTGTGGCACGACTGCACACATACCTGAAATCCAAGGACAGCGAATAAACCAGAGAAATATATTTCTCTCTATGTTGTTTGGTAGACGGCGGCGGCTCATTATCTTACTAATACCACTATTACCTTACTCGGGATAGGACACAGAACAGCTAGTTCACTCGGCGGCCGAAACCGCGATAGTTGCCTACGCGCCAGAGGAGGTGCGCGGCGCGGGGCGGCTGTACACTGTACCTATACATACAATACACAGCGAACCGCGATATTAATTTTCCGGATGTACATACATAAGCACACTGCGGCACAAACACGGTTCGTGTCTATGGAGCGCTATGGGAGTGCGCTAGTTTTTTTTTTTAAAGCCATAGGTGGAATACAAGAAGACGGGCCGCCTGATGGTAAGCGATCACCGTTAGCTTTAAAGACTAAAAACAACCCCTTTGAAGACCCTATGTTGTAGTTAGCGGGATCGACTAGCCTTCACATTGCTCCGTCACACTGGTGTGACAGGGGCACAGATCTATTTATCTGTGGACAGGGGTAAGACAAACAGTATGACGGTTAGGAAATTTTCTTCCTTACCGTCATACCGTTTGTAACGCAGTATGGAAAATGATTTCCTAACGTTCATACTAGTGTGTAGGATAGGAACACAGATGATAGGAATTATCTTTCATTACCTTAACACCGTTGCGATTTTAACATATATATTATACTATGATATCATTAGATACTCGGAAATACCGCAGGTGGAAGCTCATTCCACAATTTGCAGGTGTGAGGCAAAAAGGATCGCGTAAAACGCAGTGTGCTATTTCCACAGATCGATTACATGCGGATGAGCTTTTAAGCGGTGGCGACTGGTGCGGCGATAGAACCGCGACGCCGGTTCCAGGTCGAACAGTTCTTCAGAACACTCCCCATTGTAAATGCGATAAAAGATAGAGAGAGACCCAATGTCTCTGCGCATGCTGAGCGGCTCTAGGTTTTGGGATCGTTGACAATTCTGACAGCTCTACGCAGTAATGCATCATGAGGCTCAACTTGATACTTGGGTGCTCCATTCCACAGATGGGAGCAATACTCCACGTGAGGTCGGACTAGGGCTTTGTAAAACAGAAGCCTTTGACCCGACGTGAACCACTTGAAAGTACCACTTCGCCTTGTTGAGCACACCAAGTTTCTAATTTCTAGCTGTTCTTTCACAGCTTAGCACTATTATCTTACTCAGGACTAAACTACTAGTACTATAGTAGTTCTCGCCGAACTGGGACCTCGCGACCCCTATATCTTCACAACCCCTGGACCAATTCAGCTCATATTCGAACATAAAAATTGTATTGAAATGAACTACTTTCCTACAAAATTTCATGAAGATCGGATCAACGGTTCGCAAGTTATCGTCGGACAAATAAACACACAAACATACAAACAAATGCCGATTTGTCCCAGTAAACTTTGAGACCTTCGCTTCGCTCGGTCAATTATTTTACTCAGGATGACTGTTCGTGAAAATATTTAGCGTAGTCTGAAAGAGTCGGCGACCGCGGGGTCTCTACAATTATTAATGAATTCTAATAACTAGCACGGACGGTCGCGAAGTTAGGGCCGCTCGTGCCTGACAAATTCATTTGTTTGGGGCTAATCTGAATAATCAAATCCCGTCCTTGTATTCAAGTAGGGTTATCTAAATTAATATTAACCGAGACCCGTTTGTTTGTAGATGTTAACAATACAAATAGATTAAATTACTTTGTTTATGATAAGTTGTGACTGCGAATATTTAGCCTTAGGTAGGTACATATTATCGTAAGGGCTGAACCAGTTTACGTAGGTAAATTAATAAATTTACTTACCTAGGTTATGTATTAGTAATCTGATTTCTAGGTAAACTTAAGCAAAATATACATAAAACTTACATTATACCTATTTTAGTGATAATTAAACCCATATTTAAGTGGTATTATTATTAAAATAAATAAATAAATACGACTGCAAAATGCAGCCTATGTCACTCCAGGCATAGAGAGGAATCCAATGACACCTAGGTTCACTCGTGAAAATCGGTGAAGCCGCTTATGCTACAGACAGGAAATATGAAGTAGGAACACAAACATACCTATACTTAAATAAATACTTCCTTACATACACTACAAAAACATTATCTCCTTCTTCGCGTTTTGTATTTATTGAAAAGATTTTAAACACACATTGCCAACTTTTTACATTTCATCACCTTTTATCCATCGATGATGGGTTGCCATTCAAGGCCCACTCGCTTTTCTGATTTCCCATCTTACGCACTCCGTACTGATTTAGGTAAGATTTAATTAAAACCAATTGGCGCAAATTCCGAATAGAAACCCGATTCAGACGCAAACAATTGCGCTTAAAATAGTGATCGTTTACAAATAGCTGACCGACCCTTCTGAAAGTACCCATCCAGTGGAAGTACTTTTGTATAAGTTCTATAACGTATAATATACTTAATAGAACTTAAACAATATACCTTCACTAAAAGGTTATTAATTTACCTAAAACATAGATAAATAGAACACGTAAAAGCTCTCGCACGCAGCATCCCTACATCATACTCTCCCAAAATCTATATGCCTAAAAATTTAAATAAGGACTGTTAATGACAATAACATTATACGCGTATTGAAATGAGACGAAACGTAGCTTTTATGTAACCAAAGGCACGCGTGCTGTTGATGGCACGCGACGAAACCGTTTGACTCCAATTCAACCGTAATATTCAATTATTTGTTATCTAATCTGCAATAACAGAAATCACACTATTGTTAAGTACTTTAATTTGAATTATAAGTTTAACTGAAACATTTATTACTAAACAGTGCAAAATGTATTTTTTGGTAGTAAGTATAGGTAAATGAAAAGTTTGGAGTTGATGGTTACTTTTATTATTTTTCCAATAATCACTAGGTCAAAATTATTGGACAGCATGTCTACACCAAGAGTAAGTACCTACCTATGTTTCTTGGTCTTTATGGCCTCATAAAATATTATTTCTTTTAAAAACTGGCACGTTGATCATAGTCATAGTCATAGTCATAGTCATATTCATTTATTTCCATTGGAACACATAGGAGCACTTGGACATGTCAAACAGAAAAATTCATTATACTGGTAACGTAACGTACCTACTCGTTTACAAAAATAACATAAGAAGCGGCTGATCCATAAAGGTTCGCCATTCCTGTTCTACACGATGGAGATATTCTAGGGTTTGAGGTTATCGCTCATCATTATAAAAAGCAATATTACCTATGGGACCAACACAGAAATCGCAACAAAATCTGTTCCACAGAAAAATGTTATTCTTCCTCGGCGAAATTTATGAAAGCGCTGATGTTTTTTCGCGAAAACTATTTTTTTATAATCTCTTGTGGAGCCACATAAATTAATCTGGGAACAACGAGGATCGCAAGACGGTCTGCAACTAACGGTAGCAAAATGAATGCGCCCTAATCCTCTTCAGCACAGATTAGTGAGTAGGTACTGCATTATACCTAAGGACAGACAAAAGAACACTGGGTTAGGTATAGGTGGGTGTTCAGTAGGTCAATACAATACCTACATAGGAGGAGTAAAAATCTGCGGTCTCTTCGATTTGACACGATAGATTGTTACCCGACTGTGCAAGAAGGAGGATAAATGTTTTAGGGGTTTATGTAAGTAACTTTACTATAATTATGTTGGTTTGTGTTTCTATATTACATCAAGTAGTCTAGACGGCTTCACCGTTTTTGATGAGTGAGTTGTGGTTGGATTCCTCTTTATGGTGGTTCCTCGAGTGTCATAAGCTAAATTTTGCAGTTTAGGTGTGCTTACCACCCTCGACCACTCCGGCCAAACGCAATTAAGAAATAAACATACAAATCTCTTGCGGACATGGTAGGTTCTGGCCACTTTATCTGTGGTTCACAGATGGACCGAGTGGATAGCCCTGATGTAAGAATGTTGGGGCCGCCTAAAGGCGTCTGACATAATTATGTTGTAACATTACAAACACCACAATAACAGCCTGCGAATGATAATGCTGTTAAAAGAAAATAATTACCAAACATCAATTCAGAATGTTCAAGCTAAGAAAATACTAACTTCGAAAATGAGCCAAGAGCGTCAACGTCAACAGTACCTAACTACGCGAAAACACGAAAGTTCCCCATATGAAGACATTATGCAGTCTGATGAAAGTTTCTGGAATAAATGAACAAACTTGAGGCGTGTTGCCGCGACGGCGATAACTTGGCGTCAGCCAAATGATGAATTAAATATTTATGATAGTTTGAGAGTAATTCATACTCTTGTGAAGTCGTTTCGTAGTTATGATTTATAAAGAACCCGTCTGTCCGGATGTTATGTAAAAATACTGGTGAGGAAAGGAAGAACTTAATATTAAACTAGTTGGTCGCCTCGAACTGGGACCTTGCAATTCACGTAACTTTACAACCTCTTGATCTATTTTGCTATATTATATCTATTATTCAAACTTAATAAATAAAAATTTTATTTTTTTAATCTAGGGAGATAATTGTATTATGGCTTCTAGTGATATAATATACACAATAGCAGACATGCATACTTGTACTATAAGGGATTGGTTAGGAGAACGGGTTTGGTCTTCTACCTTCTGCACATAGAAGGAAAGATGCTCTCAGCATTTCCCGAGAATGTTGCTGGATTCTTATTCTGGCTGCTCTTACTAGAGAGTACCGGTGCGTTCCTGTGGAGATCACACATCCGCCACCATCAGTGGTGGCCTCCATCAGGAACAGAGGCAGACCACAACGGGAGCTTACTGGGTAAAGTAAGTAAGTTATCCCAATGCAGTTGGCATTTTACAAAGATTTCTTCTCGTTAAAAAGAAGTAGGTAGGTATAGCTTATCGACAAGCCACGTAAGTCTAATTCACCATCCAACTAAAAAAAGGTACTTAGATTACGTTACTTATCTACTAACACTTCGGTAATTCTAAGGTAAGAAAGTAACGAGATATTATCTACAAAATCTTTCAAAGCGCAAAGCAAAGGTTAAATCTTTTCAGTCCATTCAGGTTTCTCGTAGAAAAATACGAAAAAGCGCCGTTGCCGTCTTTTATTGGGATGATAAAATCACGGCTAAATGTAGACATTGGAACGTAAAGGTTCGCCCACATAAAGGCGCGGACACAAACGTGTCATTTGGCAAATATCGGTACATACACCGGGCGGGGAGATCTCGGGAACCGTTTGATCAAGAGCTTTTCTGAAATTGCCGATACGGGTTTCCACTTTTCGAAGACCGAGGTAATTTTTCACAAAATAAAGGAATTACGTTTCTTAGATATGAATGAAGGACTCAATAATTAATTATTAATATACTAGTTAGCTTGGTATTATAAAATACTCCGCCATGCAGGCATGACACTAGGCGGTCACGTGGGCGACACCAGCCTTCGTAACCAGCGTGCGTAAACAAGAACGGAATTGGTACGTCCAATCACGGTAAAGTTGACGATACAGGACAAAATGGCAAACAGTGACGAAAGCTGACATCCTCATATTTTCCTAAATTGCCATAAAATTGACATAACTTCAATATTCCTGCACCGATTTTGATGAAACAACGCCTTTTAAGTTATGCGCCGGAATCCACAGAACATATTTAAAAAACTGCATGTTAATCCGTTCCTCAGTTTCTGAGTTTATACCGGACATACAGACAGACAAAAATTTTGAAAACTATATTTGTGGTATCTGTTGCTCCCAAATACTCATAAAAAAAATCATATTTTCAAAAATATCTTCAATGTTCAGTTGTCCCACAGTTATCCCCTCGTTACAGTTTTATTATAAGTATAGATATATAATATCTACATACTTTGTAGAATTAAACACCTACCTAAGTCGGTGCTTTCCGTTACGCTTCTGTCACTAGCACATTGAACAGCTCAATGCACTAGCATAAGTATTATTTTTAGAGAAGATTACCACAAAATAATACCTAACAACTACCTCGGTAGGTATGTAAGCAAATAGAAATTCAGTAGGTCGTAAAGAAAATTAACTGTTTCAATTTGTGTTTGGTATGTGCTGGAACTGGAAATCAACGTTTATTCGTTTATTTTCGTGTTTTTATTTTCTGATTTTCTGTTTTTATTTCATTGAAAAATGTTTTTAGTACGTTTGATTGTAGAGTCAGTAACGTTTTGGTTGATATTATACTGTAAAGTTACTTATTTTTATAAATATAGAATTGAATTGAATTAACGAACATAGATAAAGTACGTTTGATTCACAGATAAATTCTGTGGTTTGATCTTAGACGAAGCATCATACTGGACAGACCCATGAGACGTTGCCGCTCCGACGTTCACATTGTCATGTTTCTCTTTTTATTTCACGGGTCGTCGCATAGAGTAAGCGAGAGAGCTATTGTAAGATTGGCAACCTCGCACTCTGTGTCCATTTTGACCGACTAGTCGGTCACAACATTGCGACCCGTCTTACTAAAAAAGCAAATTGGATCAAAATATCGCTGTGAATACTTAATATTGTTATACATAGTGGCATTATGGCGTGTTGTGCTGTGTATTGTGCATCGAGAACAACGAAAGGGGGAGTAAAAGATCCAGAATTATCATTTCACACGTAAGTCTTTTGTAGCGTTTTTTACCTAAAATAACCAGAATCAAAGCTAAATATTCGTTTCACTTAAAGAATATACATGTTTGAAGTCATACAACTATCACGCAGTGTTATTTAGTAATGAATTTAAGCATTAATTTAAGATAAATAAATGCATTGTTTTACGTGTTCCTGCTAGTGAAGTACCACTGCACGTTTCAAACTTTGTCGATATTTGGTCGATATTTATCTAATAATATTCTTGTAATATCCTACATATACTACATTAAGTGAAACATGAACCGTTAATTCCTTTCCGCGTTTAATCGGCTTGATACGTATTCTATCGATAATTAATTTTAATCTTTTTGAAGCTTTCGCGGCTTGAAATGTATGATAATTTGTACCAATGTTGTGTCATGGTTAAACAATTAATTAAAATAAAACATTTTGTTATAGGTTTCCAAAATGTCCGGAAATCAGAAATCAGTGGATAAAGGCTGTGAGGCGCGAAAACTGGGAGCCACCTAAATACTCTCGACTTTGTTGAAAACGTTTTGAAAAATCTAGTTTTATGACTGGGCTGTCAATTAAAAAACTAGGAAGAATGAAAGAAACTAGGAGACGGTGTAGATACTTATTAACTTTCATAGTTACTATATATACTATATATATTCGTACTATTTACATGGCAATTACGAGTTTCGATGTTCAATAAAGTACATATTTTTGCAAACATTGTGTTCTTAATTTACAAATTCTTAGTTTTGTACACTGTGTACATTTTTATCGATAGATTCTGCACTAGTTTTCACTTCCCTACTCACTAAACGTCACAACAGAAAGTGGACACGCTGCCAAAGCAATCACTCTATCCAGTGTGATACAAGATCCTTGGGTTTGATACATACCTAACTACGTAATACGTAGCTTATGAATTATGCTAATTTATTTCAGCCCACATTGGATGTCGAGTGCGCTGCAAAATGGGGATCATATAAAATGCAATGCGCGTTTTCCAAAAAAAAAAAAAACCTGGTATTAAAAGTACTCAATAGATGGCGTTAGATGTACCTTGAGGTTTTTCTGTCACTGTCAAGACATGAAAGACAAAAAAATGTACGTGTGCCTTTTTTTTCTCGTGTTTTTTGGCTCCAAATGTGTATTTAGACAATTTCAAGTAATGTAACTATTATGTATTTGACTTCATTTGAAATATTACAATAGTTGACACTGGCTAAATACACAACGTGTGAAGCCAAAATTTACGATTTAAAAAATAGACATAAAATATTTCGACAGAAATGACAATGACAGGTAAAACGATAGGACTATTACACCATCTAGTAAGTATTTTAAAACAATTTTATTCTTTTGGAAAACGCCTCATTCCTATAGGTATAGTAAAACCCTTTTAATGAGCAACCTCCGGCAAGAAATGGTTGATTAACCACTGAACCCGGTGGAACTACGAGGTGCACTCATCTAGATCGTAAATTAATAATCGATTCTACCAGGATCAGGACAAGAGCTTCCTCTTATATAATGCAAGCAAAGACATAAAGGGGTAGACACCTAATCAGCAAATGAAACTATACTGAAAGAAAGCACACCAGTATTGACGTACCTGTCAAATCAAATTAAGAGCTCCATACAGTTGTCATTCTCATCTCATACTGATAAAATCTCCGAATAATCAGACAAAAGATGGTATAATGTGCAATAAAATCTTGCCGGAATTACAAGGAATCAAAGAACACCACTGCCACATCCATCTACAAGTCCTAAAATATACTTTTAGGATAAAAAATCAAAATAATAAAATTATTGAATAATGTAAACAGAATAGTTACTATGACAACGTTATGTATAATAGTGTTGCCAAATATTTTTTGTAATTTCCCAACTTTGTTTAGGTTTCCTAGAGACTCAGATATATTAAATGTTGCTGATCTTTTGATAAAAATAGTTCGGCAAAGTAGGGATGAATAATGGCGGAAACCTATTAAGGCTTCCAACAATATAAATTTACCTATAATACATAATTTTCATAATTTTGCCTAAAATATGTGTCGGCGCATAATTATCAACAACAAGCCTACAATGAGCGTGTCACGATATGACACAATTGTATTGCATTTTTTTTAGAAATAAAATGTTGTACCTTCCTAAGAATGTAAGAATGTAAATTTGTTTAGAGTGGTTGTGGGTTTTTGGGCCTGCAAGAAAAATGCACATTATCTTAGGTTTTCACCTTCACATGTGTGTTACTTGAGGTTGCAGAATAGACGGGCAGTTTAAAAAAAGATAAATCCGCTAATAAGCGAAAGTTGCGTATGCGTTTATTTGCAAATTTAGAGGATTCCATTTCCATCGTAATAAATTGAAAATAAAAACTTAACATTATTTAACTTAACAATAATGTGGATGATAAAAAAAAAGTATAAGAGCCTATTTAAGAACCACTGTGATACAACCTAAATCACTCCAATCAAAATTTATTTACCCGACCAAATAGGGTAATCACTTTTTAATGGAAAGCCTCAAATGTCATGACAAAAAAGACTGTCAAAAATTATAAGCCATTTCAAAATCGTGTTTGTATGGAGACTATCCTTCTGGACCTTATTTATAAGGAGAATTCTGTGAATGCAAGTGACTGGTAAATAGAATGTAAAAAGTACCACATTTTTTTTACACGAAGTTTTGGTTTACAGAATGCACATACTTAAGTCTTGTACAGCGTTACGTTTTTGCTCTGGAGTCTATAAAAACAATAGTACCTAAGATAGTAAGCATCGTACTACGAAATCGATTATGGATAGGTACATAGGTACAAAACACTTTTTTTGAATGAACTTTCAAGAAATGAAAAGTCTCAATGTCTGCGAGTTCTCTAAGGCCATTAGGAGGAAAGAGATTTGAAAGGAGCCAGTTCGTTAGTCGGATCTCACAAAAGCGGACTCAGTTGCTTATAACTTAGGCTTACAATGAAGTGTTATCAGTATGCATAGAGCAGAGAAAAGAGAAGAAGCACTGTCTGATTGGTGATCGCCGCCGGTAGACTGATGACGTAGGACAACTGTCCTATCAAACTCGACCACTAATTTGGCAAGAGCTTATCAACCACTATACATACTCTGGCAAGACTAAGGAAAATTAAGACATATAATTACTGCAACTAGGTAGATATGCTTTACAACCTGATGCTAGGTTATATAAAAGTAGATTCCATCAAGCGAGAATCGATATGACGTCCATTATTTTACATTTTCCGCCATAAGATTTTTATTTAGCTATTTCGCGGTTCTGTACTCTCGTTCGTACGAAACCATCGTCTTGGCTTGTGCTCGTTAGGTGCGCAGCGCTTCCCGATATTAAATTTATCGCCTGCCTTGTTCTCGCTGCCGCAGTAGGTATAAGCCACGGAAAGCTCAGGTTTTCGGTCGTACGTTCTTTTATAGTATAAACAAGTACCTAATATTATTAAGAGAAAAATAAAATACCCGACTGCACAATAATTATAGCCCATGTCACCCGGACGTAATTACATAATAATGTATTTTACTACTATTTATTTAGCCTAAACTTCTCGGCTTCATAAGCCACTTCGAAGCAGGTTTCACCTAACTCTGTTGTAGAAAACTGTCTCCTAGCCTTATGTCGCATCAAATTCACTTCGCAGGTGAATCTGGTTCAAAAGCATTACCAAACCTTTGGAGCCAAGAAACTATAAAATCTAATCTAATGTGAACTTCGTTAAATTAAAAAAAAAATACGAAATAAGTTTATTCCGAAATATCATTACAAGATACAATATAGAACACAAGACGGAAAACAATTCCTTCACGCAAAAATCACAGGATAACTATAAGTGCATGCATGGCACCCTCAGATGCATGCACGGCATCCTCGCATGCATGCATGGCAGTTGATACGAGTAGCTAGGCATTACATTACATTATCAGCCAGAAGACGACCACTGCTGAACATAGGCCTAGCATAGGCATAGGCCACCATCTGTGGCATAGGCATAGGCATAGCTAGGCGCCTGTCCATAAAGTTCCATAGCAAGAGATAAAAGTAGGTGAATGGGTTGCCTTGAATATCTACAAGAACTTTTAAACTGTTTAACTTTGCCTCGAACGTAAGTAAATTTTGTACAGTAAAGACCCATTCAGTGGCTACCAGGTTAAGAATCTGTATTTATAACGCAAAATTAAATTGTGATTTTTTTAGAAACATGGTAAATCTTGTAATTTATGTTTTGTAGATACACAGGCTGTCCTGGAACTCGTATCCGACCCCCAAAGATGTTATACCCCCATGTTCATCCTGAACAACTTTTACTTGGTATGGGACCAAACCTAAACACGCGAAAAATACTTAAAACAACCTGTTCCATAAATTTCTTTGAGGGTGAATGATATTTTCCTACAGAAAAGCTGTTTTTTTTCCTTCGATTTGAGGTTTGGTAAAGCATTTAATATTTTGGGCGTATTTAATCTATAGAGCATAGTATTCGTTCACGAAGCCCCAAAGTAGAAAATCCTACCTCATTATCGTATGCATCATTTATACCAGATTTCAGTGAACATAGATTCTCTCCGTATCAGGGTGTATTAGTATCTCGTTTGCGGACAATAATTTCCGGACGGCTCAGTAATTTATGCTCGCTCTGGGCCTCATTACAGTAAAAATTTATTGTTTCCAATAGAAGGTAGATATGTAGGTTGCACAACAATACACAAACCTACCCACATTTTTGTCCTAAATGGATAAAGTGGATCAGCAAACCGACGACAGAAAATAAGAGGAAAATATATTTCTTTCTTTTTCTCTCTTTTGTTGGTCAGCGCGAACCAAATTCTCAAGTCTAATGGCACTATTGCAATTAATATTAGGAACACGTCATTTAATATCATCATCATCAGCCATAAGACATCCAAGCTGAACACAGGCCTCCCCCTTAGAGCGCCACACCGACCAACAACGGGCCACTTGCCTCCACCGGTACTTGCATTTAGTATCATTTTTTCCAAATTGATTTTTCTGATAAATTAAACCTTAGTGCTTATCTGTGATGAGTTTCAATGAAGAGCTATCAATGGTGTCACGGGTAACATAATGTACCTATATATGCACATAAACCCTTCATGCAATTGTTTTTTTTTTCCTGCAACTGAGTGACTATTCTCTGTCTAGTCTGCTAGCTAAGTAAGAGTCGATATCTAGTGAATCATATTTGGCTGTTTAGTTCCTTAGTTAGTTACAATTCGAAATTTTGGCGTTATCTCTATCTCTACAATAATCGGCAACAAATATGCAAGTTTACATAGCGCCTCACTTGCGTATCCTAGATTCTTGCTGTCTCGTTCGCACTTTAGCAACACTTTTGTAAATAAAAATTACAGAGAGGAAATTGAAAAAACTATTAGGTAAGAATCTGAGTCTTTAGAATAACTTTGCCAATATGTTATAGCAATTTTCCAGTTTTTTTTTTTTTTTTTTCTTTTTGTCGTGTATAGGAGAAGGAATACTAACTAGATTCATTCAAACAAACGGTGAAAAGAGTCCTAAAAGGTAGGCAACACACTGACAATGCCCCAGGTGTAGGCGGCGGTAACAACTTACCATCAGAGGGCCCACCGCTTGTTTCCACCAATTCCATAGAAAAAGGAAAAAAAAAACAAAAATCTTGTTTTTTCTTCTCCTTCACCGAAATAAAATTATTAACACATATATTGCTATAAAGCAATATATTCTAAAGATTCATTTTTTAACACGTTAAACGCAATAGTATACTTAAATAGCTGATTAGGCCAAGCAAAAATTCAGAAATTGGTCAAATTTTTAATCATATTATTGGAATGAAAATAGCCTAAAACTTAGACAAATAGAAAAAATAATGTTTTGTCTTATTTGACCGTCACTCATACGCCGCGGCCTGTGCGGAGAGAAACACGCTTTTTCGTCTGCGGGGGCTTCGCGGGTCACGGTGTCGGGATAACGCATGATTCTCGGTGCGCAGTGATGTAAAATCACGCGTTTTTATCTCATCTTAGTGTCACATGGATCGTGTTACACACACCATAGACGTATAGTAAAATTATTAATGTTACACATTAATGATAATCGTCATGCTTGCCCACAGCAAATGAGTAGGTAGATATTCAGTTAGTTTTAATCACGGTGACTGTGTTTTTCTTAAATAAGCAAATGACTGGCTCATTTGAGTATTCCTACCAGTGGAAGCCTAAATGCTAATAGCTCTCAAATTGGCTCGCAATATCCAGCGACTTATAATTACTTCTAAATGAGTTTAATGACAGTTTTTCCCAGTTTGGAGAATTTCCACCTTGGGGGCTGCCACGAGAACGTCTTAATGAAAACTCTTCATAAAGTCGCTTCTCATTTTTTGTTTCATTCATCAATTATCCTGATAAAAAGATTTGTTATATTCGCTTGCAGGGGTTTAAAAAACGCTTTTAGAATATTTATTTCCATAATAAGTAATATACATAATTATTCATAGTATTTTTATTTTATTCGACCGGCCAAGAAGGAGGGTAATGTTTTGGGGTGTATGCAAGTACGTGAATATGTTTGTGTGTTCCTATTATGACCTCTTGCAGCCTTGACGGCTTGACAAATTTTGACAATGAGGTGTCGTTTGATTCCTCTATAATTCTTGGTGTGACACTTGTTGGCGAATAGCACAAGGATATTTATGTAGGTGTGTTTTAGGTAAGCAAGTAAGTTTTTGGAAAGCGTTTTCAATATAGAATCAATGCCAGGGTTCTACCTGACACCACACAATAAATAAGTACCTATATTATTTTTCAATTGTTACTTTCTACACATTTGTTTTTTATAAGGTTGCTAAGGAAAAGACAATTCTACAAAACAGTGATGATTTAACCAAGATCTTTGCCATCGCGATTCCAGCTTCAATAAAAGTTTTTTTAAACTCTATAAAAGATCTAAGACGAGATTTCATTGGTTTTCCATTTAAAATAAATCTTAAGTTTATAGCTGAATCGAGCTTCAGACTGCGAAGTAGAAATACTCAAGACGGATAGAGTGGGGTACGAGTAAAAATGGCGGATAGAACAAAGGTATTCGTCGAACGAGACATGTCTGCACGCCCGGCTGATCGCGGACTCTATCCACTTTCAGATTTATGAATCTATCCCGAATTTTCCAGCGTCACTTTTAAATATTTTTATGCATCGGAGAAAAATTTGCATTGCGATTCCACAGTTCCAAATCGGATAACTCGACATGGTTAGCTGATGGTTGTCACAAGCATCCCTTTTCATTTGTTGAGGATTATGTCTGCCGGTGATATATAAAAAGATTATTTTGCACCAAATATTTTATTACTTGGTGTTCTATAACAATCATCATCATCATCAACAGTCTGAAGAGGTCCACTGCTGAACAAAGGCCTTCCCCTTAGACCGCCACACTGAACGATAATTTGCAACTTGCATCCGCCGGTTACCCGGTTAATTAGTGGGTTAATTCGTGCGCATATGAATATAATTTTCAGACGTTAATAAATAAATAATAATGCTTCCCACTTTTAGCTCTGGGATATCATGGAGCACACACAAATACAAAGACAATTAGCACCCAGGCCCAAAGCAGCTGGGACTCCTGCTCATAAAGCAGACGTGCCAGCAGTAGAGGCTCATCAAAATGGATGGTGATACAGAAATTGTGATTTCATCGCAATCATATACAAGGTGTTACTGAAAAGTGCAACGATATTGAAATGTATGTATGTACTCATCATTGTGAACAACTTTTACTAAAGGACCGACCCCGAAATTGCTAAAACAAATCAGTTCCTTAGAAAAATGTCAATGACACTTGACAAAATGTACGGAACAGCAGATTTTTTTCGTGATTTCAGGGTTGGTCCCATAGTAAAAGCTTTTCATAATGATGAGTACATACATACCTTTCAATATTGTTGCACCGTTCAGTAACACGCTGTAAATAAAAAACAAGCCATTTTCTATGAATCAACGCACAGACCAAACTTCTCATGGTAGAGACGTGAAATTTGACCCAAGGCCTTTCAAATAGCCTTTATTTTTTTATATTGCTCGGTGTAGAGACGAGCAAGTCTCTCACCTGATGTTAAGCGTCACGCTTGCCCATAACAGTTCAGTGCCACCCAGAATTTTGAAGTGAAACAGTTCAAAACTATGCGCGGCAACGCATTGCGCTCGTCACCCTGAGATGTTAGATGTTAAATCTCTGTATGCCCAGTAATTACGCTGGGAACATTGCCCTTCAATCCAGAACACAGTAATGCTTGCACACTACTGTTTGGCGGTTGAACAACTGGCAAAGGTGTGGTACTTCCCTATGCGGACTCTGCAAGAGAGCCCTACCACTACTTACCACTACCTACCACTACCTACCACTACCTACCACTACCTACCACTACCTACCACTACCTACCACTACCTACCACTACCTACCACTACCTACCACTACCTATGTGAACAATAAGAGCGGGAAAGAAGAAATAAGAATAAGATGGGGCTTGCGAAATTCCACCAAGCGGTAAAATGGCCCCCAAATTTTGTATGAAAATAAAATATTTTTTCATGCTAAGGACTCAATGAAGCTCGATTCACGTACTAATCAAAAAAGGACATGTCTCAGGATTTTTCGAAAATCAACCCCTAAAGAGGTGAAATGGAAGTGTTTAATTTACTGTAGCCTATGCGAGCGAGGCCATGCGGCCAAGCTAGTATCTACATAAAGCAAAATACTAGATACTAATATATTGCACATATTAATATGCATAACCTCATCATGCCACATAGTTATACACCCACTATTCATAATTCCATACGTAGTTACGTACTTACCTACTCTAGTCTAGTCTGGGTATTATAACTACTTAATTGAATAAATTTGTGATGATGTCTGCATTTCAGGAGTTCATTTAATCTTGCGAAGGTTTTTTCGACTCGCATTTATTTACGGTTTAAAGCGAAATAAAACCAAATTGTAGCGGGCTGGGTTTTCATTTTTCAACAGCTTAATTAATATTTAGAGGGAACTTGAAGAAGTCGTGTCGCGTCATTCTATTACTTTCCAAAACTTGTGTTATATAGAGTATTATATTATATAAATTATATTATATAAAGTTAATTAATGTATAAAAATGGTAGATTTTTATCCATTGAGTGTTCGTGAACGTGCACGAGTACTCAATACTAGTGAAGTATATAGTTGTGAAACGGGACTCTTCGTGTTGTTTCCTAAACTCCATAGAAACCTCTAGTATAATCTCCACCACTTTACTGGGGCATCACATGAACTTGACCGTGACTTACTTTGCTTGACTTACCCCCGAATACTGAAACGTTTGTTAACTTTGACAACAGATTAATTCTATTGCTATTTTTGTCTGGCACTAAGCAAATGACAAAGACAGCAACAGACTTAATCTGTCGTCAAAGTTAACAAACGTTTCAGTATTCGGGGGTTACTATGACTGAGACTTATTTTAATTATTATTGTGAAATATTTGACATTACTTGACACTAGCTAAATATACAACTTATGGCGCCAAAACATAAGTGAAAAAAAAACCTGCTCGTGAATGGTTGACATTTGACGAGGATGAACGATGAAAGCAAATGAGCTAAAACTAGTAGGCAAAGAGAATATAAATACCCAGTAGGTATCTCTCGTTAGAGAGTATTATGTTCCTTGGTAGGTATTGTTCACAATCTCTCGAGAGTTTTATAATTTCGCGAGATTTATTATAAATTCGCAGCTTTAACAAACTAACGGTAATACACCGCTTGCTGGAGAACAGTACGAGTCCTTGCCATTCTTGTAGAAGTTATTTTTTGAACCAGACGTTCCACCTAACTTGACATTAGCACGACCTATAGCCGCTCGTTTGAAAGAGTTGAAGAAATTCTGTTAGCCAAGATTTGTCGCTGTTTGGATTGCACTCGACGGAGGGCCCTCGGGAAACTCGAGCACAAAGCTGGATATAAGGACCTCGCAGATACTTATAGGAAGAAGCGACTTTATTTCGAATTTATTGGAGTGTTTGCTTCATTCCGTACGATTAAAAAAAGGAATTTTCGGTAGCTAGGTGCAAACCTGCTACGGGATGACAGATCGGGATATTAGAGCATAGATGAATGTATACTAGCGTATTAGAGAATTTTGGAGTCATAATGTTTTTTTTTTTTTTTTTTTTTTCTTCCTCCTAAGAGGATTATGGCATCGCACGTGTGTTATGCATTTGCCAGTGTCAAGTGTGCATATATTTTCAAGTTTTGTTGAATATTGTCAAATAAGTCATAGTCACGGTCAAAGTCGAGCATAGCAAGTCACGGTCAAGTCCAAGTCATGCCCCAGTAAAGTGGTAAAAACTTTACTAGAGCCTTCTATGGAGTTTTTGGAAACAACACGAAAATTCACGTTTCACGACATTATACCATTCACCAACACTGGTGCATGTACACGAACACTTAAAGGGTAGAAATTCACCGTTTCTACACATTAACACTCGAAATAACACAAGTTTTGGAAAATAATAAAATGACGCGACATGAATTCTTCACGTTCCCGCCAAAAACTCGAGTCATAATGTTATTAGTTATTATGATTTGTGTGTATGGTTGACTAATGTATAGTGTGTATTGTGCCGTTTTAGTTAATAAATAATAAATAAAGAAATAAAAAAATAATAAAAAAATGTATCTGTCTCAATATTTTTAATTATGATTAAAGATCTTTTTTTTTTCAGAGTTGTTGTTCTAGTAAAAACAAATAATGCTCAATTGTCTTTGCCTCATAAGCTGCCAAACGTTTTCGAACACCTATGGGAAGCCAAGGCTATGAAACTATATAGCTAAAAAAAAACATTTTGATGTCTATTTTGAAGGGGATAGCGGTGGTATAATTGTGTTAATCTATTACTACCTATATAATACTTCCACTGCAGTCTAAAAGTTCTATTCAGCTTTGTAATGACAATTAAAGCCGTCTAAATCGAATGTGCAACTAATGTTTGTTTACAGCTTTATTTCAGTGTTGGCTTTCGGCCGTACTTTCCTAAAATAAATAACAGTTACGTGAAAAGTGAATGACCGTTCTGGGCGAGAAATTAAACAAAGCCTCGAGCAACACAGAGTTTTCAGTGCGGAGTACAAACATCAAACAAGGGTCACGCCGGGGTTAATTCGGTAGTTATTGAAAACTTGTCGATTCGTGCTACGAATTTTTTATACGCTTTTTGAATAGAGCATTGCCATTTTAGATACTTACCTACCTTATTTAGATACCTTTTTTTTGGTGACGGGGTGGAAATTTTTCCTTAGATAGATAGATAGATTTCCGGTTGCACTGGGAATCCATTTCCGGTTGCACTGGGAATCCGTTTCCGTTATCTAATTCTAACTAATATTATAATTCAGAGGAATATAGCCACATCGTATCAGGACCAATAAAACTTCGAAGTATGAAAATGAATACGTTCGTTTTGGGGGAAAAACTTCGCTTGCGCAATTCAGAATTCCCTAGGTTACGACTGTCAGTCCATAAAAAACGTTAAAAAATGCACAAAAATGGATCAACGCCATCTGGCGGACTATATGAAGTATCTTTGTCTTTTTGTCTTGATGTTTGTCGCGTTATCGAGGCTAAACGGCTGAACGGATTTTGATAAAATTGGATAGGATACTTTTTTTTATGTCCACGCGAACGAAGTCGCGGGTAACAGCTAGTATGATTATAAAGATTTGTTGTTATTGGGGTGCAGTAATAGGGACCTACTAGAGTCACCTTCGTGGCCGGTCTTTATGGCCTGACGAACGCACCGGGATGTATCTAATAGCATAGAAAAACTATCTCTAGGTATTCTAGAGTTTTGTTATCTTTTGCAGAATCCTTCTGAGGAAGTGCGCCACACCTTTGCCAGTTATTTAACCATCAAGCAGCAGTGTGTATCTTATTACTATGTTCCGGATTCCACGGCAATGTTTCCAGTGAAATAACTGAGTATAATATCTATAATATGGGTTATGGGTGTTAATATCTATATAAGTATGTATTTAAAAATATCTATGTACGTATAGCAGTCTCTGGCAGCCATATTACAAGCTTTGCTTAGTTTGGGGTCAGATGACCGTGTGTGCAATAATGTCCCAGATATTTATTTATTTATTATTTATTTATTTTATTTATAAAGATATACACATTCGGGGTGACGAGCACAGTGCATTGCCGGGAGGGTTTTGAACACTTGTAGTTCTAAATTCTGTACTACCTACTGCACTTTTATGGGAAAACTTGACGCTTACAACCAAGCGTGTGACTTGCTCGTATCGTCGCTCAGAAGCATACCTAAAGGTAACTCCAATAGCTATGGGCAATGGCAATGGCTAGGGGTAAGGTATAGGCAATTATACGTTCCGTGGTATAGGGTAGTACTAGCACAGAACATATAATAATACTACGTGTAATAGTTAGTATGCTTTGGTGTAAAATAGGAAGCAATCCAATCGGTCTCTGTTATTACCACAAAGGTATTGAAAAAGAAGAACGAGTACAGGGAACGATATTCCGATATTCCGTTTTATTCTTATTTTAGTATTTACGAAGAGCTGCTTCGAAAATGATACAGCATTCGATATACAATTCTCTCAAATACTCTTTTTTTTAAATACCATATTTCTTGAATTTCCCGGTTTTTTTTAAAAACTAAGTCTTAGAAAATTACCCAAGCTTCAGAAAAACGTTGATTAAGTACAAAATAACAGTATAACAGGGGATTGTCTAAGAGGATTTCTGGAGTAAGCCATTAAATATAACTAGCAACGCTTCGCGATTTTTCTACATATATATTCTCGGGATCTGTATCAGCCTTTTTAAACAGCCCACTGCTGGGATATCAGCCTACCCTCGCAGGGTGATAAGGATTATCCACCACGCTGGCCCTGTGCGGAATGGTGGCCTTTCGAGATAAAAAGCCTATAATAATCATTGAGAACTCGGTAACGGCCCGAAGTGGGCTGTAGGCCAGTGTTGTACCTATAATATATTAATCTAGGGCAGGCTAAAGCTAAAATCTAAATATCTAAGCTAAATCTATAGCTCATTTCATCCGAATTAGTTCAGATGTTAAGGGTGTTATTTTCGAACAAACAAACGAGCACACCGTTTCACTAATACATTACCAGACAAACTTTAGCATATATGTATAGCGAACGAAGTCTCTGCCACAACTGTCATGCTGTGCTTTCATATGACGTATATGTATTGGTCGTACAGGTCGTATTTTTTAAACTAATCTTGACGAAACTTTGTATACCTACAGGTTCTACAATTTCATACGAATGGGATGTTTGCTGCGACGCCATTTACCGGCCGATTCTGATAATAACTGCCAGAAACATTTGGTACTCAATTCTAAACGAGAATTTAGAATATTAACAAATTCAACGAAGTGGTTGTCAAGATATAAAAATGTAGAACCATACCAAGTTTCGTCAAGTTTTTTTTAAAAATACGACCTGTACGCGAGTACCAGTATCATACGGACAGATGAAAGCAAGTTTTGCCAGTAAAAGCAGAGTCTTTCGTTAGCTTCGCTCACTCGGTCAAATATACCAGTAACCAATCTAACCTTGAGACTAATAAGTTACACACCAATATTAATAATTAGTAATACTTATTAGTGTGAAGTTTTTTTTTTATCATATTTATTGTACTATATGTATAAAGCAAAGACCTTATTTATAAGGAGAATTCTGTGGTATAAAGTTAAATTATATCTATTACACCGCACAGCCTATTTATTTACACAAAATACAATGACAGCTGTCTGTTGCCTTAAAAGTCGTGACAAAGGAAATTGTTCATACTCAAGGCTGCTTCTGTTAGATCGCCATTATAACTTTTCTCAAACAATTTCGCGCAACCTCAAACCGTTGACGCCTGTTAGGAGCCGGCATTCATTTCGTGGAATTAATTTTGATTTGAAGTCTTTGCAGTTGTTGAAGTGGAATTTACTGAAAAGTGATTTGGAGAACTGTTACTTGGTTACCTTTTAGGTACGTTGAACGTAAAGTTTAGTAACTTGAATTGAAAAATATTTTAGTTGTTTTACATTGCCACGGAATACGTTTTTTGTTCTTACGAGGATGTCAATTGCATGTAGACTCGGGGACTTTACTATCATTTCACAGGAAAGTGTTGATTAGCTAGTTACGTTTCGATTATTGCTCATTTACCCGACTGTCCAAGAAGGAGGTTTGTAGGTATGTGTGTGTGTATCCTCCTGAGCCTGAACGACTTGACCGAATTTGACGAATGAGGTATCGTTAGATTCCTCTTTACGTTCGGAGTGACGTGGGCTAAATTATCTTTTTTTTTTGTTTTTAATTGATAATTTTATTGTTTAGTGTATTTGACGGGTAACGCTATTGGTAGTCCGACATTTTGAAACCATCACTAGGTACAGTATCTTGATTTATTGCTGATACATGTGAGAATGTTGTATTGCAGCCCGCAGAAATAACCAAAACCCAGGCGCAATTTCCCAAAATTCTACGCACGATCTTGGAACTCAAGTACTCTCTTGGTTCTGAAAAATGTATAATACTTTTCATTTATAATGAAAAGATGAAATAAAAACGTCACGAGCAGAATTTAACTTTAAAATTTGAATACAGCTGACGAAAGCGAAACGTTGAATTTTTCAGTTCCATATCCCGTAAAGCCTTGTATTCACATGACCGGATTTTTTGCTGTATCAGGGCGACTGACGATGACGCATTTTATTTTGTGCGAATGTCCGAGCGATGCTGTATTTTTATCTATTGTTATTTGTTGTATTTATTGGGATGTATGTGTGCAGATTTGAAACGTAAATATTTTTAATTCATTTTTTTTTTTCTCTTTCCTCCTAAGAGGATTTTGGCGTCGTACCTACGTCTTATGCATTTGCATTCGTACTATTGCACAATTGATTACGCATTGCCTAGTCACACGGTTAGGTATTGAGAATATTATAGTCGTAGCATAACACTGCCTTCAATGATACCTTTTTTTATTTTTGTTGACTTGTGACAGTTCACAATACAAAATTGTGAATCATGTCCATGTCCACTCGCTTCGCTCACTAGGTCAGTTACGATTCACTACAAATATTATGAAACTTGACACTGGCTAAATACTCTAAGTGTGGAGCCAAAATTGAAGAGAGAAAAAAATACCATGGGACTGACAATGCTAATGTTGACCAAATAATAAATAAAATAATGCTTTTGATAGTATGTATGTAGTATGCTTATGGTAGTGTTACAAAATCAGAAATTTAGTTATCTAAGCAAAGTTAATGTAATTAATTGACCGAGCGAAGCGAAGGTCTCACAGTTTACTGGGACAAATCGGCATTTGTATGTATGTTTGTATCTCTGTGTGTATATTTGTCCGATGATAACTTGCGAACCGTTGATCCGATCTTTATGAAATTTTGTAGGCAAGTAGTTTATTTCAATACAATTTTTAAGTTCGAATACGAGCTGGATCGGTCCAGGGGCTGTGAAGATATAGGGATCGCGAGGTCTCAGTTCACCGCGAACTACTAGTAGTAGTAGTGGTAATAGTTTTTAATACCTGACAAAACGAGAAAGAAGTTAAAAAGGTTGAGTTATCGAAAAGAATTTCGAAATGGGTGCTCGCGGTACAAAGTCAAAGTCAAGTCAAATGAAAATGTTGTTTACAAAAAATATGTGTACAAAATACTGAATTACAAAAAGACATTACCATTAACATTATTATACATAGTTAGTGTTGCAAGCACTCGAGCTAGGTTAACTGCAAGCTTTAGAATTTCTAAGTTAGGTTACCTCGCTAACGTCGTAGAGGTACGTGTTCCTTCCATGCTGCCTTTCTATTTAAACAAACCTGAAAACTAAGTTTTGCGTACCATAATGGTATAGGTACTTACTTACATCTACGATTAGAATATTTTGTCCCTTAGACGGAAGTTTGTCTTATAAAGAACACTTGATGGACGGTTGTTTGACGTATGTGAGGAGTTCGACATTGACGGAGTTTGGCTCCAGATGGGACCCGTTCTACAGTCGTAGACATTGCTCTACATTCTGTATAGATACACCGGATATAGTTATTTGTGCAACAAGAGAGCAAAGTTGATATTTGCTACGAGTGCTGATTTTGAATCCCAAGTAAGCGATGGATTCTAGAATTGAATAACGAATGTAGTGATTCTAAGTTAGAATCCTGAGCGTAGCGCGAGTGATGTGTGTTTTAATGTGTTTGTAAAATGGGTGTGTATATATTTGTGTGGGCGTGTGTTTATGTATATAATGTGTGTGTAATTTGTTACTCTTAAATATTTATAATAATAATATAATTAAATTAGGTGTGTAATATCTCGAGTGTTCAAAAACAAAAATCGCGGTTAAAATTAATTTAAAGTTTAGGGTACTATACGTTTCTGAACGCACTAAAAACGATAATTTGTGACATTCTAAATTCGAAATCACATACTGGTTTTTCGCAGCAAATGTGTACCGGGGCTTCGGTAAAACGATGGACAATTCTAGGGTTTTATTGTACTCATCATTATAACAGCGCTTATAAAACGGATCCAAAGAAGAAATCGTGAAAAAAAACCCAGATGTTCCATAAAAAATTGAAATTTAGGCGGTCGAAGGGGTACAATTCATTACTAGAACATTTTCGCCGTCTAACCAAACACTCTGTTTATACCTAGCCCAGTAATATCACACCTCGGACACTCCTAACAATATGATGGCTAGCTCGATCTACATACGCGTCTGTATTTCCGCCGTACGGACAATTTTCCTTAATAACCTAGACCCTGGTCTAGGTTATTTGGGAAAATCGTTCGTACGGCGTAACCTTATCCCGTAACTGTGATGGCAATGGTCATCGCGTGTCAACTTACTCGCACCATGCGAGCGAGCAGGATAGCAAACGAAGACCATCGCCACCAGATTTACGGGATAAGTCCACAGATGACTAAATTATTTAAGTGTTTTTGAGCAAGAGTAAAAGCTTAGAAAATAATTTCGTTGCGTTCTGCTTATTATTAATTACCTTCCTATTATACTCTATTTTTTAGTTTGCGTTTTGTGCTTACATGGGTGTTTTTCTGTAAGCTGGGCAGCTCATTGTCTCAGGCCAATGTTATATACTAAATTCATTTGATTCCTAGCAAATATCTGGCTGTTATAAAGCGTCACGATTGCCTAGAGTTAGCTGCCTTTCTGAGCTTGCTTGTCGTTAATTGTAGGCACATATTAGATAGATTCCGCACTCATTACCAGCGAAATGCACCACGTATCCGTCAAAATAGATCTATAAGAGTTTGCTCTCATCGCTTACTTTGAGATTAGCCAATGAAAACGCTTGGTCCTAGTCCCCGCTACTCGCGCTTTTCGTCAACTCTGGTGCGTTTTTGTCGGCAAAAACATTTTCCGACAAGATTCAAGATTCCGTCAAGATTTTGTTTTGTTTTTTTTTTTCGTAATCCGGTATATATATGACATAATCTGTGTCTGTAGGTCTTGAAAGGTATTTTATTGTTGCGGCCAGACTACAAGGCACCGGGTGTCCGTAAGCCAGAACGTTGTAAAGTTGTAAATTCATCCGTTCTTTACGACTCTATTATATTTTATCTTTGTGACCTGGAATAAAGGTTAAACTTGTGTAGTGTTGTGGAAAGTACGTGTATATAGACTTTAAAAACAAACTTTCCGATATACGTTCGGTCTTAATTATATTGCAAATGTACCAAATTCACGCGAGTGCGTTGGCAACTCATTACTATCGTACCAAAGACCGAACGAAGCGAAGTTGTCAGTCTACGGGAAGATAAGCCATTGATAGTTCGTTTTCATTTATGTATTTATTTCATTAGGACTGTATTAAACTAATTACACTAACTACATTACGATCAGATACAAAAAACATCAAGAATTAAACATTAAATAATAATCATAATATCATAATAATCTCATTCTTATTCGATATGGGGGCGATTGTCCTACACCGATGTCCCCAAGTATCTGATGTAAGTATAGTTCATGAAATAATAATTTTTAAGTTCACATACGAGCTGAATAAGTCAAGAGGTTGTGAAGACAGAGACCACGAGGTCACGATCGAGGCTAATTTGTTATCCATATAGTTTTACGAGATACTAACTATAAGTTAATATATAACTAACTACTAGCGGGATCTGGGTACGTCCGAAAACTGCGACCAGAACCGCCGGAAGAAGGGCATCAGCATCCTCTTGGTTACAGCTTCGAGCGTTCTGCGATCCCCAAGCCGCCTACCATGCGTGGGGATTATAGAGACACTATAAGAGATCTTTTTTATCAGACAACGTCTTCAGGTTTATGATAATAACCAGGGTAGAAACATTTGACTTCCAAGCTTGCATAATTTACTAACATACGCTGTATTACTTTTACTAGTTGCTACCCGCGACTTTGTTCGCGTGGACTCATCGTCATCATCCACAGCCTTCCTTATCCCACTGCTGGGTATAGGCCTCTCTCTTGCTGTGCCATCTGCCTCGGTCCTGTGCCAATCTAGTCCAGGTTCGACCCGCGATGGTGGCGATATCGTCGACCCATCTCGCAGCTGGACGACCAACGCTCCGCCTACCTTGCCTCGGCCACCACTCTGTTACAGCCTTACTCCACCTGTCATCTCTGAACCTAGCCTATGTTCGTCTCCTATCCTTAAGCTATATCTAAACAAAAATTCAGATCGATCCGTTCAGCCGTTTAGCCGTAATAACGCGACAAACACCCAGACAGAGAAACAGAGTTACATTCGCATTTATAATATTTGTTAAAATGATTTCACATCCCAGCAGCCTGCTTAAATCGCTTGAGAACTCCATTCTACTAACAACAGCACTTGCGGTCAGCGCTTTGCGTCTCTTAGATTAAATATATATATTGTCATGGTATATATAGGTGCATAAAGGTATTGCGGAGGCTGCGGAGAAACTTCGGGCTAGAGGCTTTTGTCTCTACACGTAGAGCTTTGGCAAGCTTCGAGCTACGTGTACATGTAAGGTCATTTTGGGTATCTCGTTACAGCAATTCATGGAAATAGTAAAACTTATACTAACGAATTTGATAATGCGTTTTCACGTAATAAAGCGGTCGTCCCATAGCTATCTCACTCATACACTTGCAAGATTTTGTAGATAGAACGTGGATATCCAAAAACTTATGAGTTGTAACTGTATATCCAAAGTCAAAACTTTTGAACATTAGAAATATTCCAAGGAAATTTTGGTTTTAAGACTCATAGAAAAAGTAGTTAACAATCATAATATTATAAGAGCATTTCGGCTTAGCATACCCATTCCTTACAACATTGTATAAGTATTTCAAGATCATGAATTTAATAGGATACATATGTACCAGGTGATATTGATAAAAGTACACCAGGGAACAACTTGTAAAGTATTTTTATCAAAAGGATTAGATTAGGATTTATCAATATCCGGTGGTTTAAACTAGCCCAATTCTTAAACACCACTTGGAATTGCTCGACAAGTAAATCCTGCCACAGAACAACAGTCGTCGAGTTTAAGATAAGGGACTAGTCTGGGAGCCGCCCAGAGAAGCTTACAGCGTCTTACTGATGTAGCTGTGATTCTGACATACTGACGCAGTGACTTACTGATGCTTATTTACTAATCAAATGCTTAAAACAGGTATTCAGAATAAACACTTACAGTTAGTCCCACAAGTAATCAGTAATATTATTATAATTACATTCTGGGGGCTTATCCTCGTTTGAAAAGTTCGTGATTCTGATAGCGAGAGCATGCTATCTCGCTCGTACCAAGTTAGTCGCACTATGCGCGGTCCCGCTCGCGGAACTCTCGCTATCGCTTTCAGAGTTACGGGATACTGATCTTACTGTATTAAGTACATACTGAGTGTTCGGTTAGAAGCAGCGCATATTGTAGGATATCATTTTGATCGTCCTTATGAACAATTTTTAGTACGGGAACAAACCCGAAAAAGCGAAAAGAAAAGCTATTTTTAGGAGTAAACATTTTTAACCTTTTTTAGACCTTCGTTACCGCGCCGTTAAAACAAGATTCTGCATTTCGTATTGACAATAAAATCGGGTTACGTTTAGAAGGCTGTGGGTGTGGATACCTTTTTTGCCAGCATCTCTTAGACTAACGGCTAAACTAGAAATATTGTGGTGACGCGGCTCCCGCGGCGCGGATTTGTGAGACAGCGGCAAGATTAGCTGCCAAAGTAGCTCGGTGTCTTGGGTTGGGCTTAGTTATATACTTTCTTATATATTATGTACGTATTTGCTGTATCAACCTAAGCCAAAGACTAGGTTGAATTAACTGCGTGTTGAGATGAGATCCATTATAAACGTCTATGTTTGCTGTAAAGTTTCGTGTTCAAGTTTAGACTTACAAGTCTACCTTTAAGGTCTATGTACGTAAGTGTTTCGTGGATGGGTGCTTTGTCGGAAAAGGATATTTTGCTAATTTTCACTCAACCAGTACTTCGCGTCGAACAGAGACCTCGCGACTCTTATACTTCACAACCGCTGGACCTGTTTTAGTCATATGAACATAAATTGTATTAAAATGAACTACATGCCTCCAAATTTCTTGAAGAGCGAATCAATGGTACGCATAATATGCATAAGTATACAGACGAACATATAAACACCGACTTGTTCCCTTACACAGAGTCTTTCGCTTCGCTCGGTCAATTACTTTGAAATGTAAATTGTTTTATTTGCAAATGTTATGTACAACCAAAAATAGTGACGTTGTTGCTGTTTATTAAGCTAGCGTCGTATTTTTGTATCAGATACGTGTCTACGAAAACTAGCCGGCCACAAAAACGGCGTCCCTAACAGAAACTTTTTAAATTATTCAGTTATTTCACGAATGTTTCAACATTCCCAAACGCGCGTAACGAACTGGGAGTTTTAAAAGTATTTCTTTTGTGAAATATATCAACTTTTCATGTGCAAAGTGCAAGTTTTAGAATTGAGAATTGAAAATTGTAATTACCTAGGAAAATTTGCGGCTGTGTTACAATGTGGATAGTAGATTATCTACATTGTAAAATAGTCGCAAATTTTCCAAACATTATAGTTTATAGTACCTATTAGTTAATACACCGTAGCTACCACTACGTTAAAACGGCCTTATTTATAAGGTTTTAGGAATTCTGTGGTTAAAACGTATATCACAAGCTTTTATATTTATGGTCAAAACTTGCAACTGAATTTTAGACCAGTTCCGGTTGTTCAAAGAGTTTTTATTATTTTTATTACTTATACGGGTGTATAAATAATAAAGTGTCCCTAGTGGTGCTCTCCTGACATTTTTTTTTTAATTAATTTAAAACAAATTTTTTACAATATTACATCATAAGTTGTTTAAAACCTAATTAAGGTTTGACTAGACAACTAGTTCGCGCCAATAACAGATTTTTAAATAGTCTAAATAAACAATAAACAATGCTATTACAAAATAAAAATAAAAAACGTATTAATTTAGCTGAGCGTTGCGCGCAAGCACACAAAACAGCCGGGGTAGGCGCTTACCACGTACTTCTCGCAGCAATAGTAAAACCAGTATAGTAGTAATTAGTAGTTATAATCTGGGTGCCTTCAAGTCGCGAGTGAATCGGTTTCTTCTAGGCAAGCGTGCTCCATCGTAGGCTGCATCCTCGTTTAACATCTGGGGCGCTAGTCTCGACTTTTCGCTACAGCACTTTGCGACCGAATTCGGTCGCTATGACGCAAAAATTCAACAACGAACACGAATTGTTAACGAAAAAACGCAAACAAAGCGTTGAATTTTGCGTCATAGCGAACGATTTCGGTCGGTATAACGCAAAATTCGACGACGAACACGAATTGTTAACGAAAAAACGCAAACAAAGCGTTGAATTTTGCGTCATAGCGACCGAATTCGGTCGCAAAGTGCATAGCGAAAAGTCGAGACTAGCGGCCCAGACGTGATGGCAGTCAAACGCAAGCCCATAAATAATAAAAAATAATAATATAATATAGCGGTTGTTCAATTGAGTTGAAGTTTTGCATACCTGTCAAGGTCCGATGATAATACAATATTATGACAGCGAACTAATCTGATGACGGATACGGAAGGTGGAAAACGGAACTCCTCAGTAACTAACAGTAGATTGATGGAGCTTGGACTCATTTTGATCAGCGGATGACCTATAACGGATTTCATAAAAGCTTGTCGGGAAAAACTTTTTTTTTTCCACAAAACCTATTTGCTTAAGTAACGCTTCATTTGGCGTAGATAATTCACTTTCCATCTAAATAAACAAAAGATTTCTAGAAGCATTGCAATATACGATTTTCTTGATTGTCTGTCTGCCAACCCACCTCAAAGCTAGTTAGCAATCAATTATGAAATATCTGGGCATATATTCAAATAATGTAATATCTGCTCTGGGTCACTCGTAGTTGTCCGTATATTTGTTTGTTTTCCAAGGCATCCTCGACACAGGAAATCCTAGGGAGAGCTTTGAGTGTGCAGCGTTTTTTTTTTAAGCAATTTAAGCTTTGGTGATATATCCCTTGGATTTTGTTCCCGTAATTTTCATTTATATAAATGTTCATTACACGTGAACATAAAAGGTTTTCAATTATTATCTTTGAGCGAAAGATAAATGATTAACTAACGACTTGCCGATCAATTTCCTTGAGAGTTCTAAAATGATCCATGTTCCTTTTTATAAAGCAAATGGTGAATAATTAACTTGTCCAAAACATTGAAGTCAAAGGTACCTACAATAAAATTAAATTTCAGTATCAGGAAACAGTCGGTTGAGACGGACGGAAGAGGATTCGAGCTGGGAGACGGGAAAACATCCGCTTCCGGTGTGCGTATTTAGGTCTTGTCAAGTGGGAGTAATGTAATTGACTAGGGGCTCGTATCGCTCGTATGTAATATTTCGCATGATATTATTTTCATGCGAAATGACTGACTTTCGAACAATATCTAAAGAAAAGTCTCATTTTTTAAATAATTATATTACTCGCTGAGGAAAAACGCTGACTTTCGAACGAAATCCCAAGTAAAAGTATCATTTTTGAAATAATCATCTTTCGCTGACGCAACGAATTGAACCATTCGAATTTGCTTTCTATCGATAGAAAATCTTTCATCTGGTATGATATTTTCGTGCCACATCATACGAGCGTTTCAAAAATAGAGCCCTAGAACGTAAGCACGTATGGCTCAGAACTTTAGCTAGGTAAAGGTAATTTTGTTTGAAAACAGCGTTTATCGTAGCTTTTTGAGAACGTGGAACGTGCTTAAGGTCTTAACTCATACGCAGTGTCAAATTTACACACAACCGCCAGACTTAGAAATACACATTATTTTTCTTTCTTATAATTGGTACTAAATTTCAAACTGAAAACTGAAAATGAATGAAAATTAGGCTAACATATTTTTTGCGAAAAAATGAACACTCTTTTGAAATTTTAATACTCTTTCTCTGCAAACTATAGGAAGTATAGCGTTGTCTCTCTGTCTAGTTGTTTGTCGCGTTATCACGGTTAAGCGGCTGAACGGATCGTGATAAAATTTGATACTTCTTTTAAGTCCACGCGAACGAAGTCGTACTTTTCAGCTTGTCATTCATTGGCTATGGAAAACTTGAGGGATAGGAAAAAAATAAGAAAATAAAAGTACTGCTGGAACCTTTTGGTGCAAACTTGTACGAATATCTGGCGCTGGACCTTTGACGCAGAATTGAGTTCTCAAACTGACTGTTTTAAATTCCCAGCGATACTTAATAGAAGTTCTAAAGTTCGAATAAGTAATTTGTCACGATAGCGGTCGCGGTCATCATAGACAGCGTGCATACAGTAATAACACAACATAAACTTTTCTAGCGATCATAGCTAAGTGGTTAGCGCGTTCGGATCGCACGCAGATGCTTTTTAATCGTTATTATTTTTTTTTTTTCTGGTTCGAGCAATGTGCTTGTGGTACCGTTGTATGCAAGCATCGTGAACTTTATACTATTTAGCTGGCTATCTATTTAAAACCTGTCGTTAAGTATTAGGGTGTGTTCTTCACTTGAGAGCCAGTTCCTTTTCTAGGACTTTTGTTTTTTACCATCCTCGAGAACACCGTCACTGAACATCAGGTGAGTGTATGCACGAATCGGCTATCAATAAAAAAGTCGCATTGAAAATGATCTTCTTTTAGGTATTTAGTAGAAAATTGTAGAATAAAATGATCAATATTTTATGCCTCCTTATATTTATTTCAAAGGGGTCTTGTTATTAACCGCCTATTTCACTCTACCTGTTCCATACACCACAGACTGTTAAAGATAGCACCGTAAACATCAAGGACATTATCAGCGATTAAATTAGAATTGCTAAACAAGAATACCAGCTTTTCCATTTAACTGCCTCCGCTTCTTTCATAAACTTTTCGAGTGGTTTTATATTTCTTAGTTCTGTGAAAGTTAAAGTGTTACGTATTCAAATCTACTATTTTAAAACAGTTATATAGGTATTGTAGTGTTATTACCTATTTCCCTTTAATCTGTTCTGTAAGTGTTTTAGGCACCTATGACGCCTGGTAATCCTCCTTAGACAAGTACTAGCCTTAGGAGTTGTTGCATTATCTTAACTGTGTCTGCCATGGATTTAGCAATGATGTTTCGTCCAAGGTAGGTGTCTGCAAACTTAGAAGATGACAGCTAGCACACCCTTTTTTTTTCTCATTCCTCCTAAGAGGATTTTGGCGTCGCACGTCTTATGCATTTGCCAATGTCAAGTATACTTATATATTTTCAAGTTTTGTTAAATATTATCAAACAAGTCATAGTCACAGTCAAAGGCGAGCAAAGCAAGTCACGGTCAAGTCCAAGTCATGCCCCAGTAAAGTGGTGAAAACTTTACTAAAGCCTTCTATGGAGATTTGGAAACAACACGAAAATTCACGTTTCACGACATTATACCATTCAACAACACTCTTTTCACCGTTTTACACATTTACACTCGAAATAATACAAGTTAAGGAAAATAATAAAATGACGTGACATGAATTCTTCACGTTCCCGACAAAACTTCCCAATAAAATGACGTGACATGAATTCTTCACGTTCCCGCCAAAACTTCCCAATAAAGTGACGCGACATGATTTCTTCACGTTCCCGCCAAAACTCCTAGCACACCCTTTACTCCCTCTTTGGTCCTTTTTTTGTTTTTTTTTTTTCTGCGGACCGGCCATGACCTACCTAGTGTAGAACTTAACCTTCTACTTATTACCTACCATATTATAACATTTTTACTTTTCTCCTTACTGGAAAACCGCAGCAGATGTTCTATTCTAGAAGTTGTGCTTGAATACTTCTTAAATACATAGCGAAACTGTTCACTTTCAACTGGTGCACCAGTTGAAATATAACAATAAAATGAAATAAAAATTGGAAGTGTTTTAATTATGCCTTTAAAGGTCATCTTATGTAAGTGAACTTAGTAGATCATTGTCCAGCAGATCAACAATAAACTAGAGTTCTTTTTGTCTGCAGATGAGATCTATAGTTCCTGATGATACTTTTCTCCGTACTAAATTACAGGTATTCAACCGCCAAGCAGTAGTGTGCAATCATTACTGTGTTCCGGATCGAAGGGCAATGTTAAAGCGAAATTAATGGGCACAAAGAGATTGAATATCTAATATCTTAGGGTGAAGAGCGCAGTGCATTGCCGCGCAGGCAAGCAACTTTTGAAGCTCAAAATGTTATGCGGCACTGAACTATTATGGGGAGTTTTAGCGGGAACGTGAAGAAGTCATGTCGCGTTATTGTATTTTCCAAAACTTGTGTTGTTTCGAGTGATAATGTGTAAAAATAGTGGATTTTTATCCATTAAGTGTTCGTGAACGTGCACGAGTGTTGGTGAGTAGTATAATGTTGTGGAACGTGACTCTTCGTTTTGTTTCCAAAACTCCATTGAAACCTCTAGTAAAATCTCCACCGCCTTACTGGGGAATGACGTGGACTTGACCGTGAATTACTTTGCTTGACTTAGACTATGACCGAGACTTATTTTAATTGTGAAATATTTGACTTCACATGAAATATTACAATACTTGACACTGGCTTAATACACAACGTGTGGAGCCAAAAAAGAAGAGAAAAAAAAACTATTATGGGCAAACATGACGCTCACTATCAGGCAAGCGACATGCTCGTCTCGAAATACAGACAAAAAAATTGGATAGATTCATGTTGTTGGATGCATTGCGTAGGGTGATACCTCATTACAATGCGTCACCTGGTCTGTAAACAGGCTCTTATGAATAATGCAAATGTTCAAATAACATTACGCATATGCTCTACGCGCGGAGTACATACAGCTGTGTAGAGCCGACCTATTGTATTTCCTGGTTTTCTGTTATACACAGTATAACATCGCCAGCAGAACTGGCAATGTCCACTTAAATAATCTGTTTGAATACCTATGCATATTGATACTAAACCAAACTTAACATTTTCAAGAGTTTTTGGAAATGTACGACTGTTCTACAACGATTTGCGACCATTTGTGTGTTTGAAGTTTGAATCACAGACATATACTGTGGTTGTACTGTGGTTTGAATTTGTTTTTATTAAATAAAATTTCCATAGACAAAGCGATCGTGTCATTCATTCATATTTATACTTATATAGAATTTTATTGTTACAATTTTTTACTATGACGTTTTAAATATACAACATTTATAAGTTTTTAAGAAATTTTAACTGTTGGTATAGTCTTCGACCAAAGTAAAATGAATGTACGGGCCCAAGTAAGATAATTTTTAAGACTTTAGCACCGGCGCTCACCTTGCTTCAGTCGCTCTCGTTCTGAAAAGTGCGAGACGTACGTTCGTCAATACACACGATCCAAATATCCGCAAAAATATGCCTTGATGATATATTCGATGATATCTCTTTTTTGTTTTGACTTGTATTTTTAAGGAAGTTCATTGTTGTATTCATTTTACTTTGGTCGAGGGTATAGTGACCCGGGCAGATATGTACTACAACTCTGTGATCTTGGCCCGTACCATGAGGTGCCTATTGCGATGATTGTTAGACTCAGCCGACAACACAGCGCTACATACAACTTATCGCACGGCGATACGGTTCGTGGTCGCGCAGCGTCGGCGTTCACCTAACAATCATCGCAACAACCACCTCACGGTACGGACCGATAACCATTAGATGACAGGCAGCAGCGTCCTCTCAGGAAATTGTGAACATTCGGCAATCTCCAAGCCGCCTGCCAATAGTGAGGATTATGGAAACCAAACCCAATAAGCAGGAGGCTTCGTCCAGCAGTTGTCGTCTAAAAGCTGATAGTTCCTAGTAAAGATACGTGTAGGTTGAATTTTATAAGCAAATCCCCTGTATAAGGTTGGTAGTTTACAAGATAAAAAAATATAACAGAAGAACTTAATATTTTTCTAAAGAGGTCACTTGAGAATCCTCAGAAGGAAAAATGTGTTTTGAACTTCTTCAAAAGAAGTCATTCCTCGCGGTGTTATTTTCCAGTGAAATTGTTTCAAACTAAAAAGGTGGGATTACTTTTATTTCAGCAAGGGCTTTGTCCCGGCCTCATCAAACCGGTCCGTGCTTAATAAGATTTTAATAATGGATGCAAACCGAGGTGACAACATCGGAGGCATATAGAGGCAATGCACATTCGTTCTATGATTTCTGACGAGTGTGAACGAAGGAAACTGTTTTTTAGGTTAAGTATTTTAATCCGTGTCTTGGGTTTATTGTGATGAATTGGGTTTAGTAGATAATTGGCGTAATTCTGTTGTAATGCAATTTTCCAAGGTAAATTGAATTTACAGCTCTAAAATTATTGCCATCTTACAATATTAAAATAAAAAGAGATAATAGTTCTATCCGATTTTAATTTAGAGAAGGGTACAACATAAATACTACATACACTGATACAGACTCTAAAAGTGAGAGAATTACAATTGTACATTTCCTGTTTCAGATGTACAATTGTAATTCAAAAAACCCACATTTCCTGTTTCAGATGTGCGGGTTTTTTGAATTACAATTGTACATCTGAAACAGGAAATGTACAATTATAATTAAAAAAACCCACATTTCCTGTTTCAGATGTGGGTTTTTTGATCAGGCAGTGCGCTAACTCCATTACTTTTTCATCTGCAAGCGGAAGTATCCAGAGTTCTTAGCCCTTTTAGAAAAATATAAACAACCTATTCAAAAGGAACGTCCACACGAAAATCTTTACGAAAATTAATTTCGTTCAAATATGGGTAGTTAGACCTGTGTGGTACGTTTCCTGTCAATATAGGTATCCCGAGATCGTAGTTTGTAAGTGAGTTAGCTAAGTTGTAATTGATGGGTTGATTTTCCGATAACTCGAGTTGCGATCATCTTTCTCGGAACATTTAGTTAAGGGTAAGCGATTTCACTCGGTTAACTACTCGTACTGGTACTAGTGGATGGCTTCGTGCCAAAAGGCCGGCTTCCGTGACCAGGAAACATTCGAATATCGACTAGATCGGTATCTAAATCATGATGATTGGTGTTGTATGTGCTTGTTAGCTCAATGATAAGACGTCATAAATTAAAACCTGCAGTGAAATTTGTCACCTTGACACTTATATCACTTTAATGCCTGTCACAAGGGCTAAAAATAGGTAATTACATATAAAGATAATATTGCAATCGCATAAATTACATATAAAACTCAGAATTTGTATAACGGGTCAAAACCAACTGCCCGTAGTTCTTCCGGTTGTACCACGGACAGTTGGTTTTGATCCGTGATTTTGCTTGACTTAGAATATGACTGATACTTATTCTACTTGTGAAATATTTGACTTCACTTGAAATATTACAATACTTGACAATGGCTAAATACACAACGTGTGGAGCCAAAACATATGAGAAAAATTACATATAAAACTCAGAAGTTGTACCACGGGTCAAAAACAACTCGCCTTGGTTCTTCCGGTTGTACCACGGACAGTTGTTTTTCCCGATAAAATTATCGATATCAAAAAAAATAACAAGCCCCTTTCTATTAATCAACGCACATACCAATTTGAACCCAATATTTCTCAAAAAGATTTTTTAAAGCTTGATTGAGTTAAACATTTCTACAAATAATACTTGTACCTACTTAAAACGAAAAAGAAAGAAAAAAAATTTTTATTTTTATTCTCTTGACTTTTCGCTGTGTACTGCGATGTCGCCTCTAGTGCGCAGTACATATAATAGCTCAGTGAAAACGGCTTTGTTTCAATTCCTCCTTTAGATAGATAGATCGATAGATATAAAGTCTTTATTGTGTACACCAAAATAATAATAACACACGTACAGAACTATCTTATAAGCCAGTGCCACAAATGGCGGCCTTATCGCTAAAAGCGATCTCTTCCAGGCAACCATTACAACCACACCTTTGCCAGTTACTCAACCGCCAAGCAGTAGTGTGTAAGCATTACTGTGTTTCGGATTGAAGGGCAATGTTTCCAGCGTAATTACTGGGCATACAGAGATTTAACATCTAACATCTCAGGGTGACGAGCGCAGTGCATTGCCGCGCATAGTTTTGAACTGTTAAGTTCAAAATTCTGGGTGGCACTGAACTGTTATGGGCAAGCGTGACGCTTAACATCAGGTGAGTGATTTGCTGGTCTCATCAAAGAGTAAAAAAAAAAAAAAAACAACACTAATTTTATAATTCTCGGTGATCCATCAAACGACAAACAATTTATTTACATAGCGCTACCTGCGGAATCATTCATCACGCGTCTATCCCACAACACGAAAATTGCCACACACATGCAAACTAAAATCATGCAAAACAATCGCCGACCACATGTGGTTGTTGCATAAATCAGTTTTTAATAACATTGATTTATTACTCGGGCCGGGTGGATTCACATCGGGCACGGGCAACACTGGATATCTGCTACTCCCACGGGAGATGAGGTAAATTGTACGCGCCACATAAGTGACGGCTCATAAGGAAAGGAAATAAGGCTCGTAGTTTTAAGGATGATATAACCATAATTATGCAATTAGATTTGGTTTATTTTATTTTTACCATTCCGCAAAATATTTTGAGAAGCCCTGTGCTCCACGTCCTTGTGCTACATTAAAATTTAAGGTACATTTTTCACATTTATTTCACATGGTAAAGTACTTAGTTAAAAATAGAGTATACCGTCGTCTTGTCCATACAAAAAATAGTCTGATACCCACTCCTAAATGTTATCCGATTTCGATGATTTTTTTATGCTATCTACACCGTAGAAAACTATACTTTTATGTTTGTTTTTTTTTAAAATTTCGCAAAATTTTCGTTGTTACAGGCACTTAAAGTGACTATTTTTTTGCGTCAAGAATACGACGAATAAGAGTATTAGTTATTAGCATACCAAAAATATTAAAAAAAATATACAAAACAGCGGCATAGATTTTCGATTATCCAAGGCATTGACACAAAAAAAAAGATTTTGTTAAGATTTACGGGGTGATAACAGACTACCCCCGAAACGCTAATTTCATCAAAAAGATAAGGAAAATTCATAACTCTCACTACTGCACGCACGAGCAGAAAACAGAGCGACAGCTATACAATTTCAAATATCGAGTGCGCCAAAACTCGTGGAAGGATTATCCTCTTAAGGATGACAATAATTTTAGAGTCGTCAAATTTAGGTAGTGAGAAACGGTGCAAGGTTTTTTCGGGAACTTGAAGAAGTCATGTTGTCATTGTATTATTTTCAAAACTTGTGTCAATTCGAGTATTCAAGTGTAAAAGCGGTGGAATCTTGGTGGAATGTTCGTGAAACGTGACTTTTCGTACAGTTTCCATAGCTCCCTAAAACCTCTAGTAAAATCTTCACTACTGTACTGGGCATGACTCGGACTTGACTGATTTACTTTGCTTGACCTAAGGCTATGACTGAGATTTGTTTTAATTGTATTGTATTTAATATTACAAAACCTGACAGTGGCTAAATATGTGCGTGGAGCCAAAATTAAGAGAGAAAATAAAACGTTAATAATGGAGCCCCATGATTGTTTCAAGCATGTTTCAATACTCTGATTTACATAATATTCCTAAAATCTGTCAATGAAGACACCACAGTACCCCCGTCTCGCCGCATTACCGCCTGTATTTACCTAACGAGGGGTGAAATGACTGCGCGAAGCAGCCTCCCTTTTTATCTGACACTGATAACTCGTTCTTTTATTACGAGCCCGCTCAAAGGGTTGATGTTAATGGAGGTGCAGACATTATCTATTAGCGGACAAAAGAAATATTCCGCCCTATAACTCTTTGTAATTTATCTACAAAGGAGCTGAGATCGAATCTGGATTTTTAAAGACGCTTTTGTTATCTCTAAATCTCTAAATATGACGACCCTCTTGGCTTAGTATGCAGCGCGTCTGCCTTGTGAGCAGGAGTCATGCATGATTAATTTAAATGTTTGCGACGGGTCTGGGTGTTAGTTGTCCGTGTCTTGGTATCAGTTTTATGACCCAACACTAGGTGTGTACTACAGTGTCCCAACACGAGCAATCGTTTATAGATGCTATGGGTGTGAAGCGTTACTTGTAAATTATTATGGAACGAATTAAGTCGCTTTTAGCGTGTCTGTTTGTTCGCTTACTTCTCTTAAACTAATACACAAAATTTCCATGCAGCTTCCATTATTTATATTTTTGATTTGTGTGTACACAGTGCAAAGCCAAGGCGTATCGCTAGTATATAATATACTTAAGCAGGCTGCTTTTTATCCCGGAAAATATCAGTTCTTGTAGGATATGTGAAACTGCATGGCGCTGCTAGTATTAGAACAGTTAATGTTTTAGTAGAACTCTTTTACAGAGTCCGCCTGGGGAAGTCCCACAGCTTTGCTAGTTATTCAACAGCCAAGCAGTAGTGTGCAAATACTACTGTGTTCCAGATTGAAGGGCAATGCTTTCCGCGACATTACTGGACACAAAGAGATTTGAGGTGCAACGTTTCGCTCAGCGCGCGAAATTCAAATTTTCTTGCGTTTTATGTCAATTACAGCTTAATTACTCACCATAGGTTCATGAAAACTAATTTTGCGATAATACATAGATTGTTTCAAGAAATTACACCAACCAAAAATTCAAGTTGAAAGCTAGTATAACTACATTTCCCACTAAACCAAAAACCAAGATGAAAATCAGCTTATTGAAATTTGTAGCTAAACCAATGTTATCGAGGTCATTATTTTACCCGTAATTTCTTAAAACAACTTATTTATTGGCGCAAAATTGGTTTCAATAAATCCACGATGAGTAATTAAGCTGTAATTGACAAAAAACGCAAGAAAATTTAAATTTCGCGCGATGAGTGAAACGTTGCACCTTAACATAATATCACTGAGTGACAAGCGTATTACATAGCGCACAGAATACTTACTTTAAATGCATAGTTGCGCATGATTTTAAGCTATGAAGTTCAAAATTCTGGGTGGCCCTGAACATTACTGCTATGTGCAAACGTGCACTTAACATCAGGTGAACGACTTGCTCGTGTCGTGACAAAGCAAGATAAAATGTAAATAGTAGGTACCTATAATGGAATTGCGAAGTATGTTCACTTATTTAATTTTTTACTCGAAAGTTATAGTGGCAGTAAGTATGTAATGACTTCAATTCAATAATGTTAATTAATAAATCATAAGATCATAAGATTTGAATAATCATAAGATCATAAGATTTGAATAATCATAAGATCATAAGACTATTAAAAGTACCTCTAATTCACTAAAAGAGACAGTTATTATAGATAAATCGTAGCACGTGTGTTGTGAATGATACGACACAGATTCTTCAGGAAGTTAAAGACGGAAGTAGTTTAGGGACGGAAATGCTGCGGCGGGAAGATGGCGCCATTTCCGTTACCACTCTGTTGTTTACCCGCTACGTGAGCGAATCTAAGGATTTTTTGAAACGGGGGGGTCTGGCAACATCTTTAGCTATTGGAAGTGGCGGCTTAAATATGTGGCGATAAAAAAAAAGAAGTATGTATTTCACTAAAAATGTAACATGCAATGCAAAGGTAACATGCATTGTTTTAGGACCTCAAACTAGACTAAGCCTTTGATTTAAGGTTTTGATATTGGTTGCATTTAGCATTCTAACACAACCCTTGTTCTGTTAAAAGCGATATTATTGGATAAATAGATGTTCAAGCTTCATATTTTGAATGCGCATTAATAAACTTCAAAGTGTTCACAGCTCCAAAAGTTTATCCAAAAACAACGACAATTTTGGAGTTTTGGCGGGAAAGTGAAGAAGTCGTGCCGTTGTACAATTTTCCAAAACTTGTGTTCTTTCGAATGTTAATGTGTATAGTGAACGTGCACGAGTGTTGGTGAATAGTATAATGTTGTGAAACGTGACTCTTCGTGTAGATTCCAAAACTCTACAGAAACCAGACAAGACTGGGGCATGACGTGGACTTGTCATGAAGTCACTTACTTTGCTTGACTTATACTATGACAGAGACTTATTTTAATTGTGAAATAATTTGACATCACTTATAATATTACAATACTTGACACTGTCTAAATACACAACATGTGGAGTGGAGCCAAAATATCTGAAAGAAAAATAAACGACAATTTTTACGTCAGAAAAGTCGGTGTATACTTGACACTGGCAAATGTATAAGAGGTGCGATCAAGGATCTTGTATCACACTGGATAGAGTGATTGCTTTGGCAGCGTGTCCACTTTCTGTTGTGACGTTTAGTGAGTAGGGAAGTGAAAACTAGTGCAGAATCTATCGATAAAAATGTACACAGTGTACAAAACTAAGAATTTGTAAATTAAGAACACAATGTTTGCAAAAATATGTACTTTATTGAACATCGAAACTCGTAATTGCCATGTAAATAGTACGAATATATATAGTATATATAGTAACTATGACAGTTAATAAGTATCTACACCGTCTCCTAGTTTCTTTTATTCTTCCTAGTTTTTTAATTGACAGCCCAGTCATAAAACTAGATTTTTCAAAACGTTTTCAACAAAGTCGAGAGTATTTAAGTGGCTCTCAGTTTTCGCGCCTCACAGCCTTTATCCACTGATTTCTGATTTCCGGACATTTTGGAAACCTATAACAAAATGTTTTATTTTAATTAATTGTTTAACCATGACACAACATTGGTACAAATTATCATACATTTCAAGCCGCTAAAGCTTCAAAACGATTAAAATTAATTATCGATAGAATACGTATCAAGCCGATTAAACGCGGAAAGGAATTAACGGTTCATGTTTCACTTAATATAGTATATGTAGGATATTACAAGAATATTATTAGATAAATATCGACCAAATATCGACAAAGTTTGAAACGTGCAGTGGTACTTCACTAGCAGGAACACGTAAAACAATGCATTTATTTATCTTAAATTAATGCTTAAATTCATTACCAAATAACACTGCGTGATAGTTGTATGACTTCAAACATGTATATTCTTTAAGTGAAACGAATATTTAGCTTTGATTCTGGTTATTTTAGGTAAAAAACGCTACAAAAGACTTACGTGTGAAATGATAATTCGGGATCTTTTACTCCCCCTTTCGTTGTTCTCGATGCACAATACACAGCACAACACGCCATAATGCCACTATGTATAACAATATTAAGTATTCACAGCGATATTTTGATCCAATTTGCTTTTTTAATAAGACGGGTCGCAATGTTGTGACCGACTAGTCGGTCACAAAATGGACACAGAGTGCGAGGTTGCCAATCTTACAATAGCTCTCTCGCTTACTCTATGCGACGACCCGTGAAATAAAAAGAGAAACATGACAATGTGAACGTCGGAGCGGCAACGTCTCATGGGTCTGTCCAGTATGATGCTTCGTCTAAGGGTGCGATGCCAAAATCCTCTTAGGAGGAAAGAGAGAAAAAAAAAGTCGACAGCCTTTCAATGAGTCAACATCAAGTCAACATTATTTCCGTTGAAATTCTGAAATAAGATCCCTAATGGGCGTCTGCTCTCCCGTGTTTGTTTTGCTCGGTAGTAAGCTAAGTTGAGACTTCTTTTTGAGCGTGATATTTGGTAGGCGTCGCTGAGGACAATTGCGCAGAAGTTACTTAGAACTTTTGGGAATCTTATACACTAAGGAAAAAAGTTCGGCAGACCTTAATAATGAAGAGTTGTAGGTATTGTTTTTTGTACATATAGGGGCGCATCATCTGGCCAACACCGTCGATTCATGAAGTTAGCGCTATTCTTATGCAAAGCTCGAAGCACACGTTGTTCGAAGTTCGTAACGTGTATAATTGTACCGGCTTCAAACAACCGATAATTCAACCTTTGAGTTAGAGCTTTTTGAGCCAATAGTTCAACTCATGAAAAAGTTATACCTACGCATCTTGAACTACTAAGACAAAAAACTACAACTTTTTCAATATTAAAACTAGTGCACTAATGGGAACCCTGGGCCTGTATTAGTATGAAGCGACATTCTCGAATCGGCAATAAAACACATAAATTACCACTCACCTCTTTTAAAGGGATACATTACTGTAGCCTATGTGGGCAAAACCTAGCAAGCTAGTTTACGTATAAAAGTTCCAGCTTCTAGTATCTAGATATCTAATGACGATAAGTAACTTTAATAACATTAAATAATAAATTAATTAAAATAAACCTAAGTAATAATAAATTATAAATATATATACAACTTAAAACTAGCCTTAATCTAATAAACCACAGCTACCGACACCAGCAGCACCGCTACCAGCAGGCATCGTCCTCAAAATTCATGATAACATGACATCTATGATTCTCATGTTGAAGATATATACATTATGCCTTAGTATAACCTGCCTGCCTGATTCTCGTACATCATAACAATGTAAATTGCATAGTGCGAGGACGTATAGCTAATTAAAATGTACATCATGTTAGCAATGCTGTTGGCGCTAAGGCTGTTGCAGACAGTGCCGTTCGGTGTTATTTCGTAAATTAGGTGATACACACCGTCATTATCCTTTGAACATTGATACCGGAATTTTGTATTCTATGAACAATTATAATTTGATACCGAGGACAATCAAAGATATTCGTTTCGCGGGCAAGATATATGAGGCCAATGATAATTTCTGATAATGTTTTGTTTTAACATAACGTAGGAAAATCTGTAGCAGTAAACTGCAGTAGATATAGTTCTTAATGATTTATGTTTTTGTTGGAAGACTGATTACCAGCCAAATATAATAAAGCCAATTCATCACGCTCGCAGAACAAAAAATTCTACTTATATAAAAAATTTAATTTATAAATAAATTTTTAGAAAAAAAAAACCCAATTCAAGACTATTGACAAGGACAATCAACAAAATTATTGATGATATCAAATTATTTATAATCAGTTATTTTTGGTCGGTGCCAAGGAGGACAGTTAAATCCTGCCTTTGTAACAAACTTTCGAACGGCACGCGGCGGCGGCGGCACGGCTACTGCCCTTCTGGGCTGGCGTCGACTCCAAAAATAACTGATTACAAAGTGTACAAAATACTCAAAAAAAATACTATCGAATGCTCTTGGCTCCACTTCATTTTTTTAAATTTCTTTCAAATAAAAAATATTTATTGAAATCGGTTCATAAATGACGGAGTCCTAAGGCAACAAACATAAAAATAAATAAAAAAGTCGGTTAAAAATACACCACCGCGTTAGGCGCAGCACTAGGTAATTAATCGCTCTTATGAATTTTGGTTTAAATTTTTTTTATGCAATTTACATCTTATCCAATTGGCGACTATGCTATTTTGAGAAAACAAATGGGAGAACAGGTAGGTGTATAAAAGCTGCCAGCCGGTTGTATGCTGATTAATATTTTTTTGTCAGAAGTCAGCAACTGTTTGTGATCCTTCTACGAAGCTGAAAATGAACTAAGCTACCCCTGTGTCCATAATTCACATTCCATGGCCCGTAAGTACCTACGTAAATGCAGCACGTCCGCAGCAAATGTGCATCAGGTGAACACTGGACATTACCGTTTGTGGTACGAAGTTTAAATGCGGGTTGGTGTACCCTGAAATGCTACTGCAGACATTTCCTTGTAGGAATACAGTGCGGATTATACACCGCAATACAAAAATGAAGTGACTATTATTATTGACCAAGCGAAGCGAACGTTTCGGAGCCTACGGGAACAAATTGGCAATTCTATGTAAGTATGTTTGTATATTTGTATGTGTTCGACGATAACTTGTAAACCGTTGATACAACCTTCTTTAAATGTTCTAGGCAAGTAGTTCATTTCAATATCTATATTTGTGATCTAATATGAGCAAAATCGGTCGAAGGGTTGTGAAGCTATATCGTCGCGAGGTCTCAGTCGGAGCGAACTACTTTGTTTTTTTTTTAAAGATTGTCACTTGTGCTTATAAGGCAAGGCAAGTTTGTGGTTTGCAGTTTATGGTTAAGCTGGTCCTGTGCAAAAAGAGAAGCGTCGTGGCATAACAGCCAACTAAAGTTTCTATATTTGTATACGTTCTACTTAGCTAGTAGCACCCGAGTACTACTGAGAACTGAGTAGGTACCTACCAATTATCAAACATTTTTAGTCATGCTGGCAATGACAGCAGTGGTGTCAACGCAACAATTGGAACACGCACGCCCTCAATTCCACGACGCTTCTCTTTCTGCACAGACTCTGCTTACCAATATTATTAAGGTGGACTACAATGACATGATAGGTAATTTGATCCCGAAAAAAATCAACCGCGCGGGTGAAACCGCGATATTAGCATATCAGCAAGACCAAATATTTTACTAGAGTTACGATTTTAGCATACTGAAAATATCCCCCGCAAATCTGTCTAAATGGACAGATTTCATGATATCTATCTCTTTTAGTGTCTACATTTTCGGATCTTCTTTTGCACTTTTTGGTAAATGTAAACAGACTGTGGCGGAGCCGAAACTAGAGTGCCATTTTGCCTTTAGTAAAATATCTTTGTACAACACTAATTTAAGTTCCTTTAGCGTCTCATTCCCTTTAGTTGCGCGGTCACAAAGCTTGCAGAATACAAACAACGTACAACCGCCAAAATAGAGATGGTGCATCAATGAGGAACAACACAAACTTCAACATCTAACAGGTCTACAACATTTTTTTTCTGTTGTAAATGAGCTTACCAATCCGTTTGCCCCAATCTTTTGCAACCCAATTCCCAATTTGCAGTTCTTGTTTTCCAAGTAGAACTCATGCTCGGGATCAGCATTAGGTATACATTCCGATGTCAGATGCCAGCGCATTGTGTAGCGATTCAACTCGGATAGAATGCACGGAACACGTGCGCGTTGCACAAATAGGAATTCAGGTTTCAGGAACTTTCGTATGCGTAAAATGAATTCAACATTTGATTCACTTGAATAAATTTATCTTCTGCGCTGAGTGTCGATGTCAGATGCCAGTGTCCGAGTCCGCGTGTATTAGGTGTCGTTCGTTATACCCATTCTAATAAGAAATATTGGTGGACGCAGTTATTTAATCACGAGGATTTATTCTTTAGCTGGTTGCCAAAAGTTGCGAGAAAATTTTAATTTGCGCGCTGCTAAATGTAAGTTCTTCGGTTTTTGAAAGTACTGACGCTACTGAGCATAATCTAACAAAAAATATTCAAAATTGTAATATGAAAACTAACGTGGTTTTGACACATTTTGTTTTAATAAAATTATTCCGACTAAAGGTTTCAATCACATTCGGTGACCTTTATCAAGAAATGCTAAACGTGACACGCGAGCGACCTCGTCTTGCCTTGCAAGGCAAGACATTCGGACATTCGCGCGCGTGTGAATGTGCGACTCAATTTAACGTTCCCGTTTTATTAAAACAAAAAACATACATTCTGTCTGCTTATCGAGCTGATACATTATCCAAAAAGCGATAGGTAGGCAGGTAACAGGGAGCAATTAAGTTTTGCAAAGTACTTTTACATGTCGAGTACACTTGAAACATAAAACGTTCAGGCGAAATACCTACCGTTGCTGTGCGAAAAAAAAACTTAACACAATAATAATCGTTTCCTCGTCACCAACAATTTGCTGAAACACGGATGTGTGCAACAACTTTAATTACATTTAAAGTAATTTACTTTGTTTTTTTTTTGTAAGGCAAATTTGACAATTTTTGAAAACATTAGCCCTACAGGGGTGTACGACGTACGTACAGCAATGTTAAAAATTAAAATAGCAAAAAGCGAAATGTCTAGGTTCATAAAGTCTAAAATGTAAATGTTAAATCTTTTAAGATGTCGAAAGTCATTATGAACAAGAAAAAATTAGCAAAATTCGATATGTTAAACGTTTAAAACACAATCATTATCTTCAATCAATATTATATTAAATTCACTCAACTGGCAGCTCTATTTTGATACAACATTGTTTACATTATTCTAATTTAATATCCTTTTATAAATCAAAGAAATATATCGTCTTAGACCATTGTGCATCATACACGCATATTTGCTTCAATCAAGAAATCCTTTTTTTTCGTTCAGACATAAATACAACGTCCACTGCTGTTTAAAAAGGTCTTCCCCACAAAAGGCCATAATCCATAATCCTTTTTGCTATAATCCCCACGATTGGCAGGTGGCTTGGGATCGCAGTACGCTCACCGTTAACTAAGAGGACGTTGCTGCCCGTCCTCTGGTGTTTCTGGTCCCAGTGTTAGGACATATCCGGGTCCAGAAGCATAATTATAGTACCGTCCTCTGGTGTTTCTGGTCCCAGTGTTAGGACATATCCGGGTCCAGAAACACGTCCTCTGGTGTTTCTGGTCCCAGTGTTAGGACATATCCGGGTCCAGAAGCATAATTATAGTACATTAATTATGCTTCTGGACCCGGATATGTCATGTACTATAATTATGCTTCTGGACCCGGATATGTCCTAACACTGGGACCAGAAACACCAGAGGACGGTACTATAATTATGCTTCTGGACCCGGATATGTCCTAACACTGGGACCAGAAACACCAGAGGACGGGCAGCAACGTCCTCTTAGTTAACGGTGAGCGTAATATTTTATTTTTTTAATTAGTACCAAAGCGTTACAAGGAACCGAATTTAGGACCCATCAAATTCGCTTCGTTAATAATAATAATAAATAAAATATTTGCATCAATTTGCTGATAGGTACCATTTTATCGCTCTATTCACCGAAAACATTAAACTAATTATACTACGACTACACAAAAGCCATTACTAGAGGCAACTTCCGTTAAATTTCCAATTTTTATGGGGCTACTGCAAACGAATGAACCAATAAAATAGTATTTAAATTCATCGCTGAGATCGGTTATCAGTCTGCCGCTTTTCACGTGTCGAATAAACAAACTATTGAATTCTCTGACGATGCAGTCCTATAATTTGTTTGTGTCGGTATTTTTCTGCTCGCTCGTTTATTTTTGCAGTGGGGAAGAGTGTATTAATGCGGACGAGGGCGGGCACTGTAAGTAAACCTACCTATAATATAAAGTATTACATAGCATTTGAAAAAAAAAATGTAGGCTTGCCCGGATGACGTGAAGAAAACATTTCTCTAAAAGGAAATTGGGAATAGAACGTGCAATTGTTGTGAAGAAGAAATCTTAACAGAATACTTAATGTTGCTCAGTATAGTCGCAAAAAGTGCTTAAAATGTGGTTTTTAGATCTTTTATTTTTAATATTATTGAATAACAAAACGAGTAAGTTATTCATTTGATAGTAAATTTTCTTTTCTTTTTTTTAATTAATTTCGACTGACAAGGCCATTTTACAGCTGCTACGAATTTGTTCTTGCATTTTAATGTTAATTTTTATAATTTTGTTAAGCTGTTTATGACGTTGCTAAGAGTATATTTACTTATACCTAAAGCACGAAAAATAAATGAATTGTATTAAATTGAATTGAATTATAACTAAGTACCTGTAACAAGTAAATAAAGGAAAATTATGGACTTGCTTCCTTCATAGGCTATTTATGTTCGCAATTTTTCAATATTTTTTTATTTTAATAAGCACTGCGTAGAAACTAAAAATAAATTAACCGAGACCATGGGGCGGTCCTAAGAAAATATATACTCGTCGCATCTCGTAACCAAAATACTGGCCTCTACCTTGCTCAAAGAACTGCAATCGCAATAAAACGCCGCTACATTTCGGCCAGCATTTTGAGCACGATGGCTTCTGGTAGCTGTTTATTAGATTAGTGTTAGTTTTAAGTTATATAATTATAATTTATTTTTAATTAGGGTTTATTTCAATTTATTTATTATTTATTGCTCTAATATTATTATTAAGTAGAGATAGAGATTTTCGTGTTGCGTTAATCTCTATTAAATCAATTAGTCACTAAAATATATTATTAATAAAATATTATATGAATAAAAGAATAACAACATTTTTTATTTTAGAAATTGTCACAGATTTTTCGAGTTTTTGTCCTTCTCCTTCGTTAAAATAAAATATACATTAAAATTGCTACCTAAAACATTGGAATTGGCTAAAGGCAGCTGACAAAATTTATTTTTTATCATTAAAAGTGTTGAAAAGGTGTGAAAGAGATAGTTTCGGCTGCGAGCGTGGCCTTTATTTTTGCGTAGTAGTCACAAAACGTGGCATGAAAAATGTTTTCAAACCAATTGCCACACGTATCCATCACTTGAGAATGGCATATCTATTTGGATCATTTCTTTATTGTTGTTTCGTATTTGTCAGGTCAAGGTATCAGTCAATTTATCTATTCTCCATACGTATTTTTCTCTGTGTCCAGGTCTAGAGCTTTGTCCAGAGAACACGTTCGTGTATATCTCTGGATGTGACGAAGAGTCGATGTCACAGCGCACGTGTCGGCACCCAGCGGCCAGGAGCTTGGGCTACATCTGCGACCAGACGCGGTGTGATTGCCACGAGCCCCAGCTCTGGGATGAAGCTGCCCACAAATGTGTGATGCTCAAAGAATGCTCGGACCAGTCTAAAGTTACAGAGGAAGAAGAAAAATTGAGAGAGGAGCAAGAAAATATCACTTATGATCCTTATGTAGACACTGAACATACTGAATAAAAACTGTGCAATAGCAAAAATAATAATTGATTACTAGTAGTTCGCGCCGAACTAAACCACGTGACCCCTATTTTTCCACAGCTCCTGCGGGATTATCCTCTAACTTTGAAACGTTCGTGATTCTAATTGCGAGAGCGTGCCATCCCGCTAATACCAACTTAGTCGCACTGTGCGCGGTCCCGCTCGCGCACTATCACTATCGCTTTCAGAGTTACGGGATAAACCAGCTAGACCGTTTATACTCATATTTGAACTCAAAATTTAATGAAATGAACTAGGCCACAAAATAGGATAAAGATCGGACCAACGGTTCTCAAGCTGTCGTCGAACTAATATACAAACAAACATACAACTGCCGATTTGCTCCCTTAGACTCGTAGAACTTCGCTTCGCTCGTTCAATTAAGTACCTAAGTACTACGCGACGTGTACCTACGTACCTTATAGTAGGTAAGTACGTAGTACCATCATCCTACAATTTTGTTTAGAGAATACTAGAAACACAAAGCTAATCTTTCCAATAGGTGATAAGTAGGTCAAGATGCAATAAAGGTTAACTAATGGCCTGGGTTCAATAATCACGTGTCTTATAGGAAAGGCATATTCATTGCGTATGCCTTATTATTGTCAAGCTCTCTTAAATATAGTAGTTACGCCGAACTGATACCTGGCGAACCCTATAACATTAACCCCTAGACCGATTCAGTTCATATTTAAACTTAACAATTGAATTGTATTTAACTACTTGCCTACCAAAATTCATGAAGATCGGATTAACGGCTCCTAATTTATCGTCGGACAAACATACATACAAACATATAAATACACAACTGCCGATATGCTACCGTAGACTCTGAGACTTTCGCTTCGCCCGGTCAATAACACAATATTAAAAAGGATTGCAAATATTACCTTATTTTAGTCTAGCTGAACTTTTATGTGCATATCATGGACCTAGCTTAAAAATGTTTATGCAATGTGTACATCTGTTAGGAGTCCACATCGCATTTATAAAAAACAAAAATAAAAAAAATTATTTGAAATGTCATGATATCGATGACCTCTATTGAGCTCTAGCCTATGTGCTCAATTTTTTTTTTTCTAAATGCATTTCATTAGATAAACTAGGTGGTATCACCATTGTGTACATAGTGGAGTGATATCCTAATGAGATATTATAAAACTTGCAATTAGTGCTAACACACATGAATAGAGTGAACAATATTATGCAAATACTCGTACCTACGTAAATTTATTTTGACCTCTGCAACTTCATAATAATTTCAAAGATAAGCTAGGCTATCTTTCCCATTTAATTAGTTTGACCTTTGCTTTGTCCTCTCTGTCATCTATTGATGCACATTGTTTGTATATGAAGGCGACTCATTTCCGGATACTTGAACATTGCATATTAAAACAAGCAAAAGGTAAGATGTCACTTGGGACTGTCTTCAAACATCTTACTGTCAGTGTAAAATATTTGGAGATAATAAATCACTACTTTCTATTGCAGATCACCATAAAACATGATTCTCAACGAAGTCTTGCTGCTTAATATAGCTGCTATAGTCATCGCGGTGGTATTACCTTCTACAGCAGATCAACAAAAGAACGAATGTACAAACTTAGCGTCGTGCTCATCGTGTATTTTGACGAGTTCCTGCGTGTGGTGCGTAACAAAAAGCAAGTGCACAAAACAGGAATGCGGTAACGACAATATCATTTATCCGGACAATTATGTCGGAGCCCTAATGGCCGGTTCCAACTTTTGTCCCAGAGTTGTCGAAGCAGATGTTAGGACAATAAAAAGCGGAACAAAGGAGAAAGTCGTTGTGAAAATTACGCAAATACACTTGTACATGGCGTTCACCCCCTGGAAATGTAAAATAATCGTCGACGGCAAAGATAGAGTTATAAACGCGGCGCTTCTAGGCGATTCTGTTTTCTGCGAAGAAGCCTTATTCGAAAACAAATCGGAAAGTCCTTACGTAAACGGAACCGTATCGGTTATGTGGGATTACAGCAAGACATTCGACGGAGCCGTGCCGGTACAAGTGTGCCGATGTGATCTCGATCCAGAATGTTCGGCTTGTAAATAAAATATTTCCAGTGCTCGCTTTTACGTTTTACCTCAAAACATTTATTTACATTTACGTTTACATCTCTCGTGAAAATAGTTTGACAAAAAGTTAAAGTTTCATCTCGGATACTTGAGAGAAATATCTTTACGGCAGTTTCGGTGCTCGAGTAGCGCGCCTGAGATGTTTTACAAATTTTGTTGTATATATTAGAATCTTAGAATACAAATATCAAACTCGCTGAAAATAAAATGTGTATTGTATGGTCCACGCGGGTGCCTAATGTCAAAGGACTTACATATTTTGAGGTCGCAGCTGTCGGAGAAAAGGTTTCATAAAAATATTTATTGTGCACAGGTATTTTATTGGGGACCGCAATTAATTAGATCAGAATCAGGGGCGGGATCGGATTAGGTTAATAAACAACAGGAACAAAGCGAGCAGTGTTCCTCACTTGGAGCACGGTCTCGCTAATTTAGCTGAGGAAGTTGCTCCTTTCAATTAAGAACCATCACAGGCAATTTTTCTTTCGGTAGCGAATAGTTGCTCGCCGGCAGCAAAAAGTAGTAAACGAAGTTATGCAGCACTCTGTCTTATTGCACCGACTCTTGTAAATAAGCGAGCATTTAAAAGTTTAATGTTTATATAGGTAGGTACTAAACGGCGGCGCCTCGGACAGCAGTGCAACACTAGTCGTCCTAACATTAGTTGGTAATTTTTGTGTAGTATTATATTAGTTGACTTTATTTTGTGTTGACTATAGACTATTTTTTATCTGCAATAAAATTGAATTAGTGGTAGCTAGACTAACTCGTAAATTTTTATGACGAAATTGAATGTAAGTACTGGAAGAATGTAGGTATATACAGTTATATTTTTCGGAAACTACTCGTCCGATTTTTACGAATCTTGGTAGGTATATTCAAACTGACGATAAAACTATGTTTGTATACGAGAAGTTTGAAATAACTAAATAAAGTACTATGTATTATAAAATTGGGTTACGAAAAAATAATAATCTTCTTTCTTCTTCTTTTATATTGGCATTCAAAATAACCAACCAATAACTAATAAAATAACTATGACAAGATTTATCAAAATTAAACAGGTAACATTAGTTCCAGAAAAAAAGAAACTAGTAAGTGCGCTCGTACGAAAAGATATCCGTCAAGTTTCTTCATCATCATCATTATCAAACATAAGACGTCCACTGCTGAACATAGGCCTCCCCCTTATAGCGTCACACCGACCGACAACGGGCCAATTGCATCCACCGGTTGCCCGCGACTTTCACAATGTCGTCAGTTCACCTAGTGGGGCATCTACCTACGCTGCGTCTTCCGGTTCGTGGTCGCCACTCAAGAACCTTTCTTCCTCTACAGGAGTTCCTTATTTAATTTAATTTATAAGTAAATATTTCTTCTTGAAAATTAAATACTAAATCAATCTAGGTACTGGTATCTACGAAACAGCGATACAAATGCTTGTTTAAGCCCTTCTACAGTTCTAGTAAATCGTAACATCTCTCAGTTTAAATTATATCACGAGCATCCGACCACTATTAGTTATTTAAGCAGTAAACAAAGGATAAGCCTTGTAATATGATTTTGAGTAAGGCCTTCCTAAAAACCACAGTGCAATTAAACAGTACTATAATTAGCCCGTACAAAAAAATAATTCGTGGTAGCTAGATTATGTTTACTATCTCAGACAAGGAAAACAAACTTTTTAATTCCTAAAGGAAACTTTAGCTCGGTGTTTTTTAACAAAGAAAAATTAAACAAGGTTCAACACCGAAATTGGAGTTTTTGCTGAATTTAATTAACTCTCTCGCTCGAAAAGGGTGTTTTTAGTGCGTAAAATCAATAAGCAAAACCTTATTTTGCTCACTAGCGAGTAAAAGTTTTGAATTTAGAGCGTTGCATTGCTCCTTGAAACTGTCACAGCATCTCCAGAAAAAATTGTATGTATAACGCGAGCGTAAAGTTATTTGTTACTTTTGCTTTCGAATCCCTTCTAAATCAGTCGGTAAGCTCGTAATTCTATTACAGAATCCTTCTAGCTCGAGACTCAAACTCTGCACTCGAACTCAAAAACGAACTTTACACTCTCCCCGAACAAATAACGATTATATACCGATACTGACTCGAATAATTACCTCAATTCTATCGGAAAAATTTTGCCCGTTTTCTCTCGACCGTTGTTCCATTTCTTATACATTTTCTGTCGAGTATGTAACGAATATTTTTGAAGAGCTTGGGGTACTATACAGTGTTATAAGGATAGGGTATGCTAAGCCGAAAAGGGCTCATACTACTCATCATAATGAACAACTTTTACAATGGGACCAACACTGAAATCGAGTGAAAAAATCTGCTGTTCCATACACTTTGTCGAGGGTCATTGACATTTTTCTATGGAACAGTTGATAGTTTTTTCTCGATTTCAGGGTTGGTCCCATAGTAAAAGTTGTTGATTATGATGAGTACTATTTGCCTTTCGGCTTAGCATATCCTGTCCTTTTAGCCCTGTATAGATAGTTTCAAGATATGGTAATACCTAAGTCCAAGTATATTGCTGCTCTGTCTGTAATTAGTAATAAGATTGATTATTCTGAGCACGAGTGTAATTGGGAAAGTAAATAGACTGTTCTAGCGCAAGGTAGTATCAGTATCAGTAGTATGTAAACCTACTGTATTTTACTGTGACTAGTCTTCATCAAACGGGATATACGCCACTTAAATCGACCGCGCAGATTCGGGTGTCGGACGTGCACGGAATTCCCCCAACTTTGTTTAGCGGGCTCTTGTCATTTTGTAATGTGTTGGGATGATAAAGAAGTTCCATCCCTGCCGCATGGAGGGTCACTCTCTGGGGTTTGTGACTAGTTAGTAGTTAGTCTAGTAGTTCGGTAAACAATTTCGGGAAAACTTTACGAAGTAGTGTTTGCAATTTGACGCAAACAATTATTGAATTATCTAAACAACCACTTCACCATTTCGTTTATCAGGATAATAACCAGGTTCTTACAAAATTCTTAGTAACAGTTTTTGATATTTTTCTATATTTATCTCGTATCAAATGTATGTAAATAGTTTTTTTTAAACTACGTCCTCACATGTAGCAACTGTTCACGAACTTTACTGCTGAAATTCGTTATTTCAGCCATGTGAGGATGCACCAATTAGATAACCTAATTATTCAAAGCAGTTGCCGTGGCCAAAAACAGCCTGCAGGCTTATCATGTGCACTGACACGAAATCTTCTCTATTTTATATGTCGTGCGAAAATGAGACAAACGTATAGATAATCGTAGCCGTGTCCCATTTTAGCGTGACGTTTTCGTAGGTGTTTTAGGACAGCTCGTAGCTGGCTCGCAGCTCGTTAAGAGGTGCTGAAGCGCAGTGCTGAGGTCTCCGGTGTGTTCCCTTGGAGATTCCAGAGAACTCCATCAAGCACCAAAGCAGGCCACCGGGGAGTTTTAGTGGGTATAATCCAACATAACCAGGCAGCAACCCAAATCAACCGGGTATCTTGTAAAGATAATAAACTCGTGAAAAAAATATTGACAAGTTTATATTAGGTCTATATTGTTAGGTATAATGACCTTGATAATTTCTAAACTGATAACGCATAAATATCAATATCACTATCCCGATATTATTTATTACCTTTTCGTACATGGGTTGATTTATAAGTGTATCGCGACAAATTAATCTAAGCCGGTAGGTACTTGTGTTGCTGTCTGTCTGCAATCTATACCATTAATAAGGGCACCTTTTTAACCCAACACTCGTGGCACAGTACACAAGAAGTCGGTTAATAAACTTTTAAATACGAATCGCAATCTGTGATAAAATATTTGAGGTTATCAGTGCGAGTCTGGAAAAATGCAGTGGCAATATCAAAATGATACTTATCTCAGTGACGGATACAAAGCCGATAAGGTCCGGTATTGTTAGTTATCGTGTTGTCGTTGTGTTATTTTTGCAATATATTTAAGTATGTACCTACAACAACAGTTTCTACTTCAAAAATAATTATCGTATACAAAATGGCTGTAAATATAATAATAATGTAAATAATAAGATGGTCTGCAGGGCTAGCATGCGCGCCGCGACAAAATCTTTTTGTTATGCAAGAACAGGACACGGCTACGATTATGTATATGTTTGTCTCATTTTACAGGACATGAAGAGTAGAGAAGATTTTGTCGCGGTGCGCATGGTAGCCCTTAATTCTGGTCGTTATTACCTTAGGTTGTTAACTTCAGCTACTGCTCGTCTATGTAATAGGTACATCGTGCCAATGCAGAAGGAGGCAATTAATCAGGCAGACACTTTTCCCGGATTATAGTAAATAGCCGGGGATTACTTCCGCGTTTTTCCGGACATATCGCCTAGTTTTCTAAGACACGATAAATTACGTCCCTTAACTTGGCTCCGCTTTGAGTAAATAGGGTGAATCTGAAACACTTACTTATACTTCGGATTATACCTAGATTTTGATATTTTCACATCGAATTATTCAATAACTATTATGGATTATGTAAGATGTAAGATTATATATCACTTCAAAGTAGCCGTATAGGTCATGATTTCGTTAGAGTTTTTCAAAATTTGCTCCAACTATAAGACGAAAAATATTATAGCAGGTAGCTTTGTAATGTTTATTTTTATATTTAAATGATTTGGGGTAGTGGTGGGGCTCTTCTGAAGAGTCCACTTGGGGACGTACCACACCTTTGACAGTTATTAAACCGTCAAGCAGTAGTGTGCAAACATTAATGTGTTCCGGATTGAAAGGCAATGTTTCCAGCATAATTACTGGGCACAGAGATTTAACATCTATAATATCTCAGGGTTTTGAACTGTTGAGGTTCAAATGGGTGGTACTGAACTGTTATGAGCAAGCGTGAAGCTTAACATCAGGTGAGCGACTTGCTAGTCTCGTCACCAAATTACATTTTAAAAAAAAGGCACGAAGATAACAAACAGGTGAAAAGAGATATCATTTGATCTATCAGACAACTGTAGTATTATGTACTTACAATGCAAGCGCATTTAAGCCGATAGACTCCTATATATCATACCTATAATTATATATTCCGATATATTTTCACCTCAATCGTGTTGACGTGCGGTCGCGTCCATTTCATATTCGAATCGAACATTTTACCGTGCATACTTTCTTACACAAGTTCTATACGATGACTGTATAGCTTTAAAGCAGAAGTGAAATACTATCAATTTTGGACTGGTGCGTGTAGTGATAGTGGCGTCGATCTTTATCAATCCACCTTCTTGAAGATTTACTGCGATGGCGTCCATGACCAGCCCACCAACGCTGGTCGACGTTGAAAGCAAAGCCATAGAGGATAAGCCCAACCAAATTTCACTGTCGGCGTGGTGCTCTGCGCAGTGGAGGCCAATATTGTCTGAGCTTGTATCTACATCTATGCTTGTATTCTTCGGCTGTATGTCGTGTATACCGATCGAAGGATTAACAGAACAGTCGCCATTTTACGCTCCGTTCGGATTTGGATTAACTGTCATGTTCAATATACAAATTTTTGGACATATATCTATGGCACATATGAACCCGGCCGTGACACTCGCGGGAGTGATATGGGGGAACACTTCAATTGCTCTAGGAATATGCTACTTCATCGTCCAAGTTATGGGAGCCGCAATCGGCTATGGCATCCTCGTAGGTCTCGCACCGATAGACCTGACAATGGATGGTATTTGTGTGACACATCCTCATCCGGGACTCAACATTTACCAGACTCTGGGTATTGAGATTATTTTAACAGGTGCACTTTCTTTGCTCAACTGCGGTGTTTGGGATCCGGTAAATCAGCACAAGCAGGATTCAGTTCCTATCAAATTTGGTTTAGCCATAATAGGGCTATCAATTATAGGAGGTCCGATGACCGGAGCCAGTATGAATCCCGCCAGGTCACTCGGACCTGCTTTGTGGACTGGCGTATGGACTGATCACTGGGCATATTGGGTGGGGCCTTTCTTTGGTGCTGCTGTTACCGCGATATTCTATAAGCTTGTTTTCCTTCAAAAGGATAAAAATGCTTGATATAACTGATGTTAACCTGCTAATGAGTGGAGCAGTAGAAATAATAATTTGACGTGTATGCATATGTACATGATAAGTGTACATATGTAAGTACCTACTATAAGTTACAATAATACGATAAGATTAAAAAAACATGTTGTTACACGCGTTTGGTTCACCTAAAAGTGTTTGTAAAAATATAAGAATACAAATTTTGGCCACTTCTCAAATTCGTATCAATTTTAATGTTACAAATGTGTGTAGTTCCAAAGAGCTGTGGGCTTATCCCGTAACTCTGAAAGTGATAGCGGGAGTTGCGCGAGTGGGACCGCGCATAGCGCGACTAAGTTGGTACGAGCGGGATGGCATGCTCTCGCAATCAGAATCACGAACGTTTCAAAGTTAGAGGATAAGCCCGCTGGCCTAATGATTCTGGAAGGTAGGTAACAGTCCTGATGAATATTGGTCAACTCATCGAGTGTGGGCAAGTGATATAAAATATCGGTCATCGGTGTATGTGCTCAGTAGATGAATTTGTATGATAAATTATTTTTTAGGGATATGTAGTAAACTAAGGACCCTTTTAGTTTCGCAGTGTCCGGCTGTATGTCTGGATCCTTTTAAACAGAGACTATTTATATAGCACTGAAAGTTGATAGAGGTACGAATATATAATTATATCCGCTGTAGAGCAAAATATACGTATAAAATGTCCTGGAAAATATTTTACACGAAAAGTGGGAATGAACAAAAATATACTTTACCTACCTCATCGAAAGGGCTCTTGTTGAAAACGAAATCACAACTGTTTTTTTTTTCATGTTATGCTCCATTTTTAAATAATCAACTCCATGTTCGTTTCGTGACTTTTCATGTTGTGAGGTAAATAAACGATACTACTTCGACCAAAGAAAAATTAATGGTCGGGCCCAAGAAAGATAATTTTGAACTTTAAAGTGAGCGCCAGTGCTCACTTTGCTTCAGTCGCTAGACTAGTACGAGACGTCCGTCAATACATGCGATCTAAATATCCGTAAAAACATAACTTGATATTATGATTATCATATTATGATATTATATTCGCTATCTCTTTTTTGTGACAAATACATACTTTTAATAACGTATTGAAGCCTAAGTTCGATTGTTTTGACTTGTTATTTTTAAGGAAGTTATGTGGTTAGGCCCCGTCCATTCATTTCACTATGGTCTTAGCGTTACGAGACCGTGTCAGCAACCGCCCATATTTAGCGTAACAAGTCCTTGGTGATGTTACGCTATCCGGTCCGATGCAATGTTACAACTACAGGCCGAGTTCTCAGCGGGCAATGTACGAGTAATTTTTGCGTATTTAGCCACACTCGTTGATTACTATACCTATTGCTACACTGTACAATATTCACCAGTTACTCCATATTCGGCAGTTTCTTGGGGCACTTGAGATGGGTCTATTCATGACAGTCGTATAGTGACAATTGTTCGCATGACAGTTCCCGTCCACGCATATTTGCACGGGGACACGCGTATTTCACACGGTCACGGAGTCACGTCACGGTGAAATTTCTTAGTCTGGACGCAGCTTTAGTGTCAGCTACAGAACCCTACCATACGTTTGCTGCGACTTATTTAAACTAAGTAGCTAATTTAAATACATATTAGGTAAAAAACAAACAATTGTTCATTATTCCTATTGTACTGGACGCGACGTTACAGCGGAAAGACACTACATATTGGTTATTTTTGACAGTTAGATATATTACTGTTATTTACACACTTTTTAGGTGCAAAATGCAAAATAAAGGTCAAAAACAAAAAAATATTTTGTTCTATGAACAAGCAACAATAGACTTAAAATATGATATGTCTTTTTCCCATAAAGTTTTTGTTATGTGTTTAAATATATGATTGTTAATCATTTAGTGTATTTTATTTTCAATTAATTTAACACATGTACCTTCAACACACAAAAACAACTAAACAAACTTCGTTACTTACAAAATAAAAGTTAGGTACCTATGCGAATGTCTTCTTATAGTCGTGGATATCTATTCAGATCCTAGTAGAGATAGAAAAAAAAAAACTAGACTAACAGCCCACCACTGCATCTCGCTCTCTACCAGGATTCCCTGTGTCGGGGATGCTGAGAAACACACATAATGTCTCATACAAAACTAAGACCCAGACACAAAACAGTTATTTAAGATATCATTCAAATATATGCCAACATAACTATGTATCTAGGTTCAAGTCGTACTGCGCGTCTCTCTTACACCTAAAGTAATATGCATGCTGCGCAATCACTTGCTTTAACATTCGAGGTCTGCGTAATATGTATCTGTATTTGGTATCGTAGCTGCTGAGCTCCAAACGGATAAACCGATTTCGATTTAGTTTTTGTTTGTTTGAAACGTGCCTTGATCGAGAATGTTTGCGTTTGATCGCTTTTGAAGATCATCCGCTTTTTAATAGACGCGCGTGGTTTAAAAAAAAAATATAGATACTTGTGGACAATGCCGTGGTAGCTCAATGGGAGCACGTTCGTCTCACATTCGTGAGGTCGTGGGTTCGAACCCGGGCGGGCACTTACCAATGAGTTCTTTGGAACTTACGTACGCATATATAGCATTGGCTTTTCGGTGAGGGAAAACATCGTGAAGAAACCTGTATATTTCCGGAGAAGAAATTCAATGGCGTATGTGAATCCGCCAACCCGTACTGGGCCAGCGTGATGGTTATGGCCCAATCACCCTTCGAAGGTAGGCTGATATCTCAGCAGCGGGATGTTTAAAGGCTGAAGCAGAAGCAGAAGTGGACAATGCAACTTCGAAAAAATATGCAGATATACAAATAAAGGTACATAATCTCACTTTGAAAACTGACGTATGGGGGTTCCGAAGGTAATTAAACGCAGTCCCATACAAAACACCACGTTTAATGCCAAACGCGGCAAACAAAATAACAGATGTTTTTATAATATTAATACGGAGATCGCGAGAGGATGCGCGGGCGCAAGCGGCACACGTCCGGCGCGGAATCGAGTTGGAGTGCACCTGCGGCGGCCGGCTTGCGAATGCAGCTCGCGGGCTGCGCGCGCCCCGCGCGCGTCGCTACCTGCGTCTCCGGCGCCCGACGGCTGCAGGGTGGTTGCGCAGTACGCCACATCACCCCCCTTGGAGAATCGAAGTTACCCGACCTGGAAAAAATCGGGAAATTTTACTCGACGGCCCGAGCGCGTAATTCGCGGGGCGTCATTCTGAATGCGGCTAGGCGCCGCCTCCTGAACATTTTCTGCCATCATAAAAGCTGGCTTAACTCTGTCTATTGACACTGTGACAGGTCCTCGGGTAAGTTCGATGGTTAAAGTTTTGTCTGTCCTACTTATTACTTTATGTGGTCCGGTGTAAGGAGGTTGTAGCGCGCCTCGTAAGGCATCTGTGCGTAAGTATATGTGAGAAGCTGACTTGAGGTCTCCGTGAACAAATATTGACTTATTGCCATGTCGTGAGGCAGGAGTAGGCCTTAGGTTCGCCATGTGTTCCTTGAGCTGTGCTATAAAATTGGCATCGGTGGTAATCGTAGGTGTATTATTTTGAAAGAACTCACCTGGTATTCTGAGTGCCTCACCGTATACCATTTCAGCTGCTGAGCTGTGTACATCTGGCTTCCACGCTGACCGCATTCCGAGTAGAACGAACGGTAGGGCTTCAGTCCATCTGGTCTCCTCGCGTGCCATGATAGCAGCTTTTAGCGTTCTGTGTAGCCGTTCTATCATCCCATTGGCGACCGGGTGGTAGGCTGTGGTGTGACGTAGCTGGACACCACATAAATCTGTCAAAGATCTGAAAAGTCGAGAGTTAAACTGACGTCCCTGATCTGTGGTAACAGTCTGCGGAGATCCGAATCTGGCGATCCACATTTCAAAGAAGGCCTTTGCTACCGTTTCTGCGGTTATATCACGTAGCGGAGTGACTTCTGGCCAGCGAGTAAATCTGTCTATCGCAGTTAAACAGTACCTGAAGTCTGATGCAGGCGGGAGCGGACCAATCAGATCTATATGCACGTGACTAAATCGAGCGCCTGGTAATGTAAAAGTGCCGATAGGTGCAGAAGTATGGCGGTGTACCTTACTCCTTTGACATGCATCACAAGTTTTGGCCCAAAGACGACAATCTTTGCGAATAGAGGGCCAAACAAATCTTCCAGCGATGAGCTTGATAGATGCTGCCGCACCAGGGTGACACAGGCCATGCAGCGAGTTGAAAACTTGCTGGCGTAGTTCCGCTGGTACAAACGGTCGAGGGGTTGCAGTCATTGTGTCGCAATATAAAAATAAACTTGTACCTGGGACTGGAACCTTTTGAAGTTTTAATGAAGTCGAGTTGTCTCGAAGTACTTCCTGTAGTTCCGGGTCGCTCTGCTGAGCTCGCGCGAGGTCTTCGAAGTCAGGAGGTTTCGCTACACTCTCCAAACGTGACAGGAAGTCTGCTGAAACATTTGATTTGCCTTCTATATATCTAATATCGGTGGTAAATTGCGATATAAAATCAAGGTGGTTGAATTGTCGCGGCGAGCATTGTCTTTCTTTGTGCTCAAAAGCAAATGTCAGAGGTTTATGATCCGTGTACACTACGAAGTGTCTTCCCTCGATCATAAAACGGAAATGCTTGATGCTCTCGTAGATCGCAAGCAACTCCCTATCATATGCGCTGTATTTCACCTGTGATTTGTTCAATTTCTTCGAAAAGAATGCAAGTGGCTGCCACGCGTTGTCAACCAGCTGTTCCAGAACTGAGCCCAAGGCTGAACTTGAGGCATCAGTTACTAGAGCGAGCGGTGCGTTAAGCTCGGGATGCACGAGGAGAGTAGAACGTGCTATGCTGTCTCTACACTTTCGAAAAACTTCCTGAAGTTCTGGCGTCCAGACGAGAATCTGAGTACCCTTTATCTTGGGCCCAGAAATCATGGTGTGAAGTGGAGCTTGGTCAGTAGCTGCGTCTGGTATAAAGCGTCTATAAAAATTCAACATACCGAGAAATCTTCTCATGCCGTTGACGGTCTTCGGTGCTGGGAAGTCCTGGATAGTCTTCACTTTCGTGTCCAGGGGTCGCGTTCCGTTCTGCGTTATTGTGTATCCGAGAAAATCTACCTCTGTTACTCCGAATACACATTTAGAAACGTTCAAAAGTAGTCCATACTCTTCTAACCTCTTGAAGACCTGATGCAGGTGTTCCAGGTGCTCGGTCTCGTCCTGGGAATACACTAAAATATCATCAATATAGGAGTACGTAAAATCGAGTCCACGCAACACTTCATCGACGAAGCGTTGAAAAGTCTGAGCTGCGTTTCTCAAACCGAACGTCATAAACGGGAACTCATACATTCCAAAAGGCGTCGTTATGGCAGTTTTGGGAATATCCTCCTTAAAGACTGGCACCTGATGGTAAGCTCTGACGAGATCAAGCTTTGAAAAAAACTTCATTCCTGCAAGCCTATGACTATAATCCTCTAAGTGTCTGATCGGGTACCTATCGGGAATTGTACGAGCATTAAGCGCACGGTAGTCCCCACAGGGTCTCCAGCCGTTATCCTTTTTAGGCACTAGATGCAGCGCAGACGCCCACGCAGAATCTGATGGACGAGTTGTACCGTCTCGTATCATATACTCAAATTCTTCTTTGGCTATTTTTAGTCGGTCTGGTGCTAAACGTCTAGGTTTACTAAATACCGGCGGACCTGGCATCGTTCTAATGTAGTGAACAGTGGAGTGCTTGACTTCTCGAAACACACCTGGCGGTTTAACCAAGTCCGGGAACTTCGATAACAATTGATGGTACTCACTGTTACCGGATACTGCTTTTATGCTGAACAGCTGGCAAGATTTCAGCGAGCCTCGGGTGGACAATTTGGTGATGCTGTCAATAAGCTGCTGGTTCCTGCAATCCACAAGGAGGCCATAATGAGACAAAAAGTCAGCACCTATAATCGGTTTATCGACCGAAGCTACCACAAAATTCCAGGAAAAATCTCTTCGTAGTCCAAAATCCAAATGCATATTCTGCGTGCCGTAGGTACTTATAACGGTCCCGTTCGCAGCTGTGAGATCGTAGCTTGTGGGTTCCCGATATTGCCGGAGAAAACGTTTCGGAAGTACGCAGAGGTCCGAGCCTGTATCGATTAGATATTGAATTTTAGTTTTTGCGTCGGTTAAAAATAAGCGGCTGTTCAGGGCATAGCAATCATCTGCCGCCTCTACTGATTGCTGCGGCAGTTTTCCGCTTTTTTACCACTATAATTGCAAGGTGATCTGCACCTACGTGCTTTTTCGGCAAAAGTATCATGATACCAGCACATACCTGGAGTCCTGCTACTCTGACCTGCACTCCTTGACCTTGAAGTAGAACGGGAGCGCTGACGTTGCAAAGAGCGGCCCCGCTGTCCACGCACGTCGAGTTGAGCAAGCTGCGCTGTAATTTCGGTTTGAATGCGCGTCGAAATTCTGTCCTCCAAACGCCTAAACATGTCTTCAAAATGGCTGCCCGTACTAGCGACTTGAGACGACGTCACCGGTGTCACCTCACAAATTTTATCCGCCAGTTCGGCGACTTCTTCGAGGCTACCACTCTTCTGCGAGGCTATTATAGCCTGCACGTGTGTTGGCAAACGATTTGCCCACAAGGTGCGCAAAAATTCCTCGTTGACCCCGTCGGTGGCCAACGATCGAAGATGACGTAGGAATTGAGACGGCTTTCGGTCGCCCAACTCTTCGTGGGTTAAAAGTTGCCTGACCTTCTGATCGCGCGAAGTCGACAGTCGCTTCACCAATTCCTGCTTCAATTTTTCATATCGATCCGTCTTCGGCGGGTTGGTTATTATGTCGCGCACCTCCTTCGCATACTGGTGGTCCAATTGCTGAATGACCATATTAAATTTGGTTGCGTCGGCTTTAGTGCCGGTTATGTCAAATTGTGCCTCGACTTGCGCAAACCAAACCTCTGGATCCTCCGGCCAAAATGGAGGTAAGCGGACCGACACGCGATCCACCATCGCAAACGGGAGCGGTCGATCTTCGGCCTTAGGCATGTTCTCGGCGCTCTGCATATTCGAACTTAAACTCGGGGTCACCAGGTATGGGGATACCGTGGTTATGTCATATTTTATTTTAATTACGCCAAAACGAGAATACCTACTTACTTAGGTTAAATTAACTAAGTACCTACTAAAGTATATTAAATGTATTATAGTCGGAACAATAGACGCAATTTAACGCGAGTATTACTATTATTAAAATAAGTGTCTAAACCACGTCAGTTTTCATATAATTTTATTACTATATCACCCAATCCCTACTTCCTCAATAATATTGTAATAAATGAGAAAGTGTTTGTTGGTTTATTGCATTGTTTGTTCCTGTTTTACTCAGAGAGAGAGCAACGGATCTACGTTGTTTTTTGCATGGGTACAGTTTAAACGCCGGATGGTGACATAGGCTATTTTTAATCTCGTCAGATAAAACCGCGGGGGGCGTTAGTTTTGAAATAATGTTGTTTCAACTTGAAAACAATGGAGTCTTACTTAAGGACATCGTAAAAAAATTAAATGAGCTGTCGCAGTAATAAGGGTACCATTATGTATGTAGTACTTATATATCTAATGATTATGTAGATAACGTTACAATTACAAAAGAGTAGAGTAATACCAGTGCGAGATATATCAGTAATTAGTATAACACGTGTGTAAGCCGCTGGGTATTTGAATATTTTTACCTTAATCGTGGTGCCGAGCAGTCGTGTCCATTTCACATTTGAATCGAACAAACGCAGTGCATTTTATTAACGTACGTACCCTTTAAGAAAAGTTATAAAACAACAGTTAAAGACAATGACCGTAACACTTTGAAGTGGCAGTGAATCACTATAAATTTTAGGCCGGTGCGTGCAGCGACACTGGCGTCGATCCTCGTCTATCCACGGTCTTGAGCTTATACTGTGATGGCGTCCACGATGAGTGCGAGCCCGTCGACGCTGGTTGACGTCGAAAAAAAGGTTAAGGAAGATAAATCCAAACCAGTGTCTGCGTGGTGCTCTGCGCAGTGGAGGTCTATATTAGCTGAGCTAGTATCCACAGCTATGCTCGTATTCTTCGGCTGTATGTCGTGTATCCCGATAGCCGGATTAACCGAACAATCTCCGATTTACGCGCCACTCGGATTTGGATTAACTGTCATGTTCAATGTCCAAATTTTTGGACATATATCCGGAGCACATATGAACCCTGCTGTGACGCTGGCGGCGGTGATATGGGGGAACACTTCGATCGTCCTCGGAATATGCTACTTCATTGTTCAAGTTCTGGGAGCCACGATCGGCTACGGCATCCTCGTGAGTCTTGCGCCGGTAGACGTGACTGTCGATGGTATTTGTGTGACGCTGCCACATGCAGGCCTCAACAGTTTCCAGGCTCTGGCCATTGAGACTATTCTGACTGGTACGCTTTCTTTTATCTGCTGTGCTCTTTGGGATCCGGTAAATCAGCACAAGCAAGATTCAGTTCCTATCAAGTTTGGTTTAGCTATATTAGGGATATCGGTAGCGGGAGGTCCATTGACCGGAGCGAGTATGAATCCCGCCAGGTCCCTAGGACCTGCCTTATGGACTGGCATATGGACTGCGCACTGGGTTTATTGGGCAGGGCCATTCATTGGTGCTGCTGTGACTGCGGTGTTCTATAAGCTTATTTTTCTCCAAAAAGATAAAAATGTTTGATTTTTAGAGAAACATTTTGTATATAACTACTTGTATTGTAATATATTTATTTAAGATTATTTGGGTAGGTTTAAATAAGTTACGAATCACAAAGTGTTGGTAAGTAACGATCCAAAAACTTTATTTTGTTCTATGAACAAATTATAAAAATACGTAGTTTATAAGAGGTCATGCTATCTTTTAGTCATAAAAGTGTTGCATTTTATATTAAATAAATGACTGTTTTTTTTTTTTTTTTCTTTTATTATTTATACAGGGTTTTAATTCAATGACACCCTTATAACTAAACAATAATATTAATTTATATCAATTGGTTTCTCTCTTTGAGAGCTGCATGATATACGTCGTACAACCCTTTGGCATCCTGTGAATCAGGTTCTGCCAGCACGCTATTGCAACCTCCCACTTGCCAGAGAACGTGCTCACAATTAAATAGTTGACGACGCAATCCCTCGTTCCAGGCACACTCCATTAAAATGTGGTAAACATCCTCTATTGAGCCACATCGGTCACAAGAAGGTGACTCGACTTTTCTCATCATATGCGCAAACATATTTAGTGGAACATGTCCAGATCGAAGTCGTGCAGCTGTAACAATTTCGTTCCTTCCCATGTTGGCCCTCAGAAACCATGGGGAACGAAGAAGTGAAGGTTGAATGGTTTTGTACCAAATGCCTTTAGTCAATGATCTCTCGTCAAAATATTCGGACCAATTATCAAATGAAATATTTTTGATGTATGGTATTAAATCTGTGTAATTAGGAAGACAACTAAATAGGTCTCCATCGACAGCTGCTTCTTTTGCAAGTTTATCCACTTCTTCGTTGCCCGCTAGGCCAACATGAGAAGGAATCCATTGAATTTTGATACATTTGTTCATACTTCTCATTTGATTTATAATATTTAGTAAACTATAAGCTATCGGTATGCCTCTAAAACTAGATGTACTGACACATCGAGCTAAATGCAGAATGGCGCTCTTGGAATCAGTAAAAATAACAAATTTATCACAATTTATAGTTTCAATGTACGACACTGCTTCTAATAGGGCTATAAGTTCCAGATTCATGATACAGATTTTTGATTTTATTAAAAGTTTAATGCTAGTTCCAGTCTCAGCGTCTAAAAACGCAGCACCTCTTTTGTTATCTGTCAGGGATCCATCGGAAAATAATTTATAACACCCAGAATATTTATCACATAAATATTTTACACATTTTAGTTTTAGGTCCAAAGGATTATAAGATCTTTTTGGCTTATCAATAACGCTAATATTGGGTTCTAAGACATCTGATACATCAATATTACTAACCCACGTGCTCATACTGAACGTTTCTAATTGATTACTGCAGTAGAAACTATTATATTTAAGAATATTATGCACAGATACTAATAGTGGTTTTTTTTTCCGAGTCCAATACCGTGATCTCAACAGGCGGGACAGCTCTTCAAGTAAATCAATAACGACATTATCACGAATAGACTTAGCTTTAAGCCAGTACTTTGACGCTAGGTATTGCCTACGAATATATAAAGGTGAGATACACAGCTCTGATTCCATAACATGAGTAGGTGTGCTTTTAATAAAACCTCCCATAATTCTTAAGAATTTGTTCTGTAATTTATCTAGCTTAGAGATTCTAGTACGGCAACAATTATCGAACAAGAAGCTTGCGTAATCGAGACGACTGCGAACAATGGATAGATACAAGCGCCTCAAATGCACAGGGTGTACACCCCACGATGACCCAACTAATACTTTAAAAATATTAATGAATTTAAAACATTTTTCATAAACTTCATTTACGTGCTTAGACCATCTTATCCCTCTATCTAGCCATAGTCCTAAGTATTTAATATTTTCTACAATTTCTAGTGGTGTATCATTTATCCTGATATTCAAAGAGTCTCTATTAAAACCCCTTTTAAAAATACACAGTTTGCTTTTGTTCGGGGAAATATCTAAGCCTAATTTGGCCAAAAGTGAACATAATAATTTTAAACTAGATTCTATTGTCTCGTTTCCTTCTGTTATGCTTTTATAATGATTATATATAACGAAGTCGTCCGCGTATTGTGATATATAAACCCTATGTTCTAATATCCTACAAATATCCATTGTCACAGCGTTGAACAGAAAAGGCGCGAGCGGGTCACCTTGCGGAAGTCCAATTCCAGTAACTCTTGTCAGACATTTATCCCCAATCTTTAAATGTAACGTTCTTTCTTTAAGAAAATTCCATAAGTATTGACATATTTTTGGGCCAACCCTAATGTTATCCAATATCGATATAAGTACATTTATATCCACGTTATTGTAGGCATTTAATACGTCTATAAAGCACCCAATTGTAGACATACCTTCAGAAAATCCTATTTGAATTCTACTTACCAAACTACTCAAACTATCCATGCATGATCTACTTTTTCTGAATCCAACCATATAAGGGGAAAACATATTATTGTGTTCCACGTACCACTCTAATCTTTTATTTAAAACTAAGTGAAATATCTTACAAATGCATGATAATAATGAGATAGGTCGTAATGCTGAAACTTCATCAGGGTTACGCCCTGGCTTTACGATAGGTACAATATTTACCGTGCGCCATTGCGTAGGTACAAATCCAGCTGATAAGAATCGATTGTATAACAATAGTAATAAACACTTTCCGCACCTAGGGAGGTGTTTTATCATAGAATACGAGATACCATCGCATCCAGGAGATGTATCCTTTGATTTAATACATGTCTCAAGCTCCTGCATGGAGATTTCTACATCTAGCTGCGAGCTAAAACTTTTAAATACCGGCTGATCTGGAATGACGTAATCGGGAGCTAGGGCATTAAGCAAGTTAGACGCTTGTACTTCGCTGATATGTTGTTGGCTATATTTGTGACCTTTAACCCATCGCATGCGCTGCCACATTTCTGAAGACGAGGTTTTCTCGTTCACGGATGAACATAGTTCAAACCAGCTATTATTCTTCGCATCGCTTATTAAATTATGCGCTTCGGCAATTTTTTCGTTAAGAATAGATAAATTAGCTGGTGTAGGATTTTTTCTAAACCGCGATAACGCTAATCTTCGTGTGGCCACTGATTTAGATAGCTCACTATTCCACCAGGGCTTAGGACTAAAACGGGACTCAGGATTTTGATTAATTTTCTTAAAAGGGATGTGAACATTAGCTGCTGTATTCAAATTATCTAAAAACGAATCATAAAACTTTTGGCTATCCGTAGGTATTTCGAAAGTATTAAATATATCATTAAGGCATTTACTGTATCCGTTCCAGTCAGCGTATTTAAAATTTCTTTTAACAATAGTATTGTTGGGCGCATAGTAGCTAGTAGCTATTTTAATAATAAGGTGATCGCTTTTTAAATTTTCTTGTAAAACTGACCAATTAAATTCTAATGCAATATCAGACGAGGCTAGTGATATATCTGGAGCTGTTTTTTGTAGGTGCCCATCTACTAATTTGACACGAGTGTCACGACCATCATTTAAAGCTATAAACTCACTATCTATCAGTGCATCAAATAAAGCTTTGCCCCTGGTATCTGTTTTATAGGACCACGACAAGTGATGCGCGTTAAAGTCACCAAGGATTAGAGTTCGACGATTAAATATAGATAGTAAGTCTTCAAAATATTTCAGAGACGGGCTCGCAGTTTGTGGACAGTAGACTGAAATAATATTATCTATAAGTTTACAATTAAGAATTTTTACGCAGACTAGTTCTAAACCGCAGTTAGATAAACTTAAATGACATACTTGCGACTTTATAGATCTATGCGTTAATATGGCCACACCGCCACCGTGCGAGTCGCGGTCGGCGCGATAAACATTGTATTGACTTACTCTCAGACAGCTGTTGCTCGCTAACCATGTCTCACTTATACAAGCAATATGGACTTTTTCTTGTATTAGTATCTGTTCAAAAGGAGTCAGCTTATTCCTAAAACTTTGGGCATTCCACTGTAAAATGTTCAGTTTTATTATATTTGTACTATCCATTACGATTCAGAAATCCGTAAATTAAGTTGGCAACGGGCCAATCCGAAACGTTATCTACCATCACTATTATGATCCACTCGACACACAACTTAATAACCCGCTTCACTTTGGATTGAACATCAAGGTTCTTTAAAAATATAACTTCCTTTATTCTAGACATAAGCTCGCTAAATGTAGTCTTCTCCGGTATTCGCTCATCTGATTTTTGCTCCTGTTGTGTTGACTCATTCTCATATCTACCTTCTTCTATATCATTCCACTCAAATGACCCGGTCCAGTCGTTTCTAGACTTCTTTAATCTTTTCCTCGGCTGTCTCGTAGGCAAAATGACGCTCTTTTCGGATTGGACATCTGATGATCCATATTTTGTATTTGTCTGCAAGCTAAGGCTAGGTCGCAATTCTGCTCCACTAGTTTGTGTAACAATCTGAGTCATCGCTCGTGGGTCTCTTTTCTCGGCCGGTATTATGATAGTTGAGTCCGCGTAAATTTGCGACGCTCTGCTATATGTATAATTATATTCCGCCATAATCAATCTTATCTTTCTTTCCTTCAGATAAGCAGGACATGTCTTTGCCATAGCCATGTGTCTTCCGGAGCAATTCGTGCAAGTAAATACTTTAGTGGCACAGTTTGCATGGTCACCGCTGCATTTAGGGCATACATCTCTTTTAACAGTGCACGTCTTCGCAGTATGCCCTAGTGCCCAGCACTGGAAGCACTGAGTGACAGGGTATACGTAAGGCTCAATAGGTACTCTCACTCCATGGACGTGTATATAAGTAGGTAGCCAGTTGCCTTTAAAACATAGACGCACAGTCTCTGAAGGGCTCCACCTGCCTTCCTTATCTTTTTCTCTGTTTCTGCGTGATAATCTCTTTAGGGATATAAGCTCCACAGATTCAGAACACGAAATGTTTTTCAAAATTTCTTCATCCGACAGGTCCAGGTCCACGTCTTTTATTACGCCATAAGAATAACTCACTTCAGACGATTTGCTAAATCTCCATCCTTTATTTTTTAATTCATCTATAGAAAATAGATCTTTTATACTCTTTTCTTCTTGAAATGTAACTCTTATTTTGTATGGATTAAGGTATTTTATGTTAGAGATATCACACATATTCAGATCTTTAAACAATCTTGCTAAAGCGAATTGCTTAGGTAAGGGTTTCTCGCTAGATATATATATTTCCGATTTATTTCTTTCCCCTGTTGCTCTTTTTTCTGTTTCTGGACGCGTCTTCTTACCTTTTCCTTTAAATTCCTCCCATTCTTCCTCATTATTCTCGTCTTCATCCCGTCCTCTCTTTACTGGTTTACTCACAGATTGTTCTATCTCTTCATCTACTTCGATATCTTCTACTTCTACTAAGCTCGTCGTCATTATCTCCGAAGCGCGCGCGGTGACGCGCCCGGCCAGGTAGCTAGACCCGTACCGGGCTTATCGCGACGCGCGATAAAAAATGATTGCACAAAATACTAATGCACGACCGCCTCGAACGCTTACCGCTACGAGAATGTGAATAAATGACTGTTAAATACTCACTAAGTGTATTTTATTTTTCACACTAGATTTTTAAACGATCGATTTATAGCCATTAAGAAAATCAACGAACTAAGAAAGGGTTTTAATATTTTAACCAAGGTTTCAACTGTCATAATTAGGTTTCCACTTTTGTACCGGTTAGGTTAGGTTAGATATACATATACTATACAAGATATACTATACAAGATATACTATACAAGATATACTATACAAGATATACTATACAAGATATACTATACAAGATATTCGAGTCCTTCCGCGAGGTTTTGGCGCACTCGATATTTTAAATTGTTTAGTTGTAGCTCTTTTTCTCTAGCGTGCGATAGTGATAGTTATGGAATATTTGTCCTAGCTTTTTGATAAAATTAGAATTTCGGTGTTGTCTGTTATCACCCCCTAAATCTAAACAAAACCTTTTGTGTTTGGTGTCAATATATATAGTATTGGTGCTTAGTTAAACCATAATGCTCGCTGTTTTGTTTTTTCAGAATATGTTTGTGGTATTCTAATAACTACTGTTTTTCGTCGTATTTTCGACGCAAAACAATTGTCACTTTAAGTGAACAAGAAGATATTGCGAAATTAAAAAAAATTACAATAATTACAAACATAGTTTTTCACAGTGTAGACAACATATAGAAAAATGATCCAAATCGGATAACATTTAGGTGTAGGTATCAGACAATGCTTTTTGTATGGACAAGACGGTTGTATACTCGGCTCTCCTGGCTCTCGCTATCTCTTTAGCACTTTTTTAACAGTTTTGTATAAAAACTACAGATCAAAAGAATATTAATCACTTGATATCTTTAGAATAACATTGCCAATGAAAATTAAAAAATAAATGAAAAATAAATATAATTTTTAATTTTAATTTAAAATTTTAATTAAAAAATTCCAAGGTTGCCCATAAAACTTCAGCGCCACACAGAATTTTGAACTTAAACAGTTCAAAACCATGAGCAGCAACGCACTGCGCTCGTCATCTTGAGATTTTAGATGTTAAGGTGCAACGTTTCACTCAGCGCGGCAAATTCAAATTTTCTTGCCCTTTCCGTCAATTACAACTTAAATACTCATCGTGGGTTCATGAAAATGAATTTTGTGCTAATAAATAGGTTATATCCAGAAATTATACCCACCAAAAAATCAAGATGAAAGCTAGTGTAAGTACACTTCTCACTAAACCCAAAACCAAGATAAAAATCAGCTTATTGAGATTCGTAGCTAAACCAATATTATCAAGGTGATCATTTTAGCCGTAATTTATTGATACGACCTATTTTTGTCGCAAAATTGAGTAAAAAGTAAAAAAACCCACGATTAGTATAATTAAGCTGTAATTGACAATAAAACGTAAGAAAATTTGAATTTGCCGCGCTGAGCGAAACGTTGCTCCTTAAATATGTTTATTGCCAAGTAATTACCCTGAAAACATTGCCCTTCAATCCGGAACAATTAATGTTTGCACAGTACTGCTTGGCGGTTGAATAACTGGTGTAGGCGTGGTAATTCCCCAGACAGACTTTGCAAATGAACTCTTATATATTATATAACACACCAGATATTATTTTTCATCATTGTTATGTAAGTTGTAGTTTAATTGTATTGTGTTAGTTTCGCCGTGTCCGATGTCCGTATGTCTGTCCGTTTGTCTTTTCATCTGTATGCTACAGTCACAGATCACACTAGATACCGCATTACGAGATTCGTTGTTCCTACAAAAAGTCACCAGTTGGGCCGCGGCGCGGGTCGCGGGGAGTGCGACCGAGCGTTCTCATTGGCTATCTCAAGGTTTCGCCTACTCGCGCCTAACAATCAACCAATCAGAGTAGCTTCTTATAAGTGTATTTAGACTGATGTATGGTGCGCTTCGAGCATCCTGAATGCAGAATCTAGTTCTATTCATCTGTGGCTACAGTACAGTAGTTTTACTCAGAGACTATATATAAGGTGTATTGCGCTGAAGTTTGGTTGACTTTAAAATTTTGTTATCATCTGGGATTAATGAGATTCTAATCGGCTAATTGTATATAAGTAACAAAAACTACTTAGGATAACTTAATCAATTATCATCATTGATATTTTAAATAAATAACACTGTGTGGAGAATGATATGATAAAATAACAATAATCAAATAATCGTTTGTATGACTTTCACAATAATATTGATAAACGTTATCAGGAGCAAGGACCAAGATCAAACTAAGAAAATGCATGTAATGGGAGATTTCACGTGGTGCCTACTAGTAGGTACCTAGATATCTAGATACAAATTTACATACAGGGTTGTTGGTAACTAGCCAACAACTTCTAGCAGGCAGCTTGTGTTTTGACCGACTTCCAAAAAAAGGAGGAGCTTCTTGAGTCGACGGTTTTTTTTAGTTTGTTACCTCAGAACTTCGTCATTAACAACAAGCAAGGTACAACAGCCAAATGGAATATGGACTGTTAAATTGACTGAAAGAAGAAATATTTTAGAAAACTATCAACCAATCATTTGAACCAAGACGCAGTACTCATTTTAATCCTAAAGTTTGGGAATATTAATTGTTATCAAAAACAATATATATCCTTAGTCTAAATACCATGTATAAAGCTATGTTTCCAGCAATAGGTACTGAGCATATAACATATAAGAGAGACAAGCGCAGGACCCTCCACGTTGTTTATTTTCTACGTCCCTACTGGTGGGAACGATAGTGGAGATGTTGGGAATAAGCTTTTTTAACTCATACAGCTTAAAATACAGCATTTAAAAAGCATTTTTGATGGTAAAAGTCAGTTTTGGCCATAAGGCCAAAAGTGACTAGCGGGCGAATTGCTAGTGTCAGCACTCAGCAACATAAAAGAAAAAGATATACAATATTATTATTAAACAAAAATAAAACACCCGACTGCAAAATATAGCCAATGTCACTCCGAAAATAAAGACGAATTCATCGACACCCTACTCGTTAAAATCGGTCAACCTGTTTATGCTACAGGATGTAAAATAGGAACCAGTGTTGGATTTTGTAGTATAATTGTACTATTTGTAGCATTATTTTTTTTGTCGAATATTACGCAAAAATACCATAATTTAAGTTTCAGGTATTATTGGTATTTTTTTTCAGTATTATTATTCAATATTTACCCTACAATGTAAGGAATTTCTGAATGTAATGTACCTATGTACAACCCTTGTGCAAAATGTCAAAGGATTTTGTGAATATTGTTTTGTTAATAATAAAACAAAATTTTATTTACCAATACAATTTTATAGCAATTCAAAAGAAAAATGATATGTAGTATAATTTACACAAGTAGTATATTTTTAATTTCCATACACAATATTTTTTTGAGGTTCTGAATGAACCTGATAGGAACACAAAAACATATGCTTGGGCAGTCGGGTAAAAAATAAAACCAAAATGGTTTATTACTTAGACACAACTGGGTGTGTATATAATTAAGTATTTACGTTCTCATCGACTTTGTTATGCCAGCCAGTAGGTATACCTTATCTCAGTATACCTATGAGATTATATCAGAATCTCGCTAATTAGCTATACATGTAAGAATGCCATTAATTGCTACCTACCTATAACATTATTCAGCATTTATTTGCATAAGGACAGTGAATCATTAAATTATTAATCCATTATTGTTCGATTCAAAATTATCACTCTTAGTTTTTGGCAATATTTTGTTCAAAACTAAGAGTGATTGAGAAATCGGAAACTACCTATAAAGGTGCGGTGGTAAAAAACTGGACGGAATCCATTCTACTTATTATATTGAAAAACATTTACCATGGTACTCCGGCAATCGTGATTAATAAAAACAAGCTGGTCCATAAAAAAATGTCAATCACACTCAACGAAATATATGGTAAAGCAATTTTGTTGTTTAGTGCCATTACAGGACTGGTGGAAAACATCGCGAGGAAACCTGCATATTTCCAGAGAAGAAATTCGATGGAGTATGTGAATCCGCCAACCCGCACTGGACCAGCGTGGTGGATGTGGCCTAATCACCCTACGAGTGTAGGCTGATATCCCAACAGTGGGATGTTTAAAGGCTGATATAGCTACAGGACTGGTCTCTTAGAAAAAGTTTGATCATAATTATGAGAACAATGCAATGACAATGAGACCATGCTCCTTACCCATTTGGCTTTGTGCCACCGTTTAACCTTTATAAGTAAAAGGCAAGTGCAAGGCAAGACGAAGTCGCGCGCCTGTCTCGCTGAGCATTCCTTGATAAAGGTCACCGAATGTGATCGAAACTATAGTCGGAATAACCGACTCAATATAACGTGAGTATTCCCGTTTTATTAAAACAAAATGTATCAAAACCACGTCAGTTTTCATAGTAAAAAAAAATTATAAGTAACTTTATAGTCACTGTCGGATTAAAAACATATCAACATAAATTATTATAATGGTGTTTACTCTCATTATGCACAATATCCCCTTTACAAATAGCAGAGATAAAGACATAGAAGATGTACATTATATTAGTGTAATATTGTCATACTATTTCTGTCTAGTTTCTCGTTCATAGCAAAATACGTATAAATTTCTGTATGTACTAAGTACTCGACGAATTCCACCACCTCGACGACCAATAGCTCGATTTATCTATCTCGATGGTTCTCTACATCATCGCAGGGTCGTTACCTCGATGGTTCAATACTTTGAAGGGTCGTTACATCGAAAAATGAATACCTCGCAGGCTTAATACATGTGAATGGAAATAGATGCTTACATATTCAACAATCTAGCCAAAATCCCACACTAATATTATAATTCAGAGAAATATAGCTGCAATCATATCAGGACAAATAAACCTTCGAAGTAGAAAAATAAATACGTTAATCTCGTGAAAAAAACGTCTCTTGCGCGATTCATAACTCTCTACATTACAACTGTCAGCCCATACAAAACGTCAAAATACACAAAAATGGATCAACGTAACTGTGTCTCTCTGTCTGTATGTTTGTCGCGTTATCACGGCTAAGAGGCTGAAAGGATCTTGATAGAATTTCATAAGTAGCTACTGTATATCACAAAGGCGGACATAGGATACCTACTTTTTCCCCCAATTGCAATGTATGTAGCATCATTGAAGATACTCTACATATTTTGATGGAATGTGTGCGGAACGAGGCTTTTAGAAGATTATGGTTTACGAACCGAAATTACTGACGTCGGATTTTGTAATTGCATCCTAGCCAGCCCCGAGTCCGATAAAGCTATAGTTTTGTATAAGATAGTGGAATTAGGCCTAAAAAGATAATTTTGTGTTTTTATTTATTTGGTCCATATATATTTTTTGCTTTATTAAAATCTAGTTGTTTATAACTTAGATGTAACTATGACATAATTAGGTATCAAAGTCGTGGCCTTGCCAGGCAGTAGGTATATTTCCATTCACATGTGCTAAGCCTGTGAGGTATTCATTTTTCGATGTAACGACCCTTCAAAGTAGTGAACCATCGAGGTAGAGACATCGGGGTATTGATCCTCGACCTAACGACAGTCGAAGAAGACTTTGGAGTTCCTCGAATATTTTTACTGAACCTAAATTTATAATGCTAATGTTGTTTCATGATAAGTGTACAAATATGACGTATTATATTTCATGTCATATTATAATAAAGATGTAATCTAATTCTATTTAATCCCGTTTTCATTACAAACAAATTTTATCACCGCATACTGCAGATTGACGTTGGAATTTTGAACGTTAAAAACTTTTTAATTTAAATTAAAATAGTTTCTTAATTTGTTTAGCTATTTTACTGGGCAACTACCTTATTTTATTTTTTAAATCAATTTATGTTCATGTTTGACCATATCCTGCCTACTTTCATGCAACGATGTGACCTAGGACAAAGCACACTTACCAAGAAGCCTTTACACACAAGCTATCTTAAGATACTTCGCCTGCTACAAAACGCAAATCGAACAGTTTGATATACCAGAAAAAAAAAAAAAAACAAGTAAAATAATCTAAATTCTCAAACCCGCTTTCAGCTTATATTGATGTTATATGAAATTGGTACTACTGATTCCGAAAATGTATTTAAGTATAGGCACATTTTTAGATATAAGCTTATTTTAATGATACGGGAAAATTCCTCCCGAAATCTTTCCCTGATGTCAAAACAAAACTTTTCCACACTCTGAAATAATATAAAACTTGTTCAAATACGAAACCATTAACGCGAATCTACTTCAAAAACATTCAGAAATGGGTTGTTAGTACCCGTTCTGAAACGTTAACTCTTGGGAACGTTTTCAAAAGAATTCAATTTGCCATCGAGAAAACTAGATTCTTAGTAGAAGCGCGATACGTCAAGGGATCGGTCTACACAACGCGATTTGCGAAATTGAACGGAAAGGACCCACTATTATGTAGGGGTAATCTTTGTAATGCCGCCGAGGGATGACGTGATTTATACGCGCTGTACTCCAAACAAAATACTCAATTTGAATGTTCTTCGGAAACGGGCCCTTTATGATGATATATTGACATTTTTGCTGCTAGCAAACATTTGTGTATAATAAAACCTTTTTTTGTCATTTGGGGCCTCTTTCACAAAGACAAATTAAACTGTTAATTAGGTACTTTCTAATTACCTAACTGTAGCTTTTAGTTACTCACCAATTAGCCAAGTAACTTGTTTCCTTATTTTATGTGACGGTTAGCGCTACCCTGACAGAAATTAGCACTAGTTACTTGCAACATTATCAGGCGCGCACAACATTAACTTGGAGATGATGAAAGAGGTCCTTAGTGGCAGATTGATTCTGCAGATCAATCGGTACGCCTTACCATCATGACAACATGATCCATCTCACTATACCGCTTATGATCTATAAACGGTATTACTTCGTTAGGGCGAGCCCATGAATATTTAATTTGTCTATCCTACAGACTCACTATCAAGTAAACGTCACCAAATGTGAACTTATCATAAATTGTCGTGTGCAAAATTTTCAATTAAGCGCTTTGATATTATGTAATGAACATACCGACTTAGAGAAGTTATATATAAATGCGAAAGCAAATTGAGAAACTCATATCATTGCTGTTTGATCGTGCCCTGCAAGGGCGATTACACAATGCAATGTAATCTTAGTTTCATGCAATCTAAATTCGAAGAGTGACGACATACATGGACTTTTGGCATTGACGTTAATACTGTTATGACATAGTGTTAGTAGCAACACAGAGTAAAATATTTCCTACATGGTAACATCATGTTAGAAGAGCCATATTAACCTTGTAATTAAACTAAGCCCATACTTAAATACAGTTACAGGTTGCGCCCCGAGATTTTACCCGCGTGGACAATTATATTCGAACTTAAGTTTTTCCGGGATAAAAAGTAGCTCCGACCTTTAAACTGAGGCCATGGGAAAATAACGACGCGTTGCTCTGTTGATACGCGAAAGAGCAACGAAGAAACCGATAAACATCAAATCTAATATATTTATTGGTCCAAGAAACTATTTCTAATTACAACCAACGCAACACAAGGTCGCAAGTGCAAGGTAAAAAGTTAAAACGGACTCCGACCTAGGTACTATAAGGCAATTATCACTACAGACTCACTACATCACATGTAAGTAATTTCTACTTACAATAATTGTAACTTAAATAATAGAAGCTTCCAACAAATGGCTTAAAGTAGGTTATTTATTCCCCAAAACTGAAGACTTTATAATTGACCTACAATTATAGAAATCACACAATAAAAGACCCAAACGACCAGAACGATAAATGCAGAAAGTGTCACCGTCACCCCGAAACATTCCAACACATTACTAGTGCTTGTCCAACTCTCAATCAAATCGATTACACAAAGAGCCACATCCAAGTAGCGCACATTATCTATCAAAAACTTGCAATAAAATATAAACTCATTGACAGTCTTACTACCAATACACTCCCGAACCTGTGTTAAAGAGTTCCACTCACAAGATATACTTCGATAGAGCCAAACTAACACATAAAACTATACATCTATACATACAGACCAGACATCGCACTGAGAGACAAAATTGATAAAATAGTATACCTAACAGACATAGCAATCCCTACTACTAATAATCTTGCAAAAAACCATAACTGAGTAAATACATAAATATACAGATCTAAAAGAAGAAATAATCAGGATTTGGAAAATGGAAAAAGTATATGTTGTGTCGTATTTTGCCGAATCCGAAAAACACAAAACTCATAAAAAAACATAACTCCTAAAATACTAAATGTAGATGCAGCTAGTAACAGTTAGATTAATACATGTTATTAGTACATAGTTAAAACTTAATTGAGTTCACAATTTGTCGTATCTGGCTAGTAGGCCGTATAAGTTAGTACATATACGGTGTACCTAATGAGGAAATCCATTTGTATTCTCTGAGCTATACCGCAAGCTTCCTGCAACGTCCAACCTTAATTGCACTATGCCACGGACTTCTTTAATTTATTACTCGCGAGGTTTTGTTGGGCACTAATTCTATTATATATATATATATATATTTTATGTAATTTAAGTATATTTGACATTTGTTTCGCATGTTTTTTTAATCTTAATTCTCATTAGCGTAATTCGTGTTCGGTGCTAATTGATGTAAATAAATAAATAAATAAATAAATAAATTATGATTTCCTAGGGTATTAGCAAAAAAACTTTACTTATCTATGGTATTTATAAGTTACAAACTTACTATTTGTCCACTGCTGAACTGAGGAGATTCCTATAGTGACGTCAATTATTTTGCTGTGTTTTGTTTTCAACTATCACTAAACGCTTAGACGAAGCATCATACTACAAGATCCATGACTGAAACGTAACTGAGCTGTCAATACTGAAATAATCTGCATCTCTTTTCATTTCAATGTGCGTTAAAAGAATGACACCATTGTCAGAGCTAATTTAGAAGAACATTTAGTTTAGTTTGGAAAATAGTTCAATAGAATCGACGTCAATATAACATATTATAGGGTACTTTAAGCTAGTAAGTACCTTTAAAATCGAATTCTTACAAGGTAGAATAAAGATAAAAAATAGAGATTTTCTTCACGTTCTTATTCTCGACTCTATAGTTGAAGTGATTCGCTCAAAGTTGTAGATAATAGAAAGATCGTCTGTCAATGGCAGTACTTGGCATCAAATCTGCTATTTTCGCATAATAAATCATCTGAGATAAGAATAAGCCTCTACTTACATATTTTTCCATAGCATGAAGATTTTTACTTCACTGGCGTGATAGGTAAGTTTATACCAAATTACTAATGTATAAGTTCTACACTTGCATTTTATGTCCGTTGAGAAATATCTAAATAAATAAATGTCGACTGTTAACGGCACTGCTTAAATTAAAAACGCATTTATTTCCAGACAACACAATCCATTTCAAATTTAAAATGAAAACTCAAAAACTTTATAATCGTAGATGTTAGTTTTAGATGTAGAGTTTTTTTTTGCCGATGATATCAACTCCTTCGTTGACTCGTTCCTGACTGAGTAGCGTCTGCACAAAATACCTAAACAGCGATTAGGGATGCTATAGTTTTCACCATGATTTTGCATACCCCACAGTTTACAATATAGCTAATGATGTGATTTTTTTCGAATGACGGCATGAAACCCGCTATTTCCGAGTCACTACAGAAACGAGGCCGTTCCAAAATCATCCTAAAATATAATCTATAATCATATGTCCCCACAGGAAAAAAAGTTCGATTTCTATTACCAACGAGGGGACAGCTCGGATTAGTTATTTCTGCCTCTGATGTTTTCGTAGGGGGCAGATAGGAATAAGACTTTAATCGGCCCCCATATCACCATTACTGGATAAGTCTAGGCCTAGCGATTTTCGGACTATCAATGTCATTGGTTTCATGAGTAGTCTTAAGCACGTGGTAACTAAAAGAGGTATTTAATCTTTGCTGAAGTGGCTTCAAGTGCCTCTCGAACAACATTGAGCAGCTTTAAACTATAATGAAACTAGACCGTGATATAAGTAAATGTTTTTAGTGTAAATATTTTCAATCTCGAGTGTCTCCTATCTCTTCAATTGTTTGAGCGCCATAATTTTGTTACTGACCCATCGCATTAGAATGAATAGTGCTCGATAAATTGGAATTTGAAGTACACCTTGAAGTGCTAGTAGCCGCAGCCGTGAGACTTACCTAGATTGCTGTGCAGATTGAGTGATTCAGTATAAGCACCCAGTTAATCTTCAAGCCCTTCTCATTGAAGGGCTCACCGCAGCTACCAAACTGTTATTCAACTGTTTCCTGATCCGACCAATCTGCAATAATGACTCTCGAATGTTTTGAAGTAAATTATTTTGTTGCCCGTAATGAAATTCAGAGATCCATGTCAAAGGATTTTATGTACCGAGCAATCGATTTTGAGAGCTTCATTACCAAACCTGCGCGTCAGCGATGCGAAAAGCAGGACGCAGAGTGGAAAGCCTCAGACGAGCCTCGGATGCTGCCCATGCTTTGGGCCCTGGCATAATATATCTAGGCGACTACAACGTGAGACGATTTCTTCCAGGTCATAATTTCGCGTTGTAGACGGTCGCGCTTCGTAGTCCTGAGGGCAAGCCCTACGTTTTGATGCTATGTGCTGACTGACTCGCAGCCAATAAAACAATCAATCGTACAGTAATTCGGTGTGCGAGTATGTAGCTTTCGTTTAAAGGTCATAATTTAGAATTGTTATCTGCATCATCATAGCACTTAAAATAAACGTTACGGTTGCGGGCGGCAGTACTCTGAGCCGTAATAGTTTGAAATTAGAAGCGCAACCTCTACGATGCAGGCTGCAGCTGCGCCCTGATAGCTGCTCGTAAACGGGGCTATAGCTATTTGATTGTAATAGAACCAAGTACGATTCATATGAATAGGTAGCTTATTCTAGAAGAATCGTATAATAATCTTCTACATAAGAGGTTAATTCCAAATCATAGAGCAAAAATGAATACATACGTACCTATCAGAGAAGGTGAAATTGCTTTAAATATCAATAGTAATAGAAAATAAATAAACACAAAAATATTTTTCTTTTACATCCACTCATGTGACTTGAATACGAAAAAAAGAGGACCATCCTTAAAAAAGGAACAGAAAATAACGACTGTGGTCAACAAATTAGGATGATAAATGACAATTTATCAAATAAATTATTTACGTGGCTGCTTCGAGTTGCTTAAAACCTCATGAATCTTACATTATGCACAATAAGGAAAATAAGTAACTCTTATATATCAATTTTTATTACTGAAAAACAAAGCATCACATGAAAAAAGTGATCGTATCGGCTATAGTGTTGACTTGGACACTCGGGCTTGATCACTCGTATAACTATGGTGAAGTGAAGTGATAATAAAAACGTAAATATTGGTGGACGTTTTTCACACGGCGCCATCAAGCCCCAAACTAAGCAAGTTGGCGTAACCTTGAAATAGCCAATGAGAACGCTTGGTCGCACTCCCCGCGACCCTGGGCTTCCTCAAACTTTGGTGACTTTTTGTAGGAACAACAAATCCCGTAATGCGGTATCTAGTGTGATCTGTGAAAGCTATGTTTCGTATCGAATTGACTGGAGTATATAGTTTTTTCCCGCTTTTTCATATATATTAGTTTGTTTTATTTCAAGTGGAACGAAAGAACGAACGAACGAACGAGTGGAACGAGTAGGATGTTCACGGAGCTATAAGGTTAATTATTTTTTACGCGACTGCCATAAAGAGGGAAATGATTTTCTGATATACATAATTATGTAATTTTTTTTTCTATGTAGTCATTGTATTGATTTGTACTTAACAAGTAAAAATAAAATGATGCTCTAAACATGATAATGATGCGCTGTATAATTTGAGCATGTTGAAATTATAATACAAAGTTAAATTAGTAACTTAATTAAATTCACTCCACGGTCTACTGGATACAAGTACATACCAGTAACGGTAACGGTACATTGTTTCAGATGAGTGATGAGGGTGAAATGAGCGATATCGTTTCTAAACTTTCAGTAACGCATTCCCTTGAGCAGTCGTCTACATGCGGATGTCAGGATGAAATGTATCAACTCAAAATACTACACCATAGTAAGCTAATTTATAGTGTTGAATCGGGAAGCCGCCATAATTGGACGGGGTCATAACATGGGCTCCCATAGTATGGGCTCTGGTGATTGAGCTAATGGACTACGAATTGTAGCTGCTTTGCCAAACTTCAGTAAGTCCACTGGCTAGGAAACTAAAACCTTATTCGCATAAATATACCCATAGTGTTGATGTATACACCCTGGCATAGACAATAATAATGTTTGTCGCGCTATAACGGCTAAACGGCTGAACAGATATTGATACATTTTTATAAGGAGTTACTGTATATCTCAAAGACTGACATATGATCCTTTTTTTACGTCCACGCGAACGAAGTCGCTTGTAACAACTAGTAAGTTATATAACTCTATGGTTTATGAATTATGATTTATGAAACCTGTCTTATTTCCAAAAACTATCAAGTGCGTGTCTTGCGTGACACGATCATGGTTTCATAACAATGTTAGAAATAATACAATCGAAGGCCGAGTTTTTATTGTGCAAAAATCGCTGTAGTTTTGTACTAGTTTTAGGCCGCCCATTATACTACCGTTTTTAAAGATTATTATTAAATATTATTATTGTTAATATTTTTTTTTTGGTGTTTAATAAAGTTATATTGTTTTGTAGTTTTTTATAGTTTTTGAACACAAGGATGGTGATATACAGAAAGGCAGACATAGAGATGCACAGATAGACACGGCAAATCTATAGGAGTTACTTTAGTTTGCCACAGAAGTTAACGGAAATATAAAAAAGCTACGTATATATATCTATACATTTAACGTTCAGCTACATCTGAAATCCTGAAAATGACTGTGCCACAAAAGCTGCCTAAATATCTCGTAAGATATTTCCTTGAGACACAACGCGTGCCTAAAGCCCATAATATGCGAATTCGCACCTCCAGGCGCCTGGTTACTTACAGCTGGATTGTAAAGGATGTATGTATCCTTTGAACGTCTACTGTAATTTATACACTAAACAACTCTGTGCTGAATTGTACAAATACCTCTTTGATGTAGTTTGCTGGATTAGACAGGACCATTTCTGTAGTAACTTTGCGGCTCCATGTACCTACCTATCTTATAATCGTAAGTAACTATAAATATCCTTAAGTCATATTTAGATAGATGCAAGCAAAATGTTTTAGAGACCTTTAGTTTTTACTAGATGTATAGTAAAAACATTTTGTGAAATAATTATTACAATAAAATAAAAGATTGTTTACGACTGTACTGAATCATGTAAAGTTTGCGGAAAAAACTAGCATATCCATAGAAATATAAATAATAACCGGTTATTATTCTGAAAGAAATAATAATTTCTAAGATAGCATGGCACAGAATTTTCTTTGATTTCCTAGTTTAGTTGTAATTAGCAATTATCTGCTTTTTTACTATTGAGCGAGCTGTGAAGCCTACTCTTTTTATGTGTACGCGACTTCTGTATGTAGCCTAGGAGACTTCGGATAGAAAAACGAATCTAACGAAACCTCGCAATCTAAAATCGATAAAGCCGTTAAGGCGGCTAGAGGTCACAAAGGAACACAAAGAAGTAGATGCCTTGCTTAGATGCACCTGATACACCGGAGACCTGTTAAGTACCGACTGACCTTCATATGTGCTTCAAGTTCAAGACTGAAAACTTTTTGAAAATATTACTTATGCGTAACAGTATAGAGATCAGCGTCCTCATTTTGTACATTACTACACATTGATACAACGCACATTGTACAACAGTCACCCCTTACCATGTACGGCAGTTTCTTCGGGCGCTCGGGATGGGTATATTATAATGACAGTCGTTGTGACAATTGTTCGCGTGACAAATATCGTCCACATTACCGGTACTGACACGTATATAAGACGCGATTACAGAGTCACGTCACGGTTAAATGTCCTAATGTGGACCCAGATTAACAGGTAGGTAATTAAGTATGTAGCTTCAAGATAAACCAACCACAAATAAAATGACGTACGACGTCTTGTCAATCTCGGATAATACAGTAATTACAGTCAAATACAATCTGACACTGTTTAGCAGTGCTGTTAAAATGAAGATAAAGAGCGTTATCCTCAACGAATAATATTTACATCATATCTCTTTACGGGAGACAAACACATAAACATAACACACTAACCATTACACGACTAAACATTATGTGTAATTAAGGGTGTCTATCTCGGTGGTGTCTATCTCGGTGGTATATATGAAGTAAATGACAGTACTTATTGACCGAGCAAAGAACATCTCAGCTTATGGGAGCAGTCGGTGTTTGTTTGTATGTTTGTAAATTTGTGTGTACATTTGTCCGACGATAATTTGCGAACCGTTGATAAGATCTAAATAAAATTTTGTAGGGAAAAAGTTAATAAGTGGATATGGCCCAATCACCCTTCGAGGGTAGGACGATATGATATGTTGTTTAAGGAGCATCGTTTCACTCATCGCGCGAAATTCAAATTTTATTGCGTTTTTTGTCAATTACAGCTTAATTACTCATCGTGGATTTATTGAAACCAGTTTTGCGCCAATAAATAAGTTGTTTTAAGAAATTACGGGTAAAATGATTACCTAGATAACATTGGTTTAGCTACAAATTTCAATAAGCTGATTTTCATCTTGGTTTTTGGTTTAGTGGGAAATGTACTTATACTAGCTTTCAACTTGAATTTTTGGTTGGTGCAATTTCTTGAAACAATATATTTATTATCGCAAAATTAGTTTTCATGAACCTACGATGAGTAATTAAGCTGTAATTGACATAAAACGCAAGAAAATTTGAAATTCGCGCGCTGCCTGAAACGCTGCACCTTAAAGGCTGATGCAGAGATAGTGATAGTGGTAGTGAGATAGTGTAGTGGCTCGGAGTGATTGAGAAACGAACCGTTGCGGCGGCCAACTACAACTTCAAGCCAGTCATCAAACATGTATAAAAGTAGCAGGATTTAAGGCCTGTCTCTTTATAATCACCTAGTCGTTATCATTTTAAAATATGTAACCTATTTTTAATTGTTGCCATCTCGCTTGCAAAATAACTGTTTATTATTGAACTTTCCACCTAATCGGTCATTTATTTAACCGATAACTTGTTCCATAATTGTTCGAAACTGTTACTAATGAATGATCGTTCGAAGGGTAGAGTGGTATTAAACTGATTATATATAGATACCCCATTACAAAGATCGTTGTTCCGACAAAAACTCACTGATGTAGGTCTGTTAAAATGTTAGAGCAATGGACTGTATCTAATATTTGATCGTGCGGAAGGAAGAAGTAGAGGGACTCTTCTTAGTTCTGCAGATCTTATCACTCCGTGATTCTCACGCGCCTTCCTGGGGGCCCCCAATTCTCCTTCTCCGCAGTATTGTGATGCGGTGGTGCTTAGCTCCACCGGCAATAAGATTTTAAGTCGACTTTTCACGTTTTATGTTATTAATTAATTTTTGTGGGCGAAGCTGACGCTAGCTTTTCGTCACGTTAATGGTGGAACTGCCTTTTATGAATGAATGCAAAAGAATAACAGGGAATGAGTGGATGAGATGCAGAACATTTGCTGCGCTCAGGATAAAGGAGAAGGCGGGAGATTTTGACAGTTATGTAACCTTAACGCTCGCCAACGTTGAAGGAAAGCGCGTGTTGCGGGGTTTACGACCAAGATAGAATATATAAGATAAAGATAGATAGATATACAGAGTTATAAGGAGAAGGTATGCTAAGAAACAACTCTTAGTATGGGAACAACGCTGTTCATAGAAATTTAATATAAAAATGTTACTCGAAAAATATAAATTTAATAAAATGTTAAATAAACATTTACATAAAAAAATATATATTACATATTTATAATACATATAAAATTTTAAATAATGCTTTACTTCAATACTTTTTAAATAATATAATATTTAATCAGATGTATGAAACATCTGATATTTTTCGGGATTTCATTCTTGGTCCTATTATCCTAAGTAAAAGTTGTTCGCAATCATGAGTACGAATATGAGCCCCTTTCGGCTAAGCATACCCTTCCTTATAACCCTGTACAAGATAGATAATTAGCTCTTTATTAATGATAATTAACACAAAGTATAGAAAAACTGATAATGTAAGTAGTACTATCGACTAGGCCTCTATTTTATTTTATTTATTGAGGCTTCACATTTATAACAACATTAATTCTAACACCATAATCTTACACTAAATTTAAACAAAATGCGTTATATATCTAAGGAAGCACAGCATGCATTAAAATTCCTTAATTTTTAACTATTTATAATAAAATATAAGTATAAGTAATCTTTGGTTACGCCTACTCGCGCCCATCAATGAACCAATAGGATAAATTCAATAAATGTATAGTGTGTTTAGACCGACGCGTCGTGCGCTTCGATCGTCTTGAGTACGGAAGCTATAGGGGTGATCTGTGGGTAGAGGTAAACTTTGGCGCAACTTTGTAACTCCCTCTTAACTTGAAAATTTAAATTTCTTAACCCCATGAAAATCTTATTATAGGTATCTTCTTCTTGATTAAACATCGCGCGCTTCGATCAGTATTAAAAAAGGTATATAGCTTGAATCGAGTTTAATTTCAATCAATTGTGTGGTAGGTATAAAAGATGAACAGTTACTAGCTGTCCCGGGAAGAGCTGAAGCGTGGTGCTGAGGGCTCTGGTGCGTTCCCTTGGAGATCCCGGAGCCCTCGGTCAAGCACCAAGGCAGGCCACCGAGGGGGTTTTAGTGGGTATAATCCCTCATAACCCGGCTGCACCCCAAAGCAGTCGGGTATCCTGAGAAGATTTCCACCTATCAAAAAAAAAAAAAATATAATAGATGAAATACGTATATTTTTGAGATTAGCAAACTTACAAGAAAAACTCGTACTAATTATAATTCAGAGGAATATAGCCGCAGTCGTATCTGGACCAACAAAGCTTCGAGGTATAAAAATTTATACGTTCTTAAATACGTTCGTACGAGGAGAAAACTTCACTTTCAGAACTTTACGACTGTCAGTGCATACAGAACGTCAAAAAATGCACAAAAATGGATCAACGCCATCTTGCGAACTATATAGGAAGTAACAATATCTCTCTGGATGATTCTCGCGTTATAACGGCTAAAGGCTGAACGGATCTTGATAAAATTTGATAAGGAGTTACTGTATATCACAAAGACGGACATAGGATACTTTTTTATGTCCACGCGAACGAAGTCGCGGGTAACAACTAGTATTTTATAATACAAAGATTCACTGGATGATAGGTACCAAAGACATTGCGCCTTCTAACCGTCCCTGAATCGAATTCCGTAAGAATATCAGTTGAATCTAAACCTTCTTTATTTAAGAAAAAATAAAGCTCTGTGAAAGATAACCACACAGAAAACCCCTTTGCCATCCTCCCAAGTTTGATTTTAGGAGGGGCATTTGACCCCCCTCTGCCCTCCACTTCCGCGGCCGCTGGATCAAGTTAAAGCTTATTTAAGAGGAGTAAAACAAAATGAAGGAGAAAAACCGAAAAAACAACTATACACAGTAATAAGTCGATCTATGATGATGATTATTTATTTCTTTTATAGCTACGGAACTACCATTATCGTGTCATGACAAGTACTTGACTTTTAATGTTGCCCCAGAAAAGTAGCTGGACTGATGGGAGTTTTGGCGGGAACGTGAAGAATTCATGTCGCGTCATTTTATTATTTTTCAAAACTTGTGTTATTTCGAGTGTTAATGTGTAAAAACGGTGAATTTCTACCCGTTAAGTGTTCTTGTACATGCACGAGTGTTGGTGAATGGTATAATGTCGTAAAACGTGAATTTTCGTGTTGTTTCCAAAACTCCATAGAAGGCTCTAGTAAAGTTTTCACCACTTTACTGGGGCATGACTTGGACTTGACCGTGACTTGCTTTGCTCGACTTTGACCGTGACTATGACTTATTTGATAATATCTAACAAAACTTGAGAATATATATGTATACTTGACACTGGCAAATGCATAAGACGTGCGACGCCAAAATCCTCTTAGGAGGAAAAAAAAAAAAAAATGTAGCTGCGTACGTAGGATTCCACCCGTGTCTCAGGATGCAATTACCTGCCGAGCAAAATAAAAAAGCCAACCAACTCCGCTTTTGTTTACTTTGAAAGAACTTAAATTCATCCATAACGAAGTTGACTTTAACTCCCTGTTTTCGACGTCTATAATGGAAAAACAAGGCTATTTACTCAGAGTAACTTTATAGTTTCAGTATTTACTTTAAACTATATAGTTTTTGCTTCAACTCGTTTTATTGCTGCTGCATTCTAAAACACTGAAGTATTTTGTTAATTAGTACGGCTCTTCTGTCCAATGTAGACCTATATAGTTTTAGTTTGGGTAAACCATTGCCTTGTTATCAGGGTTATTTTTATTAACCATATAGTTGCACTTGTCGCAGGTCACTTTCTAACTTCACACTAAACTCGTTTTTGTTCAATGGCGTTTCATAAAATCTAAAAAAAAGTATTTATACATATTTTCTTATTTAATGCAAATATCAACTCTTAAGCTTCGCCCGGAACTACTCGTATCTTCTCATTTAAAACCGCGTATGTTATTGTCTTTTATGGCCCCAATTTCAATGTCGTTGTTGAGGCTGAAAAATATTACGAATGAATAGAAGTCTGGAGAAAAAGTTTTTCGGAACACATTCACACATTCGAACACGGAAAAAAATTAGGGGTCTAACAGTTTTCCCCAGAAATGCTAATTATTTTCATCAAAAATCTAGTTAAGTCCACTAAACTCTCTTTAGCGCACGCACGAGGAAGAGAGCGACAGATATTTCTTTCATTCATCACGTTCTATCTACATGCTTACAATTTCGTTTATTACCAATACAAATATTTGTGTTCTACACGATTTGTATTTGTTTATGTAGGTACTGGAGGATTCCCGCGCTTGTTTGACTTCCAACAGTGCTTGAATCGAAAACAGCGTCCAACAAGTCACGAGAATTTGAGTAAGGATAATTTTTGATATCTTGCTCGTCTCTTTTATGATTGAGTACGCTTTGCTTAGGGTTGCCGTGTTTTATTAAATCACCGAAAATGCAAATTCTGTCTTTTATTTATGCATTTCTTTTTTTGACATTTATTAAGTATGGGCAAAATCGGTTCCATTAATATCCCAGGGAAATAAGAGACACTGGATCATTATTGCGGGTGAAAACGCGGGGCTCTGACATTTTTTTTGTGTTTCTTGAAAACTGAACCTTCTGTGCAGCGTATCGATATCTATATTTCCTTTGATCGCCGGTTTCATTTAATTGCTCTCCGAGAATTTAATTTCAAATCCTCTGTATGATACGCACCAATAGAGGTTTGAAACACAAGAAGGCGCGTAATATTCCAATATTCAGTCTCAAAACATTGGTTGGATAGTTTTATTTGGGCTGGTTCTTATGCTCTACGGATGACAAGGATAGAGAGATAGGCAATACTTTTTATAATTGCGAGCGAGAAGCGCCGTTCCGAAAAAAGCTATAGTGTGTTGTAATACTCACTTTAACCGAAACAGGAGAGTGTCACCGGTCCTTAGTGTTTCCCACGTACTAGCGGACGCGGGCGCGAAATTTTAAGCATGTAGCAAGTGTGTATATATATGCAAGTGCTCATGTGCCACATATCACACCCTAGATTCTGCATTCAGGACGCTCGAAGCGCACCAAGCATCAGATTAAATACAGTTATAAAACTTTACTCTGATTGGTTGATTGTTAGGCGTAACCTTAAAATAGCCAATGAGAAAGCTTGGTCGCACTCCCCGCGCCCGCGCTCGCAAGTTCAACGTTTGCAAGCCCTTAACTCTATTGAAACATCATTCAATCAACTTATCCGTTTGAACGTTTGACGTAAAATGGTAACAAACTGACAGAGAGACGGAACAACAGGTCACCTGTTGTTATAACCTAGTAGTAACTACTAATGTTAATTGCCGTAGGAATGTTTAATTCGAACGGGTGCTACGGCAGTGGATTTGTATTGGATGGACCCCTAATTAGATTTGTTTGTATAGAATCCGCTAGGTAATAACGGAAGTGGATAGTCATAATAATTATATCACTTAATTTATTTTAATGACACTAACATTTTTTTAAGATCACACAAAGCGGTACAAAGATATATGTTTAGAAAAAGCTTTCACTGAAAATATTTTTTTCTGAGCGGAATTTTGCGCCTGACGACCCGTGAAATTTCGGTAACGTACCTAATCTTTGAGTTCCGATTATGTTGATATCCTTTGATTTTGATTTTCGCGTGAACGGTTTTCTATAGAATGTTTGAAAGTATTGCTTATTGAAACCAATTACTTGACAATATTTTTCTTATCTATTAATACTATTATTAATAAACCTATGAATGCAAAAATTAATGTATGTGTAAAATCCTGATTATTGAATGCCGGATTAGGGTATGCTGATGGAGACTATTGTTGCACGAATACCTAGCATAACACACAATGTATCAGTTGTTCAATAAATATTTCTGAATCTGAATCAGAATCTGAACTAAAAAGCTTTTTTTGTACTCTTTGTCATGCCTGTCTTACTTGCATGTTTTTATATATTGAGTGTGATTGAGTTTTTGTGATTAAGGTTTTTTAAGTGCTGGTTAAGAAGGTAATTTGGGAGAAAGAAAGCGTAGATTTCGTGCGTAGATGAATGGAGATGTCTTTAGCGAGCGCTAGTCAAAAAAACAGATAAATGCTAATTACATTTAAACCATGAAATTAATAGAAATGTATCACAAATATGTAATTATTTTGTGATTCTTAAAAAAGTATGCGTCCACGCGCAGTCCACGAAGTCGCGGTTAACAACTTTACTAGTAATTAATAAGTTCGTAGCCTGATAATCAAACATATTCGAAGTTGGCTAAATTATCAACTTCTAAATTTTACTCGACTAATTTTCCATGAAATCGTCTTGTCATCCTTATGTTGACTTAGTTCAAAATTAAATATTTTAATTAACCCTTCGGTACCCTTGCGCTACTTACTAAATCTTTTGGCCTTAGAAACGTTTCATAACTTTAATAATTACATTACTTATTAATATTAGGTAATTTAAACTTCAACTAAAAGTTTAGCAACGCGACGAACGACCAGTTTTCGTTGGTCCTTATGAATAATCTTACTTTTTATAGTTTCAAAGTTATCAAGTATATTTAACAACTTACTATTATTTTTGCATGGCAGAAGTTAAATAATAATCAGAAGGTACAAGTACAAAAAAATAAGCAAATAAAAGATAAATACCCATCATAATTTTACTCTTTATGACTGGTATTTATAAATAAAATAAAGTTTATTTGAGCTGCTAAAAAAATATATGGTATAAATTATATTAATTATTCATGATAATCAAAATTGCTGATAATTTTCGAGCCTTTTAATAAACAGTGTTTTTCGATAAGATCTCATAGGCATTTTTAGTATAACTTACTAACTTACCTCGAATGATAAAATATTGACTTTTCTATAGCTTTGCTTCAGCTACCACAACAACTTTAACTTAGCTGCAACTACTAGTCCAGTAGTCATCCTAGAAAAATAATTAATTAACCTTTTAAATAGCCTATCTAATTATCTGGTGTAGAAAGGAGTTCTCTTTTGATATGTACATCAAGGAAACGCTGTCGCACATTGCTACGCTTTCAACATAGATTCCAATAATTTCGTTTTTTTTTAATACAACTGAATGATGAGACGAGCAAGTCACTCGCCTGATGTTAAATGACACGCTTCTCCATAACAGTTCAATGCCACCCAGACTTCTGAACTTCAGCAGTTCGAAACCCTGCGCGGCAAATCGCTGCGTTCGTCATCCTGATATGAGATGTTGTATACCTAGTAATTTCGCTGGAAACATTTCCCTTCAATCCGGAACACTGGATTTTATGCATACAATGGCTTGGCGGTTAAATAACTGACAAATTTGTGGTTTTTTCCCAGATGGACTCTGCACAATAGTCCTGTATACTAAGTAAATATAATGCTCAAGTTTATTTAAGTATTACTTGCTTGCTAGCTGTCACATAGATAAAAATAGTAATGACTAAGTTGTTATTTAGTAACGATACTAAATTGTGTAGTACTTAGCTAAGTCTAACACTGCTCAGATATCGGCCTACCCTCGAAGGGCGATAAGGCCATATCCACGACGATGGCCCAGTGCGGGTTGGCGGATTCACATACGCCATCGAACTTCTCCGAAAATATGCAGGTTTCCTCACCATGTTTTCCTTCACCGAACAGCCAGTGGTATATCCGTACGTATATAAGTTCCCAAGAACTCATTGGTACGGGCCCGCCCGGTTTCGAACGCGATTCCACGAATTTGAGGCGAGCTTGCCACACTCCCACTTGGCTCCCACTACCACGGCTGAGCATGACAATGATCACGGCCAATCATATCATAATATCGTAGCACAATGCTACGCACCCGACGACGTAAGTATCCAACACAAAAGTTTTTTTTTTAATATTTGAGTGCAAACTGGATATCAATGCTGCACATCGTTAAAAAACTTAGTGACAAATATACAACTTGAGAGTCGTATCTAGCCGGCGGGAAACTAGAAAGCACCACTGCACTATGGTTTCGATGCGAAGCGAAAAAGTAAAGTTAGGTAAACATTTAACGATGTTGAACGCACTAAACTGAGCTATTGTCTATAAATATCATAGTTCGTCATTATCATTATTATTGTTACTAGGTATTATTATGTTGTCATTATGTTACCAGTCTTACGTAATAACGTGCTGGTAATTACTAACCCAGTGAAAATGAATGTAGCTTAAAATAAATAAAATATAGTGCAAATATACATTATGGAGCAGGAATAGATCAGAAATGCAAGTGCCGGATGCAGAGGGCGCGCGCTTCCGGTGACCTGCTTCCTGTGGCAACCACTTCCGGCGCCTAACAGCATTTGCCACATTCAGGAATGCTAGATATATTAAATATGTTAAAAAAAGTATTTGTGTTCGTCTTCTAGTTATTTATGGGATTGAATTGTAAATGTTTAATTTTGCGAGTTCGAAGCCCGAACCTCACACCTGCGTAACGTTAGATGATGATCACTGTAATATTTACCCGACTGCCTAAGGAGGTTCTTTTTCAGGGTATATAAATAGTTTGTAGTATATAACATATTTGTGTGTCAAATATCAATTACCTCTGTAGCCTTCCTGTTGGCTTGACCGATTCTGAAGAGATTTCGTTCGATCTTCGTTGGATTTCTCTTTGTGTCCGGATTGCCTACATTTTGTAGTCGGGTTTTTGTTTTCTTTTAATAACAATATTTGTTATTCCAAGTTATAAATTTTGATCTGTAATTGAATCAGCAGCAACTAACTGTATGATATGTTTTTCTAAACCAATCGCAATGTTCAATCAAAAAGCAAGAGCGGCGGCCAAGCGCCAGTAATGTGCACAATCGAGCTGCAATCCGAATCTCGTGGGAGCCCGCTCGTTATCCACGTTTGTATTTGTCCAATGCTCTTATATGGACGTAGATGTCAGTTATCTGTTAGTTTTATACCTGTCTTTTACATAGTAAAATGTTTATACCTATTTTGCATAGATATATATCATATAACTTTACACTATCGCACTTCACACTACACAATTACTACTCCATTCATCTTGTACTACCGTATTACTCTTTTAGTACTACTTAATGAATTAAAAATTATAAGCACATGTCGTATCAAAGTCTCTTTCTCTGCTTTCGAATTAATACAAGAAGTCAATATCTCGCTGTCTACATGTATTCTATCTTTTGCTGTATTCTTTCACGACAAACGGCTCTCAACTTGGAATACTATATTTTGAAAAAGTAAAATAAAAACGAATAAAAAAATTTCAAAAAAGAAAATCGGGATACAAAGACAAAAACATTTTTAGAAAAAAACGCGTTTTGTGGTGACTGTGAAAATAAACACCAACAAAATAAAGCAAAAAAGTTTACTTTTCATGTGTAAGAGGCTCAGTTAACTGCAAAAATACAAAGTAATCTTCTACTTCTTGAGCTGGTACTCGACGGGGTCCACAATTTTGACCAAAATGTAAATCTGCTAAGTACCGACATACATTGTGGAATGCTAAAATAAATATGAAATATTCCGTTTTTTTCTTTCAACATTTTGTTTCTTTATTAAATTCAACGTGATATTAATAATAACCTAATCAAGCAACTTATTTCCTGAATATAAGCTAAAAGTATATTATGGAGGTAATCTTCATCATTTGTTGGTGAGATAAGAAAAAAGCAAGGAAAATAGGCACAAAATTAAAAATTTAATTAAGGGAATGGTACCTTGCCTTTTTCTAAGTCTCGTTTGCATTGCAAATTCGCAATGCCATTCATTTTCTCACCAATGCGTCTTTCATTTAATTTTTCCCTTGATTCAAAACGACCCAATAAAACGGATTAACTTTAAAAGATTTTTCATTTCTTACTCGATTCTTTATTGAAGAAGAAATCGTATTGTTTTAGTTTTGTTAGTAATTTATAATCAACTTGAGTCTGGAATGTAGGTACAAGAGGTCTACAGAAGGAAAATAAAATAAATTGTAATATATTATTATTTATATTGAGAACTATTTTATAATTGTAGATCTCATCATCATTAGCCAGAAGAAGTCCACTGCGCTAGCAAATTCCTATAGAAATAAATAAATAAATATCTGGGACATTTTTGCACACACGATCATCTGACCCCAAACTAAGCAAAGCTTGTAATATGGCTGCCAGAGGCTGATATACGTACGTAGATATTTTTAAATACATACTTATATAGATATTAACACCGACATAGAACAAACACAAATGATCATCACATGAATGTTTGTCCTAGATGGGAATCGAACCCACGCCCCCAAACACAGAAGGTAGATTCACTACCAACTGAGCCACCGGGGCAGTCAAAAAAGGCTGGTTGCCATAATCCCCACGCTAGGCAGGCGGCTTAGGGATCGCTGAACGCTCACCGTTCACTAAGGGACACTGCTGCCCGTCCTCCGGTGGTTCTGGTTGCAGTTTTAGGACATATTACCGGCTCGAACTATGACCATGTTATGTGCATAAGATATCTAGTCAACTTCTATTAATAAATAAATAAAATAATGTCTGAATAAATAAAATAATGTCCATTTTTAGCGTCCTGAATAAAAACGATGTATTGATTTTAACTTCTCGTTTAGAGAACAGCATTCCACTCTCATCTTTTAACGGCCTTATAGATAATGGATACAAGAGTATACCTACCATATATCTGAGTTTACTCAATTCAACTCACTGCAAGAGCGAGTGTTCCATTTAAGCGCGGAAGATATATTATCCTTGTAGAATCTTTTTATTTTCCTGTCTGCTTAAGGGTCGTAACAGCTTGCATTTATTTCGAGAAAGATTCAGAAATACCCGTCTCATAGGTAAATATCTGCTTACGTACTTTCGTAAGGAGTAGGTAGATATATGAGGATACATTTCAGGATTACAGTTCGACGCAGTGTAGGTAGGCCTCCCACTAGTTGGACGACAAGTGAATGTCGCGGGCAACCGGTGGATGCAAATGGTATATTTTTCGTTCAGTGTGGCGCTCTAAGGGCCTTAGAGGAGATCTTCAGGCTGATGATAATGATATGAGGATAGAAATAGCCAAAAATATGTACATCGGTTTTACGTTTTATACCTACCAGCAAACCTTAGTGCTGCTGCTAATAGCCAACTGCTAACAACCTAAGTAATTATTGTAAAACTTCAAATGGTAGGTAAAGGAATCTAAGGATTATACCTACCATGTTATTTTCTACATGTAAGCAAAATATTTTAGCAGATCTTTCAGACTACCGTTGACAAACATTTGCTGCTCGGCTTGAGATTTTGCATAATGATTTGAGATTCAACGTAGTATAGTAGCAGGAGTGCGCCTAAAATTTCGGTACAAATGACAAGGTACACTTTTGCCACGCGTTTCAAACAAGGCGTTTGCATGGAAATGAAGGAAAATTGTACAAAGCAAACATAAGAATACATTTCCTTGGCGCCCATGTACTCCCGGTTAAATAGGAGGGTTGATAGAGACTGCGCTTCATCCATCAGGAGGATTAGTGAGAGGGCTGTGCTGTGTCACCGCGCGCCTCTCAAACCTTGTCGGATTAATAGACAGCGACTCGGCGCTTCCGTCAATTAACTTTAAAACATAAGTGCTGGCGCCACACAGGCTGCTCCAAAAGGTGACGTCAATAAGAAAAAAATACATAAGGAACGTATTTTTTTAGAAAAATTATACAAAAAATAAAAAATAAAACCAAAACCATAGAGAAATTATACTAAGATGTTTCTAGTCCCTATTCCTGCTTGGCTTGAAATTGAAGCCCAAGCTAACTCATTCGTAATGGTACGAAGAAAAAAAACGCTACTTGTTATGAATAACAAAGAAGTAAGATAAAGAAGACAAAAAACTGGCACTGAACTGTTATGAGCAAGCGTGAAGCTTAGCATCAGGCGAGCGACTTGCTCGTCTCGTCACAAAATTACATTTAAAAAAAAAACAAGTCAAAAAACCAAAAAAAAATATATATAATAAATCTTATGTTAGTAAGATTATTAATTTTATATTTTATTTGCAAAACACGTGAGGTTTTCAAGAGACAGTGTGGTTCTTTTTTTGAACTAGGATAGATTTAAACATACTAATTCACGTTCGGAAAATCGGACGTGGCGCCTCCTACACCTAGTTTGCGAAACTCAAGCTCGCAAACTTCAGTTCTTCGTCAACCCGCTTCATACTACGAGCGCCCTTACATAAAAAATATAATGATATTGTAATTACTCCACGATTCTAACTAATATTATATAGAAACCCAAAAACCATCAAAAATACGCAGTTTTCGAGTTGTTACTCGCTTCAGTGCAGTGCCTGTGCACAATTTCCATTGGATTTGCACGTGCTGGCCGCGCCGCCATTGTGCCGGCGCAGCCCACCAAAACATCTGCAGGATTTACTGCCTACAGGACGCTGAATTGGTATGTACTATCCTTTTTCATAAGAAAGTCCGAAAACCAGGCCTTCAGTGTTTCTCCATATAATATCCCCGCTCGCAAAAATACTCTAATGATAGAAAAAGAGAACCAGCGCATTCGCCGGTGGTGGAGACACCAATATTGCTCATTGTCATCACCATTTTATGGTCCTACGAATCCAGATTTTGATATTTTCAGTATTTTGTAAACAGTAGTAAACATTGGTTTTGGAAACATACTTTTTACGTCTTAAAAAGCAAAGTAATTTGAACTAATCCTTTAATTGCGGTCATATACCTACCCATACTATGTTTCTATATTAACAATATCTTCATTGGCCTTTATAGCGGTTTGAACAATAACTGATTAAATACGGAAGCGTCATCTAAATTTATGCAGTTTTTTTTTCGGGAGAACACTTTTTTTGTATGAGATTGTTTGTCTTGTCGTATATTTTATGATAATAATTATATAGATATTATATAAGCTCACATGATAAATATTTATGTTTGGGCTTGTTTTGAATGGTCGATGGCATTCGAAAATGAAACACTATTCTGATATCTATATTTTATACGTAAATTCACTTTTTGAAACACTTTTTCATAACATATAACTAATTTGACATATTATATATTATTCAAATGGTTACAAACGCTCCTAAAACATGGAATTTAAACGCTTCAGTACACTTAGCCAAATATTTGAATATTTGGTCAAATAAGGTATATTGTCTTGGGTAATTTTGTCCCATTTCATTTCTATATACCAATAAGTTTCGAAAATTCTTTTTAACATGGGCTATGCACATTTTGATGAAACACTAATTAGTAAGGATTCTTAATATTATTGGCTACAATTTCAATCTCAAATACCTAATAATCATATTATTAAAATCTTAATTCTAGAACAATACTCCATACTTTATTATAATCATCATCCAGTTGAAATAGCATAGCTTTGGCTTGATAAAACTTATTCGGTAATTAATTTTAATTATTAAGTTTACACGTATATATGCTTAGAATCTATAAAGCGACAGGTAATCTTAAATAAGATATCATCGTTCCTGTTGAATTATTAATCAACTTTTAAAAATGCTGCTTTTATAATTAAGAACGCGTTCACGCATTACGCTCTCCATCATTTGCACATTCAAGATTTTCAATGACATTAAAAAGACTAAGAGCAAAATATTTTCCAACATATTCATTAAATTAAATACCTTAGATTAAATTCTATATTGATTCAAACTAGTGTTAATTTATTAATATGACTATCAAAATAACATTTTTTTTAATTGTAATTTTTTGTTGCTAACAGTGTTAATTCTGCATGCACTAGAGCGCGTAATGCATCAAAGCGGTCTTAAGATCACTTTTTAGTAAATTCTGAGTACGGGAAAAACTACATTTTAACGCTTGAACCTAAAAGCTGCAGAACAAACAAAGAGAACAAGATTTCCTCGCCCGAATTGAACATCACTAAAATTTGTTGAATAGAACTGAAACAAATCATTATTCCTGAAAACTATAACAAACACATAGATACGTGGAATCACATACACAATAATTTGCAAGTATGTTATATTGTTTAGTAAGTACACAGACACATAAACATAAGCTACACAGTTACAATAATAAAAGAGCATAAGTAAAGCAGCATTTCGAAATTTTGTATTCAATAATATTTTTTTGACAGCAATACGCTAATTAACCGTGATCAAATTCAGTCGCATTCAAGTAATAACTACTAAACTAATGATAAAGACTATCGTAACTTACAAAAATTATGTACATCGGCTTAAAACATAAGAGAATCACAAATGCACCATTTTAATTTATTTTAAGCACATTCCTCTCTATATATACATTTTAAAATCATTGATAGCTCTCACTTATTCGAAAAACTATATTCTCAAAGTTACATAATAAATATTTACTAAACATTACATTTATAAAAATTCAAAGTAATTAACTAGCAAATACGTTTCACAGGTGATGCTATTAATTATGTCTTATTATTATGATCACTCTTTATCAAAAGTTTTTTCTACGTTTATAATTTTTAAGTTTGCTATATATTTTTTGGAAGTTTAAACAGTCAATTTCCAATAATCATGTTTTATTTTCGATTATAAAACTTTACTGATAAGAAAAATCAGAAATAATGTTAAGATTTTTTGTAAATATTTTGGAATGTATAACATTTATATTTATTTTTGAAGATATATAATTTGATTATAATAATATTTTTGAATAGGGTGAAATTTAAAATAATTTGTTATAATTAATTATAGTTGTATAAATAGGATTTTCCAAAGAAGGCACAACGGATTAAAATATAAAATTAATTATGCAATAAATTACATATAATCTTATGCCAGTCTAAAATAAGCGATAGTCTTCCTTTTTTGTAGGTAGGTTTATTAAAATGTTTGTGTTCTTTACCATTTTAACGTGTTTACCTGAATGTTATATAGGTTGTTATAAAATAGCTCATTACTATATTGCGTATTCAAACGTTTATAATTACTGGCAGTGAACAATTATAATTTAAAAAGGTACGGAATAATATCCAACATTCCGATACCATTCTGATTGCTTCTTTTTTCGGGACAGATTACTTTTATAAAACGGGGACGTACACATATTAATTCTATATTTTGCATAAAAATACAGTAATGCATAATAACATTTCAAATATTACTCTTACAAATCATAGTTGGTAACGAACTAATACATAAGTTATATTATTCTGACAAAATAATTTATGAAATTAACACAACAGCTATAAAATTATACGAGATTCCCTTCATGAACTCTTGATATATTCGGTTCAAAAACGTGACTCAAATTGTTAATTGACTTGAAATTAAACTTCGGACGTTTTAGTTTTCCAATACTCTCGCGAGACAGAAAGACAAAAGGAGAATTATAGAGGTGTGAGTAAGATGGTGTGCACTACCTGTAGCTCGTATGTCACTCTCTAGTACGAAGGGCTCGTCGATAACGTGTATGATCCCATTGGTGCACTCGACATCTGGCCTGAAGACGTGTATCCAGTGACCGTTCCATTCCACGTAGTAATCTGTGTATCAAATACAATATAAAACGATCTGCAGTAGAAAGCTGTCGATAATATGCGCTCGTACATCATGTTCTCTGTTTCCATGCACCGGTCTCTCAAATTTTTCAGCAACCTTCGTAATATCGAATAAAGTAATCTTGAGTTACATTACATTACATTATCAGCCAGAAAACGACCAGTGCTGAGCATAGGCCTCTCCCTTAGGCCGCCACACCGACCGACAACGTACCACTTGCATCAACCGGTTGCCCGCGATGTCGTAGATCTGCCTATTGGGAGGCCTGCCTACGGTTCGTCTTCCGGTTTGTGGTTGCCACTCAAGAACCTTTCTTCTCCATCGGTTATCGGTTTTTCGAGTGATGTAGCCAGCACTTCAGCTTGCAAACACTGAAAGCTATACCGGTGACTTTGGTTCTTTGGCGACTATCCTCGTTTCGGATTTTATCGGGCAAAGAAAATCCGAGCATAGCTCTCTCCATTGCCTGTTGTGTGACTGAGTTGCTCGAAAAGGCCAGTAGTCAAGGACCACGTTTCAGCTCCATACACACCACACACAATAGTCATCAGTGTTGTCATCACTGGCAACACACATTGGTTGAAAACCCTAGTCTTCAGTTGACCTTGAGTAGAATTGTTTAAATTTTACAAATATGTATCCTGATTCCAATAACTTTATTTCTGATAGCAATATCATTGTAGCACACCAATCAATCAAATCAAATCATTTTGTCTAGGACAAGGTAATTGTTAGATAAGCTATCTATAAATATGGATTTATACATTCTGTTATATTTAAAAGTATAGTACCGTTTGCACCAATAAATTAGATATTTGAGTCCAATTACAGAACCGTGTTAAACCGGTCCCAAAATATCAAAGCTTATTTCCCCTTTGAAAGCAGATAATAATGCAAATGAACCGTTAAGGCTTACTTTTATCGGATTCCTTGACACGCAGCCGCAGAGGGTCTCGCGACGTCGGCAGGACGAAAGGGTGGGTCTCATTGGCGAGGAGTTTCAGGTCAGACACCGTGTAAGCCTTTCCAGCCCTTATCACGTGACGCTCCAGGATTTGTTTGGTCTGTAAGTAAATTAACTCTTTATATTGTTACTCTTCAATCCACGCCATAGTCTTCTACTATATGTGATACACGATACAACATTTTTTTTATTTATTTTTTTAAATTAAAATGAGCTGAAATTGAAATAAAATGCTCGTTCTTTTTTTAAAGAATAAACTTAGATATTTTTTTTTTTATGTTTCATAGGCTTGATCACAATCTCTCCTGATGCTTAATGACGGCGTGGTCTGGTAAACACACCTAGCCTAGAATGTGAACTGTCTCTCAAGACGAGGCTGCGGGAACACAACCCCAGCGACAGATTTTCAACTTGAGGGTGGTAGCTAGCCAGCCGAGTACTAGAAAGTAACATACTAAATAGATGACGCAGTAAAAACATACAAATCAAAATATTTGTTTTTTTTCTGAAGGTTATCAAATTAGTAATGAATTAGTTTTAAGAGTTACGTACAAAATATCCAAAATCTTCCCTAAAAAGCGCTTTGTACGCCGAGGGGTGCTTAATCTGGAACTTCAACCAAGCATGATCGCGTGGCACGAAGTAAGTGTACCGATGCTCCAGGTCATTCAGCTGCTGGTTGAACATCTGTCGTTTGCCGAGATTGTAAGTGATGCTGAAATAAAGGCATGACTTTGTTAGGAACTAATTTAAAAGAAATAGAAATACATTTTGCGCGTGGCTATCATGCGTACTGTACATTATAAGCCGTAGGGAAATCCATCGCTTTACATCTGCGCACGAAAGTTTATATCCGCTATCTTTTTCTCGAAATAGCCGTAGAAACTGTTGGAGGATTGTAATTAGACAGCAGTTTTTGTATTATCTTGAAGCACTTACTTAAGCATAGGGTCAGTCTTCAATTTCTCAAAGACTGTGGTGTAAGGTACGCCAAGGACTCTATCAATGATGTGTACGAAACCATTCGTTGCTGCAATATTGGGCAAGGTGACTGTAGCGTTCACTCCGCCTCCCTCGACTGTCAGGGTTTGATTCCCGCCACGAGTCAACACGTTGAAGTAAAGATATTTACGCGGAGACGCCGTTGGTGCTTGATATATCTACAAAGAATGCCTCAGTTTACTATCTGTCTTTGGTTTTATGTTTGAAATCGAAGCAGATCATGCTGTATGATGAATGTCCAAGCCACTTCTATCACTTACAAGCAAGTTTTTATCACCGACACTGAACATTATTTTATCGAACAGACGTGCAATACTTTTATATGGCATATTTATCTGAAGGAATCGAAATACAGTCATTATGGCATGAATAAAAAATAAAAATTCCTGGTTACGTTGAACGATGGTAATAAGCCTTACAGGAGCTCACTGTACCTACTCATCATTATGAACAACTTTTATTATGAGACCAACCAGAAATCAAGAAAACTCAGCTGTTCCATAAAAAAGTCATTCACCCTCAAGCCTTAACCAAATGTATGGAACACTTGATTTCTTCACGATTTAGTGATTGGTTTCTTAATAAAAGTTACAAAAAGAGGTCCTTTCGTCTTATTAACTCCGTTCATTGTAATTCTTTAGATCTTAAATAAAATTGGACTATTATGCACTACGTACTAAAAGAAACATGTTACTAGAATGCGATGTCTCATTAAATTGTGGTCATTATGCCACACTTATCTCAGTCAACCCAAACAACCCATAAACGACCACAGGTACTATAGTGGTGGTCCTGGACCACCACGTCAACGACAGGATGTCATAATCGAAAATAAATAAAATAGTATTTGTTTGTTAATTCTTTTATGTAAAATCCAAGAAATATAAAAACGATTGTCTTAGTATGTGAAATAGTAAAACAATGTTCTACAACGTAGTTACGCTACACTCGCTAGAAAAAAGCTCACCATCGCACTGCGAGCGTCAAAAAAATGACTGAGTAATATTTTTTTTTAATTTAATGAGTAATGCTGTTGGGTCTCTAAGGCCTATGCAGCGTAACATAACTATTGACAAACACAGATGGCGTTGGGTCTTAACTTTCATTGGCGACTAGCACAAGGATACCGCGATGGTACGAAGCTCGAAATTTGTAAGAAGCAGTTTTTCGAGGCTGTTCACCGAGTATAATTTTATTGGGAAGTTTTGCAAAACATTTTTATGTTGATGAAGTACATTTGTATGTACGTATGTTACCTAGGAAAAGTTGTATGCATACGTAGTTAAAATTCTTGGAACCTCAGTACAATTAGTTCAGCAGTGTCGCCAACGCGAGCGAAACTGCTGTAGGTAAGCTAGTTAGAAATAAAATACGTGAATTAACTTTTTTTTTTTCCATTTTAATGCACTGAACAGGACATAACTTTTAGTGATTATGATCGTCATTAAATGTCATATTATCATTGTTACATAATTATTGTAAAATGATGTTTGTGTAAATACATCGGTATTTGATTATTCTATATGTTAGCTTTTAACCAGTTTAAACCAGTTTGGGAATTTAAATTCCCAACGTTTCCACTACGAGAGCTTACGTTGGGAATAAGCCGGTTTGAACCTTGTCGCCAGGAGTAGGGAATCTGACTTGCCCTGGTACCCTAAAAGGTGAGCGATGAAAGGGGCTAGTAGGTTAATCTGGTTGACTATTTGAAGACAATCTTACTGAGAGTGAAGTGGGCACAACAGGACATCGCAATGTACTGCAGTCAATGTATTCTAGTCCGTAGAACATAATAGGTGAACGTAAAACAATGGATAGGTACAAAAACATCTTACTATAATTATTATAACACTACCGAAATCCACATCTACACAAACATGCAGACTTAATACACCTCAGGGATCTTTTAAAACACTCGTTTTAATGATCGATAACAAACAATATAGTTAAAATGCCTGATAGTAAAATACGTCATGAATAAAATAAATTATTGTAAATAAATTGAATTTCAAATTAACGTACAGTTCCAGGGAGCTATCCCGGCAGCATCGAAACCAGAGAATTTAGTCCAGTTCACGATAATTAATTGAAATTCGTATGCACGATGTTTAATGTTATAGAATTTTCTCGTATTTGTGGTCGGATATTGTAACGTACGAGATAAAAATGGTTCATAAAAATTTTGCTGGTTTTTCTGGTTTAATTTGGTTTGTATACAGTAAAATATTTACCTGATTCATATTGTTGTGGATAATAGCATCCATAGGCAGCCTTTCACGGACTAAGTGAAGATTGAGGATATCCTTTAGCTTTTGATGATTCCTGTGCAGTAAAGAATTGTCAAAACAAGTTAGCAATAAAATTAATAAAATTAATAAATTAATTAATTAATAAGCAAGTTAGTAATAATATTACAAACAAGGACGTTTTAAATAACAGGAATACAAGCTGAGGCTCTTAAAAATATGACCATTGAATGTCAATCAGGATGACCGGTGACTCTTAAAGCTAGTTCGGCAAAACTGAGTCTGACGACACACCATAGATTTTTTGAGAACGTCACTGTCTCGCTCGCATTAATATACAAGCATATCACTATCCATCCTTGTCATCTCTCGTGCTCAGAGTCCAACCAGGGACTCCATTTTTTAAACGCTCGTATGATATTTCGAACGAAAATACCATGCGAAATGAATGACTTTCAAAAGAAATCCCAAACAAAGGTCGCATTTTTTAATAATCACTGATATGATTATTAAAAAATGCAAGTTAAGCATTCGAATTTGCTTCTATCAATAAAAAAACTTTCATGTCGCATAACATTTACGTGAGAAATATCATACGAGCGATACAAAAATGGAGCCCCAGAGACCATGCTTTGTGACTGAATATTTGAGTGTCACGTGTTTTCCTGTTTGAAACTTCATTAGATGGTGAGCCTGTAGGTAATACTTAGCGTTGGGTAAAATTGTAGTGTTCATTTTAACGTTCTCGTTATATGTCACATTTTTTAAAATAAATAAAGTAATTAAAACATTTACTGTAGGATGTTTTGCACGCTGAATTCATTCCAGGCCTCGTTAGAAGGCGCGAAGAGGGTAATGTCCTTAGCCATAGTCAGTTCAGTAAAGAATTGGTTGTTGGCTCCCAGGTCCATGATCACCTCGTAGAACTTGCAGAGAGGTCCATCTTCTTTTTCCTTATTAAAGCAAATGTAAAACGTAAAAACAGACTTTCAATATGAATAAATAAAGCAGTTAATAAATATCGCTAATCAGTATTAATAAATACCGACTTCACTACAGTTTTTTTTTGCAAAACCCGTTTTAGTAATATCAATGTCCTTCCATCTTTTGAGCACAGGTGTACGCTGCAAATCAGCCCTGCGTGACCCTTCAGGAGCACGCAGCATAGCGCTAAGCGTACCCCTATTGCCAAACTAGTTTTTTACTTAGGTATGCTGCCGTGTCAATTTTTTTTTTTGTTTTGTTTTTGGCAATAAATAGATTCCTATTCTTATTCTTATTCAATAGTAGTTATATCAAGACTGTATAATTTGATTTCATTTCTGTCTTTTTTTTCTATAAGCTGTATAACTGTTAGCAGCGCCGCAATATTTAACTTTCACTGTAATTAATATTTCTGCAATAAAATCGACAGCTAGCTTTTTTAGCTTTGGTTCCCTGGAAGCGCTTTCATGTTTTTACCTATATGAGAAATTAATTACATCTTACCTTTGCACAAAATTCTTGTTGAAAAGAGAAAAAAGATTTTAACATAATATCTAACTACTTATTTATGATGTTCAAGAAGGAAGATGCTGTCGAAATCAAGACACTACATTTTAACCATTGAGCTATTATGAACTACGTACTAGAAGGGTGTACCTGAATTGCGATGTCCCATTTATTTTTGTTGCTTTGCCACACTTTATTCAGTAGACTAGAATTCACTGTGTGATTCCGCGTTGGGTTGTATTATTCTTATAAGCGTGTATAATATGTAAAATAATAATGGTTATTTTTTTTAGCAAAAGGCAGACTGAAGTGTAGCAGTGTGCTAGAGTTTAATGGGACATTGCAATGTAGTGCGTTGTCACCCTGTCACCTCTAATACGTCGAACATAACGGCATCATGATTTTTATGGGTATTCTAATTTATGTTTGCGTTAAGGCATGCAAATTGAGGCGCAGTACTTACAATCCCCTAAAGTTGTTAAGGGCATGCAGGGTCCAACATCGCAGCAGGAGGGACGCACAAATGTATGAAAGACAGACAAAACTCTTTAACTAACACTAGTAATATAGTATGTATATACGAACTTAACTGAATACTTTTTGAGAACTTTATATTTATTTAAAATTGTATGATTTAAAGTGGTAAAAAACAAAGCGTTTATGGTAAAAATGTTATAGTCATGCCCGTTATCGTTTACGATTACAACAATGTCAGCGGCGCTGCACCGTTATGTAAATATTTGTGATGTGCCTAAATACGTAAATAAATGTGTCGAAAACAACATCGGAAACTATCGTATGGTATGGGATCTATACAACTATTTGTTTCCTCAAACGCATTTCTACGTCTGCGAATAAAGCTTACCAAAACATTACTGAAATAGATACATTGTCATCATACAGTTCAATGGTAACGTGCTTTCATTTATTGCGATAGAATTAACGAAGTAAAAAGACACTCACAGGGATAAAATAATTCAAAAAGGTATAAATTAACGACTCTCCTCATGTTACCTTCATTGCCTGGTTCCGATAAAAATGGAGCGAAAAGTCAACGATATTATTGTAAAATCAATTCGTTTACCTGTTGTTTAAGTTAGGTAAAGTTTATAGTTAAGATTAAATGTGTAAAGAATTTTGTGTAGTTTTAATGTTTGCATTGAAAATAAATTTCAATTAAGTTTTCAGCAACCTTTGGTACATATTGTGTATTTGGATCAAAGTATCGTATTGTATCATATATATCACCTTTATTCAATTAGATGTCAAAACAAGAAAACACAGCCTCAGTCGTGATCAAGCGCAAAATTCGTCGTGCTCTGATGGTAGTGGTTATAACCAAACGCTCACCGGTGGTTATAAGATACAAGACATTATTAAGAAAAAAACTGGTGATTATCATCTCTTCAGCTTATGTGTAACCAAATAAGTACCAAGGGTTGGCAGAAGAGCAGCTGGAAATCCACCACCAAATTACACAGTATATTCAATGTTAAAGCGTACCCTCAGAAAGTCAATGACGGTGGTGTCGACGACCATCAGGGGTCTCTGGATAAGATGGACCACTCCATTCTTGACGGGGATGTTGGCGCGGACGATGTCTGCCAGCACAACTCCTCGACTGTGCTTGGCATCGCCAGCCACCGTGTTGGACTTCACATACGCTGAAAGTATGTTTTTTATTAAAGGATTTTTTAATGCAAACTGAGTGTCGTAAGAAGAGATAGCGAAGAGCTACACGTTCGCCAAATGGTTAGCACCACGCTGCCCATAACAGTTCAAAAGTGTACGCGGCAATACATCGAGCTTGTCTGGGATTTAGTTGTTAGATCTCTTAATGCCCAATAATTTCAATTAAAACCGTATTCTTCAATCGGTAATGTTTGCACATTACTGCTTGGCAGTTGAATAACGAGAAAAGAACCCAGTATCAGCAATAGAGTTACACTACAAAAAAAAAAAATACAGACAAAGACAATTCTGTGCGACTTGTCCACAAAAATCAATCACGATTGGGTACGAAAACTAGTAGTAGTAGTAGTATAGGCAAAGAGGTTTTTTTTATATTTGAGTTTAGCATAATTAGAATGAGTTATGACATACTATGAGTAGTTACAATCATGACAATTTCTTCGATACATTTTTGATTAGCATTTTGATACGAATGTTACAGAACCGACATGAAATATGAAATGAATCTCATAACAGAGTTGTACAATAGAAGAGACACGTTTATCTGGCAGAAAATTAATGAAGATGAATTTCTTGTAACCATCTGAAATGAAATTACGGAAAATACGTATTTATAAGGAGAATTCTGTGGTAACAGGATACAAATCAAATTAATTTACTCGCAAGTATACTATAGCCTAAAACAAACTTATAAACGATATTTGGGTTTGCATTGTATTTAAAAAAAAAAAAAAAAAATGATGTACCACAATGTTAGCTTTATAACCCTTGTTCTGGCGAAATGCAAACATAATAATACTCGTGTTATTAGCCTAAAAACTGTACTTTTTAAATACCTTCAGACTCATTATGAGTGGCTGCAAGTCAAAATATTTTTATTACAAATACTATGTATATACTAGAGATATGAAAACACCCCTGTTTTCATATCCTACTCCTGTAGGTAGAAGTTGTGGGCTAACACTATCGATGTGATGTCGGTGGTCGTTATTCGTAAATTCGTAAATTCAGTGGATCTCACATTATATTCTATTCTACGCAGTTTCTTCAGAAATCCGTCGAGAAGTTTCGATGCTAGCTCACTTCAAGTTTTCGATCTCAATGATCGAAAACTTTTCTAAAAACTTTTCTTGGAAGTCTGTAAGTAGTAAACGCATGTTCCGACTAGAGCTATCTTTTTCATACATTTCCAACTCGTTTGAAGATAAAAAAAACACTGTTTCAATAATGCACGAGCATTTTTAGCTACTCTAAAGATAACAGCTTTTTTTTAAATTCGACTCAGTGATTTCTTATAATAAATTGTTGAAAGGGAGAATGAGATCGGAACTCTGAAACGCAACATCTATTGCATGGCCCAAACGTAATAATTACTCTACATCAAAACGTAAGAAAAGATTTTCATCGCATTCACGTCAATACGTACTTTGATCAATCAATAAAGCTCGTATTAACATTAAGAACGTTTCAAAAATAAATTTAAGCGACACATTCTACTCGGAAGATAAAATCGATATTTTGGTGCGCAGCATTTCTCACAGAAAAGGTTGAAAGCAAAAACAGATCTGAAGAGGTTAGTCTTACTTTCCAAATAGCCGTGAAAACGGTAAATTACAGCGATTACAGAGATTTCGTTACGAAAGAAAGTAGCACACCTATACGACTAAGCGGTTGCGGAAGCGAATCTGCGTTTGTAATATTTTTTATATTGCACGATAGGATGTTAGCGCGACCTGAATTGATCTGATTAGTGTACTAAGGAATGTCTTATAAAAAATTAGCAGCAAACGCATGTCTACATGCTTTGCAGTCTACTTTGGCGCGTAGGTTTGAAAGTGCCCTAATGACGCAGGCCATAGCCAAACACGGTGAAGTTTAATTAATGGCCGTACAGAACTTGTGTTCTTATCGGAATTGTAAATCAACGATCCAATTTAGCTCTCTGGATCTATTTCGATCTAACGAGCCACGTGGTCTTATGTTACTTTAGTTAGACGAGGAATTGAGGATACCTTGAAAATCCATGCTTGTAATTATTAGTCATCAAAATTAAACATTGTAAAATTAACGGTAGGTTAGTATTTAGATAGATAAATAAACTCTTTATTGTGCAACGCTGAAAACTCTTATCTCTGAAACCAATCTCTTCCAGGCAACAGCAACAACAACAGGCTTAGGGCTGGTATGATATGGCGGTATGATTTGTTGATCATTGTTATTTGAGGATATTGTAATTTTTTGGTTGCTATGAGGACTCAGGACATGATGGTAAGCGGTAGCACAGGAGAGGACGACCGAAAAAAAACAGGGTGGGTATTATCGCTACACTACTGTGCATTTTAACATGAACACGTTTTTAAAAAGGTTACACTATACTATACAGATCCTGCCAGAGTTGGCGATGAATCGCTGTTGTTGTCGCCAAAATTTTTAATATAACTCGTGACTCCAGAGTTGTATCGTCAAGTGTTGTATACAATCTGAAAATCGATCATTGAACTGTGGCTGTTAGTACACTTACGTCATCGTGTGCCTGCATGATTGAGCAGGGAGGAGGGGTTGATAAGGGCCTTGAAATTCACTCTGCGCTACCAGAGAAATAGTCATTACTTCGCAACAGAAAGAGTTACATGAGTTAGGTATTTGTACGTCGAGTGGGTATTACGATGCTCTAAAAGAAGAGCTAAGCAGAAAAAATAAGTTGCTAAATAAGCTACCAAACGTTCTAAAACTGCTAGTTTCAGGAAGTGCGCAGCAATTATACGAATATTCAGCGCCTGAGGAATCCGGTTTGTACCGGATCAAGAAGGCGCCTCACTCATTGTAAGATACATTTTGGCACTCGTTTGATTCAGTATAAGCCGGGCTAAGCCATCGAGTCCTTTCCCATTGCCTCTGGCGCTTAGAACGCTTGATAACCTGTCATCGGGCACAACTTTTTATACGTCAACTTATTTATTTTTCTGCTTTACTCACTTACTGAGAGCAACTTAAGGCCCACATGACGACGAACAAATAAATCATGTAGTTCATTCCGTTGACTATTTCTCTGGTCGCGCAGAGTAAATTTCGAGGCTCTTTTTCAACCCACCCTCCCTGTCCAATGACGCAGACGCACGATGACGTAAGTGTACTAGCGGATCCAGTTCAGTGATCTATTTTCAGAATACACTCTTGACGGTACAACCCTGGAGTCACCAGATATATTAAATTTTCTCGCGACAACAAAAGCGTTTCACCCATAACTAACTATGGCGGGACATGTATGGGAGCGGTTTTTACGTTAAAAGGGCTGGATAAACTGTGTGAAAAGGGATATGCGTGGGAGAGGAGTAAATGTCGAGATGACAGCTGACAGATTGAAGTAGAGAAAGGAATTATGTAATGCTGACCCCATCTAGTGAGATAAGGATAGGAATAAGAAGTTGATGAGTTGTTTTTGGTTGTTACAACTCTTGATGAAATAAAAACAAGTTATTATTATAACTGTTATTAGGTAGACTTCGCCTGGCCCCGACCCTGAATTTGAACTTTCGACCGGGGCAATAGAATACACACTTTTTGTATAACGACTATAGCATTCTAATAGCCCTTACAGAGGCGCGGATTTAGTCTGGCCTGACCACCGCCTAAGAAAGAAGGAAGAAGACGAGAAGGAGAGAAATATATTTTCTGCTTACGTTATTTACTTGGTCCACCGTTAAACATCGGCGCATTTTTGAGAGGGCTTTAAAAGAGATCTTGTGGCAGCTTATTATGACAGTATCTTGTGCAGATCCCCCCGTTTGAAAACAGATTTATACTCTCAATAAAAAAAAAAACAAAGAGATGAGGTACTTACTGATCTCTTCTCGACCATTCATAGCCGTGCTGAACGATATGATGACCTTCACGTTGTCTCCGAAGGCCAGCGTCTCGAACTCCTTCACATCAGGCGTGGCTTGCGTGAACAGCACGTGGTGGGGAATAACGTGACCGTCCACTACCTTTTCGTCTATTAGATCTGACCGAGTCGTTGGCTGGAAAAGGGTATATCATGAAAAATAGGGCGTATTTCCATTTACTAATATGGGTATAATGTTACTACTGCGTAGATTAAAAGTGGTAGCAAAATGATTATTTTTTTTTTTTTTCTCTTTCCTCCTAAGAGGATTATGGCGTCGCACGTCTTATGCATTTGCCAGTGTCAAGTATACTCATATTTTTTCAAATTTTGGTGAATATTGTCAAATAAGTCATAGTCACAGTCAAAGGCGAGCAAAGCAAGTCACGGTCAAGTCCAAGTCATGCCCCAGTAAAGTGGTGAAAATTTTACTAGAGCTTTCTATGGAATTTTGGAAACAACACGAAAATTCACGTTTCACGATATTATACCATTCACCAACACTCGTGCATGTTCACGAACACTTAACGGGTAAAAAATCACTGTTTTTACACATTAACACTCGAAATAACACAAGTTTTGGAAAAAAATAAAATGACGCGACATGATTTCTTCACGTTCCCGCCAAAACTCCAAAAATGATTATTGCAATCTTTCAGAAAAAATAGTGGTCCGTGCATACCGGGTTTATGGGAAATGCTCCAAAAGAAGACGAGATAATTCTGCTTATTACTGATATGATGTATATAAAAGGAATGTATGCTTTACATTCCTGGTTTGCAAAATACTAAATACTAAAACAACAAGTAAAAAGGCAAATAGTTATTAGTAATACATAATAGTTAATATAGTTTAGACAGTATATATCTATTACAAAATAATATTTTCCAATAAAGCGAGGAACATTAAGGTGTTCTAACTTTTATTATTCTAAAGCCCAGTTTGCCGCAGGGCTAAAGCTAAATAAAATTTGACGAAATTGAGTTTGGGATCATGGGCGAGTTCCGCTTGTTAGATTATTTTGAGTCGCTTTTTAGCGGAAAGGCAGCTAACCAAAAATAAAATGTTTGTTTTTTTTAACGCCTTACCGATTCATAAAAATTGCTGAATTATAAATAAATAGATAGATAAACTATTGTTCACACAAGATGAACAGAGGGGACAGAAAAAAATAATTAAGCTAGTGTAAAAACTGGCGACTTTATCGTTGAAAGCGATCTCTTCCAGGCAACCTTGAGATGGAGAGGAATTATGAAATAAATAAATCTCACGAACAATTCGGAAAAGACCTCATAACTTTTAACGGCTGAACTGGTTTTTGTCACACTAGCTGCAAATCACCACAGTGAGATCTACTTTCGAATAATAGTTCCAATCAAAATTGTTTCAGCCGCGTTGGAGAAAAACGATTACAGACCTCAAACGCATGCCTATAGGTCCTCTTCATTGTTTTCGTGGTTATAAAATTTAAATTAAATTAAAAAATTGGTAATAGTAAAAAGATTTCCAGCTCCTACATTTTGATATCTTTTAAATAGCTTTTGTTAACAATTATTGCTGCAGTACAACGTTAATAACAAGACTTCTTACCTTGAAACCCTCATCCACTGGGATGAAGAACGTATGTCTTCCGTCAGCATTGAAAACCTTACTTTTCTGTAGCTGATTGACTTTCTGCCTGAATGACCTGCAATACAGATGATACAATGTTGGAGGATATCCATTAAATTTTCATCGATAATTAAGTTATGCCAATTCCACACCGAATCTGAATATAGTCCATTTCTGATGCTCTAATAAAATCAATACAGAACTGAGAAAAGGCAGATAAGTTTGATTTCTATTTTGGTGAATTATTCTATAGATTTCCTGGTGAATCAACGATCAATGAAACGTAAAATCAAATCCATCCATAAACCTATAATTACCGTAGTAAGATACGTTATTTCCAGTCGTTAAAAAAAATCTATTCTTATACTCTTAAAACTGACGTGGAGTCATTTTCTTTCACAGATAATTTTTTCTTTCAAGGCAAGGCGAGGTCGCGGGCGCTCACTAAATATCTATAGTCGAAATATCCTATTCAAAATAACTTGAATATCCCCGTTTTATAAGGACAAGATAAACTATTATTTTCTAACGTCCTGACTTAGTACTGGTATCTACTGTTGGGTTTGAGTGGTTTGAATTGATTTGAGAAAATATAACTAAGATCTTTAATGCTGGGTGTTTTGTTAGACCAGGGATGGGAAAATGGCGGCCCGCGTGCCAAATTCGGCACACAGTCGGCAATCTCCTGTATAAATACGGCCCTCAAGAAACAAATTCGGTAGAAATTAACTATTCTGTAAAGCGCTGCTACGGAAAAGTTGCTTTTACCAATTAATTACTTTTAGTTACTTGGAGCACCAAATTTCGACGATATAATTAATGAACCGTCAAAATTTAATTTTTCTCAAGAACCCAGTTCAAACAATAATAAAAAAAAAATTGGTCCGCCTATATGCTTAAATTGTTATATTTCCTACCTGTAAATCTATTTCCCCATCTCGGTGTTAGACGTTGGACATATTCTGGGACGTTATTGCACTCATCATTATGAAAAAGATTTACCAACCACGAAATCACAAAAAAAACAGTTGTCCCATAGAAAAATGTCGTTTACATTCGACGTAATGTTTGGAACAGCTGTTTTTTCGTGACTTCAGAATTTATAAAAATTGTTCAGGTGCAATAATATCCTAGACTAGAATATGCCCCTTGTCTAACCTAACACCACAGAATTCTCCTTATAAATATGGCCTAATGTCTTTGCCTAACACCTAGAATAAAATAAACATCGTATGGATACATATTCGAACCCAAATACAGAAACCCGAAACGAGCGTATTCGCCGTAAAACCAGTCACCGAGTTTTCCACTCTCAGTGTTTGCAAGCTGAAGAGGCAATGGGCAGGCCACATCACTCGAAGAACCGATAACCGTTGGGAAAGAAAGGTTTTTGAGTGGCCACCACGAACCGGAAGACGAAGCGTAGACAGGTCTCCCACTAGGTGGACCGACGACATTGTGAAAGTCTTGGGCCACCGTTGGATGCAAGGGGCACATTGTCGGTCGGTGTGGCGGTCTAAGGGGGATGCCTATGTTCAGCAGTGGACGTCTTCTCGCTGATAATGTAATGTAAATGGATACATATCTATTGAGATAAATAAGATACATCCCAAACGTATGTACTTTAAACTTATATATTTCAATATGTACCCAATCAATGCGCTTCTCTGTTATTGTTTGAATGCAAGCCACGTAACTTAGTTCACCGGTACTTTAGTTTTAATTGCAACAGGGGATTGTATTCGGAATTCATCGTGCTAGTTGCAAACAATGCACTGTTAGGTAGTAGAGTATTCTGTGAGGTTGTTTGCCAATAGTAGTAATAAAATAAAACTGAACTTCTAAGGGACCGTGGGACTGGGACGGCCACTTCTATGTTTATTGCCAATAATTGAAAAATTTCCGAAATATTAAAATCGTAGGAAAACAGTTTTTTTTAAGCAACAAACAAGCTGATGATTAACGGCCACCGTCGCTTATGGATACCTGTAACACCAGAAGTCGAACTTTTAAGACTATTTGCAGCCCTTTTTAAGGACCCCATGTTGTGGTTACTCGAAAATATCACATTCACATTTTACGCAAAAAGATCGCGAAAAACGCACAGCGAGGATTAAATTTATGGATAAATATATCAAAAATTACGAGGACCACTTAACGAATAACATAGATTGGTAACACTTGATCCCAGTCCTCGCAACCCGCTCTTTCCTGAAACTTTGGTTACTTTTTTCGCGATAAAGATAGCAATACAGTATCTACAGGGTAATCTGTGGCTAGAAAGGATTTATCTTACAACATACATTTACATTACACAGTTAACAACCTTTGGATAGCTTCATGTCAGTTGACTACTTACGAAGAAGGACGAAGAAAAAGAACTTAGACGGACACGGAGACGAAGAACTTAGGACGAAGAATTTAGGTATTTACCTCAATCTGTGTTGGCCGATGTTAAACACATCCGAGTGTTCTAGAAATTGGTAGGCATTAGGGTTGTAGACGGGGCCAGGCGAGCTGGATGCGCTGGACCCGTGCGGCTGCAGTGGCTGCAGCACTTGGTCTATCACGTGTAACACCTGGAAGAAGTTCTTGATAAATAATACAATTCACGAATGGAAAATCTTGTATTATAGAAATCTCGAAAAAATGCTAGTTGCAATCGAAAAAATGCTTATGAGTGATTATGATTTTTTTTATTACTCGCACGTGAACTTTTGTTTTTTTTTTAAATATTAATAGCTCTTATAATCACACTATCACAATAAATCACACTAATATTAGAAATGTAAAAATATGAACAATTTTGATGAAATTAGAGAAGTTGCTTATTTTCTGGACTAACACAAAAGCTAGGTACTTTTTATCCCGTAAAAAATTAACTTAAATTACGAGAATACTGTAAGATAACAGGTGAAACCGAGGGGCGTTTCTTGTTATTCATAATTATTACTTGACGGATGACACCACAGAAGAGAGGGTAAAAAATTTCCTCTTCTGTGGATGACACACACAGACCATGACAGATTGTAGTTCAATGTGACGATTCTTAGATTCCTATACCATGAACATGGCTTCTAGGGACTGAATAATGCTGATTATGGAATCAGAAGCCATTCCGCAAAGATCCGATTCGAAACCTACATTCTCTGTATCTGTCATCTTGACTAAGATAGACGTAGACAGATACATTATTCTTACCTGCCGTTTGCCATTCCCATTAATAGCCTGGTAGGACCTGGAAATGTAGACCTTAGCGTTATTGACGTAGATGTCATCGTGCATCATGTCGCGGCGTCTGGTCACCCAGAGTGGAGGGTTGCCGTCCAGCTCTGACGATATCGCGTAGTCCAAATTTGTCAACGTGGTTGCTAGATTTGCTGTAACAAAACAAGAAGTTCAAACATACAATAGCTCCTCACTATAGGATCCCCTGTGTCCGGGATATCATAAACACACAATACGGACAACTAAAATCCAGATCCGTACCAATCAGTCATTTGAGAAAGAAAATTAATTGATCTGTTTTAGTTGGTCGGAGTGGAATGACCGTTCATCATTAGAACATCTATCGAGCCGAGGATGGAATCCGGGACCTCCTGCTCATAAGAGAGGTGCCCTACAAACTAAGCCAGGTGGGTCGTCGTTTTATTCGAAGATAGTGATTAAATTATGGAGTATTTATCTAGTGGCAATGTTGTGCACACGAATGGACCGCAGAAGAACAGTATAATTAAACTAGTTACCATTATGAGCTTAAGTGGCGTTGGGCAGGAGACTTGCTAGATGTTGTAATGGTAGGTGAAATAGGTCTCTGACAGACAGTGACAGTGATCGCGCAAGTGGGTTGATTCGCAAAAGTGCATTTTTCTTCAACACTACTTTTTTCTATTGCTCTTGCACAGACACTCTTTTTAGATTATAAGCCTGTTAATTTACTCCATCAGCTCCATTTATCAATTGTCAAGGGTCGTGCACTAATTAATCCTTAATTCGAATAAGGCTCAAATTGTTCCGAATAAAACTTTTCTCATTACAAAAAGTTCAGGTTGGAAAATGTTCCTAACCAAAGAAACATATCGAGTCAGAGCGTTTTCGCAGAAAGTCGTCAACCTGCTTAAGCGAAGTTTCGCCGCAAGTTCGATCGCTTTGATACGGTGACACATCGCAACTTGGATCAGATCGTGGTGAAACTTCGGCCTGTGTTTATCCGCGTCGGTGGTGCCAGGGCGCGGCGCAGTCGGTTGCTGTCTTAACTTTGAGAGTTTGCAAATCGTTGTATGGCATTGGTTGTGTTATACTACATGTGTTGTACTATGCAAACATAATTATATAGATATGTGTACTTATGTTTTTTTTTTACCCTACCACCACACATGATGTTTTCCTTCACCGAGAGCTCAAGTTCTTTATTACAAATGTAATGGTAGCATATCGTGAGCGTACCAATATGGTAGAGCACCAGGTTGTCGTCCATCTCGCCGTTGTATCGCTGGAACGCTTGGTTGGTGGGCGCGAACAGCGTCATCTGCCGGTAATGCAGACTCGTGTTTGCCACGACGTTCCGATCCAGTAACGCTAGGAACTGGAACCAAAAGAGACGAGGATAAACATAATTATGCGATTAACAAAGAAACAACAGCGTATCGAGTGCTTATACAATGACTAAGCGGAAAATTAAAAAATGAAGTCAATTTAAAAAAAAAAGAATGAAAACCGTAAATTATTTTCCTAGTTTTTCTTTCAAAGATTTTAACAAATATATTATAGTAAAATATTACATAGATAAAAATGGTTTAATTCATCTTTTTACAAATTTACCCAGTGCAGCCTGCTGTCAGATCCATTCTTACATAGCTTGGTTAGAGTCTAGTTGGAGTTTAGAGAAACTACCCCCGAATACTGAAACTTTGACGACAGATTAAGTCTATTGCTGTCTTTGTCATTTGCTTAGTGTCAGACAAAGGCAGTATTAAAATTAATCTGTTGTCAAAGTTAACAAGCGTTTCAGTATTCAGGGGCATAACTTTTTGGAGTTATTGAGGAACAATAAATACAAGGATTTGCGGGGAGCCTTTTGTTTCATGTGTACGGTAGCTTGTATCCACAGAATTCTCCTTAAAAATAAGGCCCAGAAGGATGCCCTATGTCTTTGCTTGTATCCTAGATAAGCTACAATAATTATATGTGTTGTATTTTATGCATGAACTTAAAAAGTTTATATTAAAAATAATGGATAGGTTTTTTTATTGTAAAGAAGTTAGCAGTAGAATATAATGCCGGATGCCTCCTACCCAGCATAGTAGAAGCATAGATAAATCTTATTTAAAAAAGACATAGTTATCAATCAAATTAAACATAGTAAACAACCTTTGTTTTTGACTTTCGCGGGATAATTATCACGACTTGGTTTATTTTTGAGTTCCTAATATTTTAGCGATCTATCTCATGAACATGGCGCTAACAACTGCACCAAAATATTAGGGATACGAATGTAGTAAACAATTTCACTAAAGATTTGTTTATATAAAAACTTTAAAAAATTATGGCAAGTCTATGACACAAATCAAGTGGGGCTCAAAAGATGGCAGGAAATGAACACATACATTTGAATAAATGTATCAGAATAAAAGCCTAGTACCGCCAGAATCAGAATCAGAAAAACTTCATTGTATAAACTGTGTACAAAGATGGGAAAGGTAAATTAATAGGTAACAACAGTTTTGTTCATCACGAACATAAAATGGTATACAATGGTACCAGCTCAACAACTTTGCCCAGCAGTGCTCATGATGATACTCATGGGATCATGATGATATTGAAATTGACTCGACCAAGTAGAACTTGTAGAAAGAATATGAATAATTTCAATATAAAAGAACCAGTGAAATCAGGGAAGCAAACAAAATTAACATTTTTTTGAGCTCACAAACTCCCAGAGCGTAGGAGCAGACAGCAGATCAAAGGCGATCACAAAATATACTTGTACGAGTGTGATTGAATGGGCGCCTAAAGAAAATCAAATCAAGGGAGACTGTTTGTTCATATGTACTGCGGTTGTAAATAAAATATCAACTTGAATGCGAGCGAGTCTCAAGCCATACAAAAAAGTGAAAATACGTGGCTCATGTCGAAGAAAACTCATAAATGAATAGAAATCATGTTCTAAGGCGTTGTTATTGTGAACAATAGGTCCCAGAGAAGGCAGCTTTGTACCTCATATATGTATATTATATATATACCTGCCAACTGCTAGGTAGTTACTGGATAGCCTTTATTGCGTGGAAAGCTGAGGAAGCTATTGTTCAAGTTTGGCATGATCGCCAATAGATTACGGTAGATATGCCAAATAATATTGCTTTGTAATACGCAATAATGATCTATGAGGTACTAAAAACCATTTGGAAGTGTTAATATGAAGTATAACATAGATAGCGTAGAGTTTGTTTTTGCACATGACTGCTGCGTAGAATATTTTTCAAAACGATTTTACCTTATAACAAGAATGGTTACGTACGTATTTTACGACTACGTAGATGAAAGAAAAAGAAATTGAACTCATAAAAGTTAACAAAGAAATCGGATGCACAGTTCAAACTTATAGTTGCATATTTTTTATGATAATATGTCACTTACCAGCAAGCCGATCGCCTGATGGTAAGCGTCACGCTTGGCCATAGCACTATAGCACTACCCACAATTTAATTACCCCCTTTATTACTAAACGCGAATAACCCTTGGAGCAGTTGCTCTGTCTTCTGTCTTATTCAATCGAGTTCTAATTTCGAAAAAACGAAAAGGCTTAAATACGCGGTAACTAATCCAAGGGCACTCCACGTTTATTAATACGGGGGTTACAGTTCAAAAGCATGCACAGTTACCCTGAGTTCGTCACCCTGAGATATTAGATGTTAAATCTTTAGTCGCTGGAAACATTGCCCTTGACTCCGGAACAGTTATAAATCAACCTGTAGTCGGTTGGTATATGTATTATAGAACAGTAACGGCTTTGAATATTTTATACTTGACCTAAGATAAGACCTAAGATAAGTATTGTTTGTAAGCGTTTTTCCTAACCATGTCTACAAAAATGCCCTAAAAATATTGTTTCACTCGTTGTTTGCGAAAATTCACTTCAGCCATCGCCAGCGTACCTCGTAAAAAAATACACTAGGAAACCGGGAATATCCCGATTGGCATTTATTTCCAACGCAGTAAAATAAAATTGAAGCAATTAATAACGTAACTGGACTCATAAATCGTGATGAGTACAAATGAATTCAGTTTTAATGATTTAAAGTTTGAAGAGATTTACGTAATTAAATAGTTGAGCCGATCGGCGATCGCGAGAGTGTGATGAAATTCTTTTTTTTTTAGCGCCGACTGCCGCTGCGAAATCCACTCACCTGCGCCTGAAACATGGCTGCGGTATTCGTTTTATTTTACTGTTTTTTTTAATGCAACGAAAGGCATGAGAGTAAATAAATTGAAGTTGGATTTTTAATTAAACGTATCTACCTGCTTTAGAAATAAAGCGTAATTACGTTTGAATTTTGACTTCAAGGTACAATTTGTACAAGTAATTTGACAGTTCAAGCGTTCAGAAGTTCTTCAAGATAATTGTTGTTTGAGTTGTTTATATTATAGAAATAAAAACAGGAATATACACGCGATTATTCCGGCTATAATTTGATAATCTGTTTGCCCTACAAACCCTACAAAAAAACAAAATTAATTCTTTATTAGTATAGTTATTATTATTTAATAATATGTGTTTTTTATAAAGTGTAAGTTACAACAAACCTACCAATACCTACGTAACTTTACTGCATATAAAAACAAAACCGAATTTCTTGTGTAAAGAAGGACCAAACTCTATAAGCAATATTTCGAAAGTTATATCAAAGGACGCTAAAACAACCTAGAAAAAAGAAACAGCAGTGCGGAACTTGTTTGCGCAGAAAGGGTTTAAGAATATTTTGATAACATACGTGGGTACAAACTCATATAGGTCCTCGGGGAAAGGATGTGAGAACAATTCTATTTTTGGCCTGCAGTAGGCAGGTACTGTCTCGAGCGACACAATTGCCGTAATTCGGCCGGAAGTGTCCCATTGTCGGCTTATGTACTCATTCGTCTTCATTTGGCCCTTGACCTTTATCAGACGAACTCAGTAATGGCTAAGTTATCGTTATTCACTTGCTTGCACAAATACGAAGGTACATGGATCGTGCAGCTATGAATATCTATATATGAATTGTCTTTAGCAGTTGCACTTTTATAGCACTACAACTTTCCATCTCCGGTCGAAGACCTAGAGGCCGACCCGAGACAAGGTGGATGGATGTAGTGCTAAACGGCATGAGAGAGTGTAGTGCTGGCCTCACCACCATGAGGGATAAATAGTCGGGAAGAGAGAAAGAGAGAGAGTTTTACTTTTATAGTTAGAGAGAGAGACACGTATAGATAGACTTTTACTTTTTTTTCACACGTGTGAAGGGAGAAATATATTTTTCTTTTATTTTCTCTCGACACTATTTATTTACATAATTTAATCAATAGGTACGCAGGGGTTTCGAAACAAAATTTAAGAAGTATTTTTATATCCCGCCAAACTACATAGCACTTAGTCTCTAAGATCACGCGGCGTGACTGGTGGGTCTGATGGACCCGTATTTAACATTTTTTTTATTTTACATTAAGCTGTGTCCCAACAATGTTAGTTTGCATATTTTCCGTTTATTTAAATATTATATTTACTGAAATATATAAAAAATAAAAATAAATAATATATATAAAACAAAGTTTTATTCTTCCTATCAGGTCTTAGACGTCCAGTGATGGACGAAGTCTCCCCTATATTGGGGGGTGGTTGCCATAATCCCCTCGCTTGGCAGGTGGCTTGAGGATCGCAGAACGCTCACCATGTACTAATAGGACGCTGCTGCCCATGCTCTGGTGGTTCTGGTCGCAGTTTTAGTACAAACCCGGGTCCGGACCCGGACCCGATCAGATAAATAAATAATAAATATCTGGGACATTATTGCACACACGGTCATCTGACCCCAAACTAAGCAAAGCTTGTAATATGGCTGCCAGAGACTGATATACGTACATAGATATTATTTAAATACATACCTATATAGATATTAACACTCAGACATAGAACAAACACAAATATTCATCACATAAATGTTTGTCCTAGATGGGAATCGAACCCACGCCCCCAAGCACAGGACGTAGGTTCACTACCAACTGAGCCACCGGGGCAGTCACATTTAACACATATGCTACTCGACGATGGCGCGGACCGAGGTACGGCCGAAAAAATAACTAATGGTCTACATCGCGAAGCTACCGAGAAGTTCCGCGCGATAGATTTCATATTTAAAAAAATATGGATGATTTCCTAAGGTGACGGGTCTGACAGACCCATCAGGCACCTCAAGGGTTAAAATTAAAAAAAAAACTTACTTGAAAACAACAACTTTATACAAAATAAATAGTTACAAAAACTAATCTACACGTATAAGCCGCTTAGGCATTGAATATGCTAAGTTTTTTCCCAAAACAAAGGCCAGCGAACATCATTTATCGCTATCGTCTATTATTATCCCCTATCATATAGCTAACTCGTAAAAACTGTCCTTAAACATATTCAGTTCCCTATCTCTATATTTCTAACAATTAGTTTCAGCATTCGCACGTAAATATATTATATCTATCTAACATGGTGATGACGACCCACATGTAAAATTATTAAAATTAAATTGACTTAACCCAACATAAAAGGTCCTCTATGTGTCTGATAGTCCGAGTTTCTGTCATAAAAAAGCTAACGACCGTATCGGGAGACTACTAAAACTACTTTGCGAGCTAGTTATTGTACAACACTACAAAATCTCGTTATAACTTCTTTAGCAATTTTTCCGTGAAAAGTTATATGAGAAAAACATACCAAGTAAAATTTTGACATCGCATAAAAAAACAGGCACGTTCCGCACGTAGAGGATCCAGCCGTATTGAATATTTTGAGCATAATAATATTTGGTTAGTGTATTGCTTGAAAAAACCGCATCCTTTGTAATCGTGTTAAGATCATAGCAATGTTATTTTTTTGTTATATATAGACTGTCTTATATGCATGGCTTCGCTCGCCTATGGGCTATATTTAATAAAATCTTCTGATTTCACCCCATTAGGTTTTTAGAAAAAACCTGAGAACTGTATTTCATAATGTTTTATGATTATTAGATATTGATATAGACTATAAAACAAACCATACTATAAACTTAATTTTAACAAAACTGTAATATTCTTAAACAAGTAAGCTAAAAGTATGTATAATAATATACATACTTTATGTAATTAATAAATTACATATTTATAACATACCGAATTGTGAAATTCACTGCATCAAAGTGAAAAGTGTCACAAAATCGCAGAAATAGTTTTAGCTATAAAGCAAATGGAAGTGTCCGGATGTATCTACGAGTAAGTGACATGTGGTAAAGTGGTAAAGTAAAGCCCGTGGTAATGTGGGATAGAGCAACCTAATGGACGCTGGTCGGGGAAAAGATGGCCAAATATGGGGGCTTTAGACAAGGATTAACTGTGATTTCTGTAAAAGTATTTTATAGCAAATGTCTATTTTTACATTTTATTTATTTTAGAGCGCGGACGGCCGGGCTAGAATTATTTAAAGTATAATATTAGTTGTTTGCGCCGAACTGTCCCTTCGCGTTCCCTATAACTTCACAAATCCAGTTGAACAACACACTGACCATTTTTACTTATAAACAGAATTGTACTGAAATTAATTATTCGCCTACAATATTTCATGAAGATCATATACGGTTCTCTAGTTATCGTCGGACAAATATACAGAATAATACAGGGCTATAAGGAATGGGTATGCTAAGCCGAAAGGGGCTCATAGTACTCATGATTATGAATAACTTTTACTATGGGACCAACACTGAAATCGGGAAAAAAATATCAGCTGTTCCATACATTTTGTCGAGTGTCATTGGCATTTTTCTATGGAAGAGCTGATATTTTTTTCTCGATTTCAGTGTTGGTCCCATAAAAAAAGTTGTTCATAATGATAAGTACTATGAGCCCTTTTCGGCTTAGCATACCCTTTCCTTATAACCCTGTATATGTAATATAATTATTTCATATACACAAACAACATTCAAACATCCAAATACTGACTTGTTCTCGTATTCTGAGACTTTCGCTTCGCTAGGCTTTTGTTACCGAACCATTCAAACGTTGTTCAAGTAAATTGCATTGAAACTAGCAAAACAAAGCCAAATACAATCTAACAAACTGATCTGACAACGGATACCTAACGAATCAAATAAGCATATCTCTATTTAGGTACCTAATATATACCAGCTTGTTCCCCACTACGCATTCCCTTTACTAAACAACATTATAGAAAAATTTAAAAACTTTACTGTAATAACTGATTTTACCCGACTGCCCGTGAAAGTAATGTAATACAGAAGTAATGTTTTTGGGGTGTATGTTTGTATAATAGTATTTAGTCAAGTAAGTATGCTTGTGTGTTGCTATATTACCCGATGTAGCCTAAACAGCTTGACTGGTATTGACGAGTAAGGGGTCGTAGGATTCCATTTTATACCTGGGAGTGACATAGACTACACTTTGCTTGTTTGGTATTTTGATTTCTTTTAATAATAAAAACTTAAGTTGATAATATTTTGGGCCTAAGCTACATTGCAGTGCCACGTACAATTTATCATTAATATTAGAATGGTTAATTTGGTTTACAAAGACTTTATGATTATTTTTGTTTGAAAACGGCATAATTTTAATTATTTAAAATTTAATATTATACTTTTCGAATGCTCTCTTGCTCTAACAAAGGTAATCATAAAAATTATAAAGTTGCTTTTTTCTCTCTTTCTGACCCGTTCTGCAGAAAACTCCGATTATCCAAAACTCCATTAAGTGATATTGCACCTTCCTACCAGTGAAGGAATTTTCAGAATAGCTTCATATAACTATTTACTTACTATACTATACTATTACTTCCTTGAAACAAATAAACAAAATTACAAAGTTTTCCTCCCTAAAAAACTTGATAGATAGTATGAATGAGGTTCTATTTAAAGTTCAACAAAATCCAACCAGTTATTTACCAGTTTACCAGTTTTACCGCTGTCAACCTTAACTTCTCAAAGTGGTCACCCAAAAACTAAAGAGATTGCGTGCAGTTGCACTGTTTTTACATGAAGTAAATACTTATGTTGGGAGCTCTTGTTCTACGGTTAATTTTCCATGCAGGGGGAATAATTATGCATTCAACTGAATTTCATAACAGCACATAGGTAAGCCTTCATTAATAAATTACCACAAATTTCGTTCCGTATTGTTTTGTGTGTATGAATGGCTTGCATTTTACGTGCATATATTAATGTGTACGTGGTACATGCTTATCAAGATGGCAAGTCTTTTTAGGGTTCCGTAGAAAACTAACGAACCCTTATAGATTAGTTAGTAATCTTTACTTACAGTTTTGCTGTGTCCGTTTTTCTGTACATCACTATGACTTTATGTCATTGTCTTTTGATTGTATCTACATCATATAATAATTTATCTTTACCTATATACTAATAAATAATAACCAGGCGCCCTCTATTGAACAAAGGCCTACTCGTTAGAGCGTCAATCTTCCGAATATCATCCATTTGCATTCACAGGTTACACTTATAATATAAAGTTATAAAGAAGTAAACTTTGTAATTTTGTTAGTACGATTTTTGCAGAAAGCACTGGTCAAATTTAAAAAAAAATACACAGAAAGCTAGTCTATGCCTGAGGGACATAAGCTATGTTTTATTCTAAGCACGGATGAAGGTACCTGTATTCTTTAAATACAAAAAAGATCTTTGGGAGAGGCCTATACGTCCAGCAGTACACTGATGCAGGTGCTGCAGCTGATGATTATAAGATTTTAGAGAATACTAGCTACGGCTATTCGACGAAATTCCTCATAGGTCACCCAACTAAAAAACGTTTAAAAAAAATTCTTGTCTTATCCCGCATCGTGTAGGCGCGAAAATGATATTTGTTTCCGTTACAAAGACCCGTGAATTCACTTAGTCGTCCCTAATAAGCCTTTGAAATACCTCTTCAAAAATAAGTTAGCCAAAATGAAACCCCGACCATGATTATCCTCTTCAGTATTCTCGAGTGCGTCTTGTATTACCCAAAAAAGGAATTTGAAAGGCACTCCAAATACGATTAGGTATTTTACAGCAATGGCAAATGTTGTAACTATATATAATTATAGTTCAAAGATGATGCAAAAGCCTTATATTAAGTTACGACTAAAATTAAGGGCTTATGTAGTGACACGAACTTATACTAGACTCGCAGGAAACAGATAAGTTACCTATCAATCGATCGGGCCTTTTGTCAATGTTTCTGATTAGGGGTCGATTTACTTCATTACTTAATTAGAACTCGATACTCAATACATTTATTGCAAACATTATGTAAATTACATGCAGAGCTTAATTAGATATTTTATATAATTAATCATAATGACCCTGATTGGGTATGGCAATATCATGCGGAGCGCTTCAATCTAATCCATAACTGTCTTATCAGTCAAAAATTCGTCTAGGGTATAGCAGGATTTCGCGAGTAATACAACTTTTAGGGCTTTAGCAAATATGAATTCATCTTCTATCTCTTTTATCTGTACTAACGGAGTGTTCCCGCAGCCTCATTTGAGAGTCAGTTCCTATTCGAAGCTGGCATCTTTGACCACTCTGTCACATGACAATACATCAGATTTGGTAAAACGCCTAGATTGTCCCCCATACAATAAATAGGTACTTAGTTGATATTATTCTCAAGAGCTTTATATCGGCAGAAAAAAACCTATTAGGTACGTCAGGAAAAATAGCTTCGGGGACAGTGCCTATATTATAAAACATGCCCTTAATTGTGCCATACTAAAACAGAGCCAAATATAAACTACTACAGATAAAAATAATGCTAAGGTCAGTATACGCAGGCAAGGGACCCAAAAAGTGCTAATAATTCTCTGGCCGAGGTAAATATCTTCCAGATTATATTCTGACAGTTTCACAAACAAAACATCCCATATCGCACTCATAAGTCCACCCAACAGTATAGAACATTTAATATTCTAAATCTAACCCCAGGATAAGTCAATGCTATTAATTTTTTACCCGGGTATGTCCTACGCCTGTGACCAGAACCACCGGAGGGCGAGGACTGAGGACGGACAGCAGCGTCATCTTTGTAAACGGTAAGCGTTCTGCGATCCTCAAGCTGCCAAACGCGGGGCCTCAATCTACCCCTTTGCTAAGGGGTAGGCCTTGGTTCAGCAGTGGACGTCTTCTGGCTGATGATGATGTTGATGACTTATTTGTCATAAACAGTTAAACCGATTATGTAAAGGAATAATTACCAAGGCAACCTAACACACGCGCCGGTATTGCTTCATCAGAGAATGTCTGAATAGTAATAAAAGTAAGTCAATAAAGCAATCAAGAGCACTTGACCGGCCAAGTGTAGTCCAAACATCCTTTCATTTCCTCAAGAAAGAACTGTTTCCTGATGTCAGGAAATTAGACAGATATCAGACATAAAGTGGAAAGGACTGATCAGGAAACAGTCGCTAGAGACAACCAATCTTTGATCCAAGTAGATACTTAGATTTATCGCACAGCGTATTAGAAGGGAAGCATAATTATGAAGGGAAGCATTAGCATTATTATTAATATATATAATTATTTTACAGAGCAAGAGCCTAGAAATGTAGTAACGAATAAGAATTCGTAAATATCGAAGTTTTTGACATTTCTGCTTCACCGACATTGAGAAATTATAAATGAATAGATGTCCCATTGCCCAGTAGTTAACTATTTTCCTTATAAACAAAACCATTGTGCTCGATTTCAGTGACCTTCAGTTGCTATGCTGATGTAATATTGTTGCTTTTAATATTAAATTAAATTGTCTTTTAAGCCCTTAGGTAACGTTGGCATCCGGGATTCAGAATTTCTTGTCCGGGTGTTAACACAGTTCATCTTCATCCATAAGACTAAGACATAAGACGACTGCTGAACATAGGCCTCGCCCTTAGAGCGCCACACCGACCGAAAACATGCCACTTGCATCCACTGGTTGCCCGTGACTTTCACAATTTCGTCGGTCCACCTAGTGGGAGGCCTGCCTACGCTTCGTCTTCCGGTTCGTGGTCGCCACTTAAGAACCTTTCTTAACACACTGTTTCGTTTGATTTATATAAAATTAATATAGAAATAATTAGATGTAACAAAAACTGTAACGATCCACATAGTACCTACCATGATTATAGAAACAACGTAAAGTTATTATCATATCAGAAAAAAAAGTCGTCATCCCATTCGTTATTCGTTCCATGTTTGATCAAATAAGGGTCGCGTGTGTTGGTTTCATTAGAGCATAATATCCACGAGCATGCACTTAGACGGTTGTCTAAATTACTTAAGTGCAAAGCAAGGCATTTTCTTGCCTTGCTTTGCCTTTCTTTGATTACAGAAATCTTAAGCCATACACAAAACAACTTCATGAGGAAATAAATTCGAGTGCCTCGCTTCTTCAAAATTCATGAAGCTCCATGTCATTTCTCTGAATAATAATGCCTCTTATTGCAGACATCAAGAAATGGGTTACGTACGACATAATACTAGCTTGCAAAATAGGCCTCGTTCCTTGAATGGCGCCGTCGCGGCGGCAGCGGGCCCCACTATACAGACAGATTTGGCAAAGTTAGGGAGTGAACTAATGCCCTATTTGCGGGACGTTTAATGACCCCATAGTTACAAACTTTGCTACAAATTGAACCGTGCCGAGATTGGATCGAATTAGCCCGGTTTCTGGCGAAAGAACTTTTGAACTTTCGAAACTTGGATTACTAAAATATGTATCCAACTCCAAGTCCTACCGCATCCACAATCTTTGCGTAAGTAGGTAACTAATGCGGAACCTTCGTCATTTGCTCGCGCGAGTGTAATGTGAGGGTTCTTTGTCTGTAATGTCAACGACCCTCGGATAGACGTTTTTGGTGTAATTACTTTAGGGCTCTTGCCGCCTTTTAATGTTGACACGCCGGCTTTAACGCGCCACTCATCTGCAACACTCGTAAAGATGAGCGGGCTTCTTTTTAAAAGGACATTTAATGTAGCTATGTAAATATTTTGAGGAAAATTTACAGATGATTAGAAATTTAAATTTGATGCTGGCGCAGGAAAAAACACTGCGGTTTGAGAAAAAAAATAATGGGCATTTGATTTTACGCTTGTTTTAGAGAGCTTTTGATTTGTCATTTCTTTTGTTTCCCACATAAGTAAAGGCAAGGCGCAGGCGCCGCAGAATATTTATCAGTGCCATAATGTGCACAATGCAGACAATGGCTTTGTTCCTGCCCAGGCTTTGGCGATTGTACGAGCGATAGTTTCTGTAGTAGGTACTAAGTGAAACTTACCAAGCCCTTCTAATTAGGGAGCAATAATGCCTCCACAGCACGTAACCGTAAAGGAAAACCGCAAATGGAGGCACAGGCGGCAGCACAGGTGGAACAATAGACCGTAATAAACAAAGGACATTTTGACATTCATGTTGGTGAACTTAGTAGATCATTGTCCAGTAGATCATCAATGAATTAGAGTTCTTTTCGCATGCAGCTGAGTTCTATAGTTCCTGATACTTTTCAGGATCAGTTCTGGCGTTTTTCCTGAAAAAGGTTAATTGAAAAAATGATTTGCTAACTTTTGGCTGCAGATCATTTTGCTGCAGTTCGAAAATAAATACAAGTTCTGTTCGCATAACAGTGAGTTCTATAGTTCCTGACACTTTTCAGGAATGGTTCTGGCAATTTAAGCTGAAAAATTCGAAAGAATCGTTTATTTTTTCGAATTTTTAACCATAAGCTTTAAAAATAAATCATTTGCGTAAAAACATAGAATAATTATTTTTGGGTGCTTTCCAATCATACAAAGAGGCTAGAACTCTTTATATCCCTACAAATCTAGATCAGATTGTTAAGCGATAACTAATAAAAAAAAGCCAAATGAGAGTCGGGCTCTTACTAGGGATCTCAAAATAAACATAACAAAATGTATTTTGTTTCTGATGCGGACTCCTCGGTATGCGCAAGTCCGATTTGCTCTTGATCGGTTCTTAGTCGACTTTCTTGCATCTCACTTTACATGACTCTGCTAACACGAGTTGCATAATAAACTGTATATTATTTACCAAATAATGGTTTTTATTCCTTTGCCACCAGTTCTAGCTTTAAAACCATCATCATCAGCCAGTAGACGTCCACAGCTGAACAAAACATTCCAGACTGACGATAAATACGTTATCAAATTTTAAATGAGCTTTACCGTGGGTCGGACGACATATTAAATTGTAGGTTTCATGAATTTGTAGGTATTTTTAGGTTTCTTTGTCTTATAGGAACAACCGCTTAGATATATAGATAGATAAATTCTTTATAGTTAATACCAGATTGTACATAGCTAAGACAGAAAAAAAAGCTTAAAACTAGTTTAACTAAAGGCGTGCTTATCGATGAAAGACCACGTCAGAGGTCTTCAGGTGGCCTAAAAACACTGACACCAGAGCTAGCCACTCGGCCTGTAAATTTACTTATACTTTTTAATACGTAGGTATTTGTTAATGTGCAAGGCAAGACGAGCTCGCGCGCGTGTCTCACTGAGCATTCCTTGATAAAGGTCACTTGATAAAGATCGAAACTATAGTCGGAATAAAAGACTCAATTTAACGTGAGTATTCGCGTTTTATTAAAACAAAATGTATCAAAACCACGTCACTTTTCATAGTAAAATATTTGTTAATGGTTTCAGACAAAATACGTTTTTCCTGTTACTTATTTCATTTAAATTCGGCAAATGTTTGTCGGTCCCCCTGGCGTCGCGAAGTCAGAGGTAAATTCAATTTTTCTATCAAGAAAGACCAAGCTTCGTAGAATATAATTAAGGAATTATTACTCTTTTCGCTTTATCCTACTAAAAATGATGCATTCAACTTTTATTGCCGTTTGCAAGCAAAGAACTAGCGAAATGTATACTTACGATCCAAAAATCTATCTTTTATGTTAAGATTTTTGTTTTTTTCATGCTATGTACTATAATATAGGTTACCTATATAGAAAGATAAGAGCTAATTATTTGATTATTCTGCTTTAGTTTCGGGGTAGCGTTGAACTGTTACGGGCAAGCGTGACGCGTACTATCAGGCGAGTGATGTGCCCTTCTCCTCAAAAAGTATTTTAAAAAAAACTATTGCAAACTTTGCATGTAGTACATAGTACGTAAGTACTTCCTACATAAAAGCTCAATGTTAGCGGTTGTGTTAGCGGTGTTGTCTCCAATCTGCCAATGTAAATGTAGAAGCCACAGTGCAGTCAGTTTGGTAAAGCACAGCTTACAAGCATCACACTAGACTACAACCCCCGTATTAATAATGTGGAGTTCCCTTGGAATAGTTAGCGAGTTTTTAGTCCTTTTCGCTCTTTCGAAATTAGAACTTAATTGAAAAAGACAGAAGACTGAGCAACTGCTTCAAGTTTTATCCGCGTTTATTAATAAAGGGGCTAGAGTCTAGTACGAATACAGTCCGCGCGACAGTTTAATGCAGTCAGGGCCTTTCAAAAGCCTTCGAAAGCTTAGGATTAAACTCGCGCGAGTACTGTACTAAACAGACTTTACAAACGACACTCTAAACGTAAAAACTTTACCTTAGAATACTAAGTTTTAGTTCAAGTTCAAATTCACTTTATTTTGTAGACATATACATGCACTTAGAAACGTATTACTATTAATATTGCGTTTTAGCAGAGAGATATCCACAGGTCTTTGTCGTCAACGCAGACGGTTTTGATTAACTGTTGAAGTTCATAATTTTGAGTTGCAATGAATTGATATGGGCAAGTGTGGCGCTTACCATCAGGCAAGCGACCTCTTGTCACTGAATAGCATAAAAAAAGGTCCTGGGTGAGGGGAAGAAGATGCCCGTTAGCTCAGCGGTGCCATAATAATAATAATTATGAAAAAAAATATGAGATTCTGACGGGTTGTTTAAAAAAGTCTGAATAGGTACTTCCTAGGTAAGCATGGTATCTTCGGCCAAATTTTCGCTTTCTTGACGAGATTGTGGTCAAATGCATGACTAGCTCCTTGTAAAAAAAATGAATTGCTCGTCGGCTATTTTAGGCCTACGTTTAGTTAAGTTTAGAAAGTGGTACAATCGATAAAACTGTACTTAGTATACTTATTTTAGTGACGGGTGGACGGAATTAGCAACTCTAGTGTAATGTGGCAAGTGACGAGAACCGTATAGTCCCGTAGCCCGTAACGTTAACTAGCCCGTTCACAGTTGATTAGCTGCTAATTTACCCTGCCGTGGATAAAATATTCTCTCAACCTGCATTTGACAGCCGATGTTAATGTGAACCGAGGCTGTCCGCTTGAAATGGTGGCTACCTACCGAAAGATAATAATAAAAGGTGTTATATAATTATTACTGTGAATACTGACGTGGTTATGTTACATTTTTTTTTTTAATAAAACGAGAATACTCACGTTAAATTGAGTCGGGTATTCCTACTATAGCCGACTCAATTCAACGTTGTATATATTGTATTTCAGTATATGCTTAAAACTGATTCATGCCACCTCCGACTATGATTGGAAGAGCCGCCTAATCATAATGCGATATATATGACGATGTCTATAGAATTCATGATATATATACAGGGTTATAAGGAGCGGGTATGCTAAGCTGAAAAGGGCTCATAGTACCCATGATTGTGAACAACTTTTACTATGGGACCAACCCTGAAATCGAGAAAAAATATAAGCTGTTCCATACATTTTGTCGAGTGTCATTGACATTTTTCTATGGAACAGCTGATATTTTTTTCTCAATTTCAGTGTTGGTCCCATAGTAAAAGTTGTTCATAATGATGAGTACTTTAAGCCTTTTTCGGCTTAGCATACCCTTTCCTTATGACCCTGTATACAATAAAAAATACATGTAAGATTTGCGAAAAAAAAAAGAAGACCAAAAGAAAAAAAAATATGTACAAAAAAATAAGCCTGTGGAAATTTAATAAAGCCCTATCTAATCAATCACTATGCCCCTTTATCCTCAGGTTATCATCAATATCTTTGACCAGCAAATTAATATTGAATTGGTACAAACCAAAGGTGTGTACGCTTTGCAAAGTCTGTTCATTTCTGAGAACGAAACAAAACATATTTTAAAAAGGTTCTAGTAGCTTTCAGTAACCGTTTTGGGGTGTAGTAAATAAAACACCTTTTGCGGTGGTAATAGATCTCTAATCCAAATTCTAAACCAAAACATGCGTAAAAAACACGCGCGACAAATACTTGCGCGTGTTAAGGCCGTCCAGCGCTATCTAGGCAATTTTAGTAGAACTCAATATGTAAACAATGCTAAATTACATTAAGCATTGCATTTACATTTTTACATTACATTTTTTTTAAAAGAAACTAATGAACGAGAGTATGCTGTTTTCTGCTTAATATTTGTAAGTAGGTATAAGCTCTAGCTATCAACAGGTTATTTGATCAGTGCTTAGTACCCACCTCATTCTTACGTTTCGTTACAATACGTTGAAATCTAAGCGCATAACTAAAAAGCTCTTACTTCTTCATACACTCTTGTGGCATTGCCTCCCAAAACTCTCAAGGCTTCTATTATGCTTGAGTCTATAAATCCTTATTCCTATTTCAATGCCATAATTATTTCAATATGTAGCCCGAGTTGATTAGACTGAAATAATTGAAACAGATATATTATAGCAACTAATATTAGCTCGTTCACGGTTGATTAGTCGATTATTCGCCACCCATTTGATGCCATTGTGTATTTAGCACCTGACAATTTTTTATGTAACGATTAGATGTTCGAATCGTTTCTGATGAACTCAGAGCACCGATAAACGAGTAAATCTAGATCCTAAGTAAAAATATGAATGCTTTGAAGATTATTCAGCTTCGTTTCAAAACCCAGAAAACTCAAAACAGCGAGTGGTACACTGCAGTTTCTCTGCCCAGGTAAATGCCGAGATTTGCTCGAGTCTGAGTGATATAGGTTTCATCTTATCTATTGCAAAGAAATTTCTCTTGAACTGACCTATCACGCAGTTTACTCCCTGATACAGCTCTAAAATATAGTTCCTGCTGTCCTTTTCTCTGCCATAATTATTTTATTTGCCAACAACCACGAATTTTGAGGTATTGAGTATAATATTCAGGTGGTTTGGTTTTAACGAAGTAGTGTAGTCGAGTTATTAGAGTGCTATTTACTTACCTACTCATTTACCATTCTATTTTTACCATCAATATAATAGTAAGTGAGTACGTATATACTTCGACAATACAGTGCTACATCTGCCAGTAAGAATAATACCGGTAGGTAACTTTGTTCACCTAAAGGTCGTCTCGTTCAGTCGATAAAATCTCTGGCAGGCACCCTAATAACAACGTGTGAAATTGTTTATTCTGACTGGGATTTAGCTCGCTTTTGTTGGCGAAATTTAAATGTAAAGAATTAAACTGTGACACCCCTAATCTTGATTAGAAAGCGCTTACAAAAGCCCGACTCTAAGTGTTAATCTGATTTAATTCAATGTGTTTACACAGCAGGAGAGACGTATGACATTTTTTCAAATGAAAGGGTCGGCGACAATAAGTGGAACCCTCTTGGAAATAGTAGTCGTTGTAGATGTGATGTTGCGACAGTGTTGCGCCTATTTCTGTTATCGATTAAACAAATCCAAATAGCAATAGAAGATTGATACTAGTTTGTTATCTTTTGACACAGTACAGTACTTACATTCTACAAACTACATTACATTACATTACATTCTACTTACATTTTACAAGAAACGCAAAGCGATTTACTGAAACGATTGATAGCTTTTGGATATGGTATGTCGTACCTATTGACCTAGAGTAGGTGTGGGTGTTTTAAAGTATGGGTTTTTTAAGTCTGCCCAATAGAGGAGGGTATTGTTTTCGAGTTAATATAATTATGTATGTTGAAATGTGATATGATCAAACCTAAACGGCTTGTCCAATTATAAAATGTGAATTTGTCGCTAAATTCGTCTCAATTCTCGAACATAGGTGCATTATTAAGGTATAATACACTAAATAACGCGCGCAAAATAAATACTTTTCTTGGCACCACTTTAGTTGAATCCGGGAAGTACGAGCGCCAATAATACATACATGATGCTAAGCTTAACTATAATACGTACATGATACTTAGCTTAACTAGTGGTTTACATTACTTCAGTGTCTTTTATTGATTAAAAATTAGCCTGGTGCAATATGCTTTTTACCGTAAATTTAAGTCTATTAATAGTTTGTGGATTTAAATATAATTAAAATCAAACTATCTTTTTAAAAGACTTACAGAGGCGTTGCTAGCCTGAAAAAGTTATTCACACAATATTGGCGTATACAATATTTTAGTCTGTGTCTAGTTTGGACGTATTTTATTGTTATGTTAAATAAATAACTTTTATAAAAAGGTGTCTTTTATAATGTTTATTCGCTTTTTTGGTTCCTAAATTAATCATACTTTTATTATGTCTTCTGCGCTCGAAAGCACAATTAAGATATTTCGATTCTACGTTTAAAGGTAGGGTAGATAGGTATAATAATCGAGGGCCACAAGTTAACAAGCTAACAACAAATTGCTATGGATCCAGCAATCTGAAAGTCAAATTACTACGAACGAGTGTCCGTCCAAATGACTGGGGATTAGCTTTGCAGAGAGCTCTCATTAAAATATTTATGAAGACCTTCTCACAAAAATGTTCTGTTTTTACGAGACAAACCAAAACGAGTTAATGTAGGCGCATTACGTCTGCTGGTCTAAATGGAAGGCTGGCCAAAAGAATAACCAAATAAAACGTAATGAGAAATATGGCCTTTGGAAAAACTGCTAGAATAAATATTTTCTCAAATAATCATTTATAATAACTTGCTCAGTAGCCTCATTACTGTCTTGGCATTTCCGTGGCTATAACCTCACTCCGAAGTCCGAATTCTGAATTCGGAGTATCCTCCGTACTTTTGCTTATAATATTATTGTCATCAATTTTTCACGATACGAAGCAAAAACAGATGCATATAATTTTAGTCTTGTCACATTAGTTTAGTGAGTCAAACCAATGCCGACCTCATGGAGCAACTCGGTACCGGCCCACCAGCCAGAGGCCAGTATTAGGTCAACCTACATTCATAGATAGACACTTTTTTTACCCCTAAGGAGGGTAAAGTTTTTGGAGTGTATGTAAGTCTGTAATTGTTTGTGTGTTCCTACATTACCGTCTGTAGCCTGAAGAGCTTGACCGACTTTGACTTGAATTTGACTTGAATGAGGAATGTTGGATTCTTATTTACGTTCGTAGTAACATAGGTTACATTTTGCACTCGGGAGCACCAAATTTTACAAACATATGGGTGGTGGAAATCTCAGAAGGTGGAAATCCATCCACTGAGACACAAGGCTAGTCAATTTTGATGGATCTGTACAAAACTCACCTTAGATAATATAAAATAAATAAAAATAAATTATGAAGAGTGTATAATATGAAAGAAAATGTACCCAAGTTATTATTCCCGGCCTTCACGTAAAAGGTCTGGTAATGCGAAACCACTTGTCACTCAAAATATTAAAAAAAGCATTTCCGCCTCAGTAGAAAAAAATGTTGAACATAAAAATCATGTTCATAGTACGTTTACGGCGCCCGTGACTGGTTTCATAATTATTTGCGGCGCTTTTCCCGCTCACATTTCGTTCTATATTTTTCTGCCAAACATGTATATACACCTTATTTATTCATTCCCTTCATTCATCTCTGTACTCTCGCTATATGAAGACAGGTTAAGAGGATAGACCTTCCGCGAGGTTTTGGCGCATCCAATATTTGAAATTGTACAGCCGTCGCTCTGTTTCTGGTGCGTGCGATAGAGAGAGTAGGTGAATTTTCCTAACTTTTTGATGAAATTAGCGTTTTGGGGGTAGTCTGCTATCACCCACAAATCTAAACAAAATCTTTTGTTTTTGTGTTAATGGCTTATATAAACTATAAACTGTACCGCTTTTGTTTTGATTTTCCAAAAAATGTTTACGGTATTCTAACAACAACTACATATTTTAACGTATTTTCGACGCAAAAAAATGTCACTTTAAGTGCCTATAACAACGAAGATATTACGAAATTAAAAAAAAAAACATACAAGCATAGTTTTCCACGGAGTAGATAAATAGAAGTGGAAGATATTGGAACCCGTGTAGTTGGACAGTGTGGAAGATATTGGATCCCGTATAGTAAAACTCAAGTGGCGGTGGGTAGGACACTTGGCTAGACATGGTGACGGTAGGTGGAATACGTCTCTAACGGAACGGTGGCCACGTGATGGTAAGCGTAGCCCTGGTAGACCGATACAGCGATGGCGTGACGACATCCAAAAGTTTTGCGGCAATACCTGGACGAGATTGGCACAAAACAGGGTAGATTGGCGAAAGAGGGAGGATGCTTATGCTCTGCAGTGGGCTGAATAAGCTGCCAATGATGATGATGAGATAACATATAAAAAAACATCGAAATCGGATAACATTTAGGGGTGGGTATCCGACTACGGCGGGGAAGAAAGGTTCTTGAGTGGCGACCACGAACCGGAAGATGCAGCGTAGGTAGGCCTCCCACTAGGTGGACCGACGACATTGTGAAAGTCGCGGGCAACCGGTGGATGCAAGTGGCCCGTTGTCGGTCGGTGTGGCGCTCTAAGGGGAAGGCCTATGTTCAGCAGTGGACGTCTTATGGCTGATGATGATGATGATCCGACTACGCGTTTTGTATGGACAAGACGGCGGTATACTCTATTCTTAAAAACGACTCGATATCTCGCACGATTTCACTCCAGAGCTTCGTATGTTTAGGTTTATAAAAGCATTTTCATTTCAAACATAAGGATTCTACTGTTATGTGTGTACAAAGCTGGCTTCTTTTTCCGCCCGCTAACCGAGCTTAGTACTATAACGTAGTACGTACGAGTAAGTACATTTTTTTTTTAAATTAATTTGGTGACGAGGCGAGCAAGTCACTCACCTGATGATAAGCTTCACGCTTGCTCATAAGAGTTCAGGGCCACCCAGAATTTTGAAACTCAACAGTTCAAAACCATGCGTGGCAATGCACTGCGCTCATCACCCTGAGATATTAGATGTTAAATGTCTGTGCCCAGTAATTACGCTGGAAACAATGCCCTTCAATCCGAAACACAGTAATGTTTGCACACTACTGCTTGACGGTTGAATAAATGGCAAAGGTGTGGTACTTCCCCAGGCGGACTCTGCGGAAGAGCCCTACCACTACCTAAACATAGTACAGCTGATGCTTTACATAGTACAGCATCAGACTTTCCTTCTATTAATATAAATTCTGGGTGGCACTGAACTGCTATGGGCAAGCATTACGCTTAAGATCAGGTGAGCGACTTGATCGTCTCGCCACCAAATTCCATTAAAAAAAATGTTAAAAAAAGACGGTATAACTTAAACAACTTGGAGTACCTACTTTAATTACAACTTTTACTATTAATTGAGAAAGTAGGCATTCCGAGCACCCGATGTTCCAACAACAAGAATAATTATTATTTTCCATGAGCAATTTGTCAATTGTAATCCAATTCCGTTTCACACTTCCTAATTCTGTCGGATGATTGACGGGAAAATGGAAAATTTACATAATTTCCAAATTCTGCGTTAAAGGGATAACTCGAAGACGTCTTCGAAATAACTTGGTTCTGGAAGAATTTTCTTATGAGAAATTAGATTTAAAGTATTATATACTAGCTGCGCCCCGTGGTTTCATCCGCTATTGTACAGAAACCGAATACTTTTACGGGATAAAAAGTAGCCTATGTGTTAATCCAGAGTGTAAGCTACCTCCAAACCAAATCCGTTCAGCCGTTACAGAGTTGAACGGGAACAAACACACTTACATATTTGCCTACTTGCACTTACATATTTACATACTTACAAACTTTCGCATTTATAATATCAGTGTATTATTAGTGGATTACCTGTATTATAACTTACTGGCGGTAAATGCCGTACCAAGCCGCATTTAATTTAAATATTTTTGTATAACATTGCTCAGTTTTTTCTAACCCATTAAAATACAGTAACAGGTAACAAAATTAACCTTATTTATAGCTTGCTTATAAGTCCCCCTCAATTTATATCATAAAGTGTAACAACATAAATTGTAATAAATTATTACGCTCAATTAAAAAGAGAAACGGCCGAAGATTTTCTGGCTTGTTAACCTAATTTCCTTTAAGATTTCACAGAATTTCTCTATTATTAAATTTTCTCCGCTTTGCAAAAAATATTATATCCAACAGTAGACAGGTAAGCGGAAGTTTATAATAATTATTATACACACCGTCATATGGTAGAAAATCAAAATGATTACTCAATAAGTTTAACAAGTACATACTCCTACTTAAGTACTTCATGTCAGTACAACTCAATAATATGGTCTCCTTACTACCAAGACCACACCGATCTAATAAAAAAAACTCAAAAGCGTTGCCTTAGGATCCTTTTTTTTTTTTTTTTATTTAATACCAAAAATTTACAATATTTCAACATCATAAGTGGTCTTAATACCTAATTAAGGTTTGGCTAGACAACTAGTTCGCGTCATTTACATAGTTAGATATTTAGAATATAAACAATGCCATTACAAATTTAAAAAAACATATTTATTTAGGTGAGCGCTGCGCGCAAGCACACAACGCTACTTAGCTACAGTAGACCTTCGTCTTACCCTGAGAGATTGAAACATTTTCGTATAACCTCTCTTTCTGTGCGTCGAAAGTATATCGAAATCACACTGCTTTACAAAATAATTCATTCTACTATCGACTCTCCTCATCTTCTCTCTTAAATTTCAATACTAGATTTAGAACTCCCAATCTCAAGTCTAAGTTGTTCAGTACTCAGATCCTTAAAAACAATACATCATATTACAATCCTGTAGCCAGAATGTGTCGTCAATTCAACTGAATTCTTGATTCAGCAGAGAGCAAAGACATTGATATCTTTGACCACAAATTGTATCGGTTCCAAAATCAATTGAAAACTATTTTGTTCTAAATTTAAATGCCGCTTTATGATTAAGAAAATAACTGTACTAAATAATAGTTAAATTGTATTATATACTTTTTTACGTGAATATTTTAATACTTTGTTGCGTATGTTTACCTATTTCGCTAAATTAATAGTATCATATTAGGCACATACCTACTACTTTTGGAAAGTAGCCTAGTACCTAACCAAATTTTTGCGTTCTTTATAACCAAATCTTGTTACATTCTATTGTTTGTGCTATGAAATAAATATATAAATAACCATGTAAGCCGATACTTATGAGTCCAATTAGCTTCACACTATATGTTTCCGGAACTTACAACTGTGGTCAACTTATATAAACAATTAAAAAGTAATTATGTACGTAGCTACTCCTGCTTTGGAAAATCGTCGTACAGTGAATGAAGTGATTGGTTAAGTATTGACGAACTCCGTAAAAATAACCGTAAACACCATATCATCTTGCACCACGATAATGCCAGTTCTCACACAGCCAGATAGACACATGCATTTTAGAAGGTGAAAAACCTTATGAGTCATCCTGCACTCCCGACCTGGGCCCCTATTCGGAGAAATGACATTTTATCTCGGTCACTGTCTCTCTAATTTAGAATTTAATGGGAGTGAGAGTGACCGAGATAAAATGTCATATCTCCGAATAGGGTCCCTGGCAACTTGTGACCTGTTTTTGATCCCAAAAATTAAGAACCAGTTACGTGGCCAACGATTTTCATCAGCAGAAGAGGCTGTCGAAGAGTATGAAAAACATGCCGAAGTCATCACAGAGGAATAGCATAAATGTTCTCAAAATTGGCTAATTCGTATGAAAAAGTGCATTTACGCAACGGTGAATATTTTGAGAAACAATAAATTCATTTATAGTAATTTTTCCATATTCATTCCGGAAACTTTTAGTGCGCCCACGGCAGGCAGGCGTTTACATAATTTTAATGGCAAAAATATTTTTTGCAGATAACTAATTCTGGAAGTGGCATAATTCGCACATTTCATATTAACATGAGTACGTCCTCATTCCCCAAATGTAAGTTAAGTTAAACACGAATATTTCCGCGGCTATTGCCGAGTTATGAAGCTTTTAATAGCTTCGCAGCTATAAAATTTGCATTTTTATTCAATATTAATAATGAAATTTTGTATATTGTAGACAAAGCTTATTTGGAGAGAGCAGTTGGGTAAAGAGAGAATGGCCCGCCTGGCTAAGCACTTCCAGCTGAGGTGGAGCAACTCAAAAACGTGTCAATATTTTAAAACTTTATGCAAAAAGAAAAGTTTAGTGCTTTCTAGAGTACGTTAGGAGATAAGTCAGATAACTTACTGCGGCAAGGCACTCAGCTGGTTTAAATATTTTATAGCTGTAATACGTAGAATGGAATTTTTAGAGTAGAGGTGTTCGTTTGTTTCATTCTAATTAAAAATATGATTCATATGGAATCAGGATTGCTTTCTCGATTTTAGCACCCAAGTATGAAGGTATATTTGTCGCGTACAAAATTAGAGGCTCAATTTGGAAAACTAATTAGTACCGAGCTTCGTAATCACGAGCGACATTCCTCATTTTAGCAGAGGCTCATGTCTAATATGATTCTTACTTAACTAAAAATATTAATTTCTCTGATATAATGTTCAATTTCTCTTTCAAGTTTTAATATTGTTTGTTTAACCTATTTCCTTCTCACAGACCTAAATTGTTGGTACGTATTACCATTGACATATAGAATAGAACGACATATATTTTGTTTCTCCTGATATTGGCTTAATTACATCAAAACCGTATAACCGTACTAACTGTCTGAATATTGTCATAACACTTACCGCGCTAGCATTCAGATCGATGTCTTCTAGAGTAAAATCGAATATAATGTCTCTTATCCTAATATGTTACTAGAAGAGCCGTTACACAAATCACAGAAGGCACCCATTATTTCAGTATTCGCACAATTGTGAAATAAACTTCACAGAAACAACGGAAACACGGAAGCCGGTAGAAAAATATACCGATACCGATTTAAAATAGGTACTATTGTTCCTCTTAGAGATTATTCGACAGCATAATTAAAATGTCTCGGTATGCATAAAAATATACTAAGGTGTATGAAACATAACATTTGATGTCCTTATACGCTGCCTTTCAATGTGATTATGATATAAGCCTACAGCCGACATGTCATTGGCTGAATGATTAAAGTACCAACTACGGCATACAAAATCACTCATTTTACGATACTTATGACTATGCTTTGTTAGAAAACATAATTATACGTGTAACAATGAATCCCGCCTTATTTTTGCATTTAATCAAGAACCAATGCTTAATGATTTAAAAAAAACTATCAGAACTGGTTTAATTCTATATCTCTTAGCTTTCACTTTGCTTTCGTTTGAACTCGACCGCATGATGCGAAAACCTTTCGATTGAAGATATAAAGATATCGATGGGGCTATTACAAGTACGTGCCAATCGTTCAAGTTGTGCCGAATCAGCCCATAAAACACGAGCTCGCCGGAAACGAAGCCTCTGGAATCCTTCAAACAGCCGACGGATCAAGGAAGCCTACCGCTTTATTTTATTACACGGCTGTACCTATAAATTGGGCACTTCGCGTTACGCAAATAGAAAGAAAATCTTTCGCCATAAATTGGACCAACAGCCAAACTCAAAAAGAGCTTCGATAACATCTCACAATAAATCACAAGTTCGTGCGTATTCTAGCAACACTAAATCAAGTCCTTATTCAAACATTTTAAACGGACTCTATCTACATCTTTTCAGCGGGTCTCTTGGATTAAGTGTAGGTATCTTAGCTATCAGGCTTATTATAAGTTGACGCTCCAAGCGGAAAATTCAAATTTACAATGTTGACTTTAAACCCTCGAGCTGAATAGATAAAATGAGGTATAAACCCATGTACTACTTATTTGACTCATTTTCCTCAAATTGCAACTTAACACAAAAGTTACATCACAAAAAAGAGACAACCATCTCATCGACATCGATTCACATTTTGACATCATCGTCCTTCCTCGAGAATGAAGTTTACTTCTCGGTCTGGTAGGTTTCGATCCGTTTGCTATTCTACCTTCCTAAGGATTTCAATTATGCGCAACGTCGCTGCCAGCCAGTCCATTCACCACGTAAGTGTCTGGAGATCTAGATTACCCTACGGCGATCGACTGCAAACACTCAGCAACCTCAGCGAAAGTTCAAAGCAACTCATAGCAAACGAGATCATTCCATATAAAGTGAAATAATTCTGTGCAAAGTGAATTGGAACCCCAACCTGAGGAAGTACGAGATCGATCGATGTGTAGCTTTACGATTGACACAATCGCGGAGATAGGTGTCCAATGGCGTATAAAATGAAATAAAGCAAGATAAAAACGTGCTTACAAGGCTGTTTATTTTATGATGTGCGTTTTTAGTATCTCTATTTACTCCTCGGAAACACACGACGTCATTACCTTATCTTTTTATGAACATTGTTCTGAAAACGATTGCTTTCGTAGGTCTTACTTTACTATAAAGCTTTTCTATTGGTGTCTATTTCAAAAACTATTGTGTCTTTTATTGACATAAAAGTTAAACAACGATATGTTATCTTTTTGTCTAAAAAATTGAGGTGAAAATGAAAATTGAGGTTGTTCAAAAAAAAACAGGTGAGCGACATTTTCTCTTGATCATGTCGCACACCTGTTGTTAAGCGTACCGCATGCCCATAACAGTTCAATGCCACCAAAAATTTTGAACTTCAACAGCTCCAAACTCTTCGCGGCACCGCACTGTGCTCGTCACCCGAGATATTAGATGGTAAATCTGTGTATGCCCAGTAATTTCGCTGGAAACATTACCATTCAATCCGGACCACATTACACCTAACCCTACATTTCATTTCATTAAGCTCAAAATCTGATCAGCTTTCTCGGTTAAACGAGAGCAATCATATAGTTTAGTGAGAGACTGGCGCCGGAGCGTCGCGCCGTGGCAGTCCCGTAGGCGCCATTCTTCTGGAGTCTGAGGTCTGAACAGCTGGCGACAAGACAACAACAGGGTCGGTGTCCTCGCTTGACCCCCATCCTGGTTCACTACTATGAAATTACGCAATCTAGGATGAATATCGAGCTGATACCGTTTTACTTTAATCGTAATTTTTACAACGAACATGCAATGTTACGATTGGATTAAGTAAGCATACATGCATTTATTATACTAAATTAATTAATTACTTTATTGATCAAAACCATAATTTAGTGTAAATACTAAGTGAACATATACACAGTTTGTCCAACAAGACGAAACATTGGTATAAACAATTAAGCGCGCGCCATTTTAACCATTTTAGAATAAGAATGAGCCCAGCACTATTTATCCGTCAATTAATTTTCCACTTTTTTCACTGTTTTTTTTTTTAAAATTATTTATATTGTATTATCGTTTCGTTGTTTTTTTTCTTCTCTTTATAAAATCCTCGCATTTTGTAGAAGCGCATATTTTTCAAAATATTCAGGAACTGCAGCATGTTGAGTTTTTATCCACTGTGTGGCTAATTGCCTATGCATTTGAAAGGAACACGATATAAAATAAAAAAATATAGAGGTTATGTGAAGCTGTGTGACTTCTGGACAGATACAACGATCTTATAAACAGTATTAGTTTCTAATGAATACCATGAAACTCTAAAAAGGCTTCACATAACTATTTTAAGTGGTACCAATAAAAAAAAGAGCGTGGTAGAAAAATAGAGTGTCGAAAATTCGAAATCGGCTGTAGAATGAGTCAAGAACTCATTTCGGATAAGGTAAAAAAAATATGAAAATATTGTCATGGGTTGAGTTAAGAACATATTTTTAAATTTTAGGATGATTTATTAATATTTTTTTTTTTTTTTGTCAATAACGGAATAATCCACTAGATAATCTGCCCGCTTATGGACCGTTTGGGCCGGTACTGATTTGCTCAATGTCTGCCCGGTGCCGAGATTACCTATAGTAGTGATAGTATAAACCTATAGTACATGGATAGTCAAAGTTGGTTCTTGTCGGGGAAAAAAATATACCTGTATTTCAAATTTGTCTTCATTATCATGTGCTGTACTGATTAGTGGAAAATAAACCATGTCAATATGGCTCAATTGCAAAATTTATTCGCCATATGTATCCACATAACGCTGCTAATAACAATTATTGTGATTCTCGCCAAATCCGCTCGGGATGTTTGTGCTAATTCCCCCAGTCTGATTTGTGCACCCTCGCAAAGTTATTAGGTACTGATTAATTTTGTACGAACAATCGCCCGATTCAGGGCAGACGGCGGATCCCGCATCCGTCATGAATGAAACATAAGATGACTGCCATCATTCTTAACTTTGCTTTCAACATCTTTCAACAATGTTTATCTATGAAATGTTTGAGACGCGTGTCATGAGAATACGAAAATCATCACCATCATCAGCGACACTACATCCAATGCTGAGCAAAGGCCTCCCCTCAAGTAGGGGGTTTGCCATAATCCCCACGTTTGGCCGTTCTGGTCGCAGTTTTAGGACATTCTCGCGTCAAGTACCTACGCGCTTAGATAGGTATACCTAAGTATAGCTAGGTATATCTGTTTATAGACGGATAATAGCGAAGTGCCAACGGGAACAAGATGGCGTTTGTATATCTTGTATACTTACGTTTGTGGGTTTAACTAATATTCGATGATAACTTCCTAAACGAAGGTTCTACGATTTTTTAAATTTTTAGTCGTCAGCATATTTTGATTGGTGGGGAACTTCCCCCAAAAAGAGGGAAATTTGCTGCGGCGCGATACATCGGTCGATTTTGATAATGTCTCGATTCTAAACATGAATTTTGGCGAAACTTGGTATACAGGTTCTACGATATTATATTTTTTTTATTTGTCGGAGTTTTTTGATATTCAAAACTTATGTTAAGAATCGAGCACTGAATGCTTGTGCCAAATATTATCAAAATCAACCGGTAAATGGCGCCGCAGCAAACGTTTTTTCAAACGCAGCCCTTTTTTGGGGAAGTACCCCACCAATCAAAAATCTCCGACGACTAAAAAATTCTATGAAATTGTAAAATGGCGATAGTGCAAAAAAAGTTAGTGCTCGCGAGGTTTACCGTGCGCAGAACTACTTGTTTATATACGGTCCTGTTGACTTACGAGGCCTTAACAACAAAATATTAGACCATATAAATTTTTGAGTATTTCAGTCAATATTTAAGTCAAATATGTTTATTGCTACAGTACGCTATTATCTTGTAAAGGCTGACAGATATTCTTTCAAGCTTTTAATTCAAGTTTTATGATCACAAAAACTCTTGAAGTAAGACAGGTTTCTACTTTGTTGAAAAGCAATATTTCTACTCCAAATTTGCCGGAATACAAGGGAGGTTGAATGTCAAGTTCCTAAACTGTAGACAGATGAACGCATGAACAATAGCGGCCCGCATTTTGCCAGACGTTTCATTTCGGACACTGAACATTAATTTTATTCCGACTTAAATTGTCAAATTTTATTTCGCAAATTGGCGCTTGAGACGCAATCTCAGTGATAATCGTAAATTGTTTGTAAGCTTAAAACTTGATTCATTGCTTAGGTCCAATTACTTAGATACTTACAAACAACAACTTATTACTTATTAAATTTTTACTTACAATTACTTAGGTACTTGCTGTCTGGCTATCTGTTTAGACTACGGACATATTCTAGGGCACTTGTACTGATCATTACTAAGAGGGCCGAGGGAGAACGACATATTTCTACGGAACAGCTGATTCTTTTTCACGATATCAGGGTTGGTACCTTCGTAAAAGTTATTTATAATGACGAGTCAATGATGTCCAAGAATTACAGTCTGTCGTATAACCGAACATCCAGTAAAAAAATTCAAAGAAAATCATAAATCCGGTTCCAGTTTGATTTCCGGTCGGGCCGGTGCTTGAACGGTAAATTTGAAATTTTGCTCTGGGTCTGGGTATTAGTTGCCCATGTCTTTGTATGTGTTCCACGGCATCCTTGCCACGGGGTATCGTAGTACGAAATTTGGTAAAGTTTTTGGTATTTCAGCATTTTGCAGCTTCTGAAAATAACACATCAAAGAGCAAATTAAAAGAGTACTAAAATTGCACTACTCTGAATATTTTGCTAAAAGCAGTTCTGATCAAAAGTTAAATTGATAGATAGAAAGAATATTCCAACAAAATTGTTAGAGTATTTTGTGCTATATTATTATAATGAATTGTATCTAAAATATTCAAACCTTTTCAAAAGTTCTGCTCTTGGTATTTGAATGCTTAGTGTACCTGTACCTGTATAGCGTGACTACACAGTATTCACGACAGGGATGTGCGATCCGATCGTATTTGATCCGATTTCAAGAATCATTATGGATCGTAAAATTCCAATCCAGTATATGAATCGGATTGCATATCTAAAAAAAAATTCTAAAAAATATCGATCCGAAAGATGGAATGGAAGCAAATCAATAAGTACTATCTATGTATCAAATTATTACTTATAAACAGCTATTTTCTATGTGTACAACTTTATGAGACAATAAAAAATATTATTATTATTATAATATTTTATTTTTAACATGCAAATCAATCATCTCATGCAATTAAACTTACGCAAATTAATACTTATCTATAAATGCCAACCTTCGTTTGAAACTTTAAACTTTTTTAAAACAATATTTTTGAAAGACGATTTGTGATGCATCTGTGTTCTTACCCAATAGATCCGTTCATCAGTGTATCAAACTGCAGAAAAAGACTCGCCAGCTGATTTAGCAAAAGTGCCGTGATGATACATGTTTACATTATTTAACTTAGACAAAGTTCAAATTTCAATAACAGTTCGTAAACACTATATTTTATTATGTTACTTATACACACGAGCACACGATTTATTCGATCATCGTGATCCGATTTCTGAGGTTATTCAATCGATCCACTGGAAAATCGAATGGCTTTCAAACGATCTAAAAATCGGATCGGATCGGCACATCTCTAATTCGCGACGCTTTTCGCTACTCCTTTTAGCCATGTGGATTGGATTTGAATTTACGATCAGCTTTCATATTGAAAGCTATATTTGGCTTTCATGTTTTACCTGAATCAGCTTGTGGTTTTCTATTATTATTTATACCTTACGGGCTCGCTCAATGAGAGTCTTTCGCTACTAAGATATTTATAAACCAACCCCCAAGCTCAAAGGCAAGATAGTTGGATTTAGTGATTAGGTGCTTACAAAACTGGAAGCTCGAATAGATTAAGGTGTCTAGCGTCTGGACCTTTGGAGGTAAAATATTAATCCGTCGAAGAGGTCGGCGAATGACCGAAGAGAAAAGCCTTTTTTAAAATGCTGGGACCTTCACTGACTCGAAAGTGACTTTGCTGCAGACGGCTTTTGTTAGAGATTCGCATGCTTAAGAAAAGCTTAAGCTGAAACGAAAAGATTAACAATGGTTACTGCCAATTAGAAACAATATATAAAAAGTATGTACAGATAAATGTCGTAGGATTCGAGGATTTTTTAAAGGTCGCTGTTGTGGTCACTATTAATCAATAATATTTTTTATCTATATTATGTGTATATAATTTTTTTTTATACAGTATGCTATGTGGATATCGACAATTATGAAAAATAGTATACTAATTTTGCTTTACTTTTACTGAAATTCCGCTATTCAATTTTATGCAAAAATTATTTGATATATCAAATACTTTTATGATTTGAATTTAGTTTTTCGGTATTTTAAATTTAATCTTTAGTGTGATTTTGTATATTTAAATATTTATATATAGATTTTGAATTTAGAAGTCTGATATTACGAATTAGCTCTACGTTTGACTCTAGATAAATCTACATTATTTGTGCGCCCTTAACTTCAATATTTAGCTGAATGAGCAGAGCATGTGACAGCAATCCTAACTAATAATATAATTCAGAGGAATATAGCCGCAGGCGTATCAGGACCAATAAAACTTCGAGGCATAAAAATGAATATGTCCGTCTTGAGGAAAAAACTTAGATTGCGCGATTCAGAACTCACTACATTACAACTTTACTGCCAGTCCATACAATCCGTCAAAAAGTGCACAAAATCGCAGAAGAGATATTTTTTTTACTTATCTTTCTCTTATCTGTGACAAAAATGGATCAACGCCATCTAGCGAACTATAGGACTATAACAGTCTAAGTAACTAAGTCCCTCTATCTGGATGTTCAACGCGTTATCACAGCTAAACGGCTGAACGGATCTTGACAATTTAAATAAGGAGTTATATCACAAAGATCGACTTAGGATACTTTTTATGTCCACGCGAACGAAGTCGCGGGTAACAACTAGTAACATAATATATTAGCTGAGAAAAAGCTCGCAAAAGTTGTTGGTATGAATATCAGACCACCCTGGCTGCGAGTTTCCTGCACGCCTTTTGATTTGCCGCGGCTGCGCGAGTGGCGTGCTCGGCTGCATTCGATATGAGCCTGAGAACAACGTAACCATTGTTAACTGCTGTTGATAAGCTCGAAAGAATCCGACAAGTTGCTTCTTTATCCGTGAATCAATGCTGAGACATTCCTGTTTATATGGTTCTCCGAATTTGCATAAAATCTTTCGAGTATTCGCGGACGCAAGCACCATTTAAGATATTAAACTGTTTTTGTTAAAGAAAAATGCGTGAAAACAAAATGGCGTATTCTCGCGTAAAATAATACTTATTTCATGTTGAATTCGGAGCACATTGTAAGAGTTGTTTATTACATGGAAATATTAGAGTCACGCTTATGTTTGTAAAACGTAGTGCTAAAGTATTTTAACAAACAATTTAAACTTTAGCTGTCATAAAGATTTTTTGTAGGTTCGAAAAGAAATTCACGCTCTTTTGTCACTCTTTTGTCAGTTCGATCTTCGCTTTGTCCAAAAGTTGTTTGAATGATATGTTTGCGAACGTTTTATTGATGGTTTGGAGGTAGCATGGCCATTTATTTACAGCTGGACCCGAATAAATCTCCCAGCAGTGTTGCCAAAACTGTAATCATTCATTTCATCCGAAACGTTTGCTGTAGGTATTTCAGGATTTCCAAATTATTGTGCGGACGCGAAGAAATTCGCAAACGTTGAACCAATTAACTTAGCAGGCATTTGGAATACTACTTGATTGAAGTTACCCGTCCGTCTTCCATTGTTGTAATATTTTATAATTAAAATTTGTGATGTACTTACCTATTTCACGATATTATATTATTATCAGACGTGATGGCAGTCAAACGCAAGCCTATAAATAATTTTAAAAAAAAGTTAATTTCTCTATAAAAGCCAAAAATGAATAGCGAGACATTTTTATTCATATTTGTGCGTTATAAAAAAGCGTTGGCGCGTTATCAGCCTGAAGCGAACGTACACATGCAACGTGGCAAATGAGAAGTGAAAACTCACAAACAAAAAACAGCGGATTTTTGTGAAAAATTTAAAATTACGCGTGGTCTTAATTTTATGTTAACGCCACCATTTTTGTTATTACATATTTTGCCAACACATTGTGTTCAAACTCTTTGTACAAACACTACTGCAACTATTAGTTTCAGCAGTATGTTTTTAGGGTTTCGTAGTTATATTTCTGAATTAATTCCCTTTTCAGCGATGTGGACCTATAAAATAAAATATTATTACCAAAAATATTACGTCTGGTCTGCTTCAAGTTTTTTTATGCCATTATATTTTGGTCTTCAACAGTTCAAAACGTCGCAGCGACAATGTACTGCGCTCGGGACCTTGAAATAAGATGTTAGCCCCCGAATACTGAAACGCTTGTTAACTTTGACGACAGATTAAGTCTATTAGTCTATTGCTGCCTTTGTCATTTGCTTAGTGCCAGACAAAGGCAGTATTAGAATTAATCTGTTGTCAAAGTTAACGAACGTTTCAGTATTCGGGGGTATAATATAAAGTAGTATAATCTCTTAATGGCCCGTGATTTCGGTGGGACAGTATCGTTCAATGCAGAAACACAATAATGTATTTGCACATAATGTAAATCTTTATTCAGATCGAAGTGTTCATAATTATTTGATTTTTATCGACATGAAAATACTTGGGTTAGCTTACTACGCATGTATATTTAGAATTAATCTATACAAAATAATAATCCGGTAAGTCTTTCTTGAGTGAAAATGCTATTTCACTCAAGAAAGACTTACCACATCTTTGTTGCAGGCACAGATATATTTTTTTTCTTCTGTGGTGGCAGTATTACCTACGAGTATTTACAGTATAATGTTATATGTGACATGGCGTAAGCGAGTCCATGTACTTAAAGACTCATTGTTTGTTGTGACCGACAAGCCGGGTTAGTTAATACACCGGTAAGTAAGTGGGTGCTGCGGTCGGCGTCGGAAGCCTCACCCGTGCCACCAGGCATTTCGCTCGAAACCGGAACACCCTCTTGTCTGGCTTCCTTCAATTTACCTAGTTTTCACTGAACATTACAGTCCCTATAGTACCAAGTTGTTATTTTGAAGTTAGCACTGAAGGCATGAAGTTACTGTTCGACTTCAAAGCCCTAAATAAGCCGATAGCCTTTGCGGTTTGTAACTAAAACTAATTATTTTTAGCTCCCTAGATGAGAAAAATCGCAACCGCCGGCAGAAATCGGCAGTGTCGTATCAAGAGCATATTTTGAGAAGGTAACATAGAAATAAATATTCAATTAAGTTAGTTAATTGTTTGTTTCTTAGTCATGGAAAAAAGTTTATTGTTCATGCTAATCTCTACTAATATTATAAATGCAAAAGTAACTCTGTCTTTCTGTCTGGGTGTTAGTCGCGTTTTCAGACTAAGCGGCTGAACGGATTGACCTGTATTTTTGCATAACTATGTATATGACGGATATAGGCAACTTTTTTTTTTATAAGTCGTGAGTAACAGTTAGTAGTTATATATAATTGCAGATATGACTACCCTTTGCAGTCATAATAGCCAACTTATAGAAAGTGAGACTACGTCGAATGCAACGTGCTCGAACAAAAACCACACTTATTGAATGGAGTCATTTTATAACATCGATTATGCCCGCATATTCGATTATCCGTCACAATAGAGATTTAACAATAGCATGTTACACAACAAGTATGTTTTGAACCCCAAACATGCAACAAAAAACGTGGAGATTACGGACAAAAATGAATGAAAAAATACCATGTTGGATTACGCACGGAAGGAACCTCCCTTAAAGTCCTTTCTGTTATGTTAAATGGCCTTCAATGATAGTAATACGGACTAATCTGAGCAAGTTTAGTGATTTATTTTGGTCACATCTGCTGGCAAATTGTTTCCTAACATTAGAGTTTAATAAGCTCTAATACGGTAGATATACTTTGGATTTATTTATGCCATTGCTATTACGTAGGTACGTAGGTACTATCATAGAGGTTTATTCTATTTTATCATGAATACTTATATATTTTAATAAACTTCAGCAGACACAGTTTATTCGCAGCTTTGTGATGGATAAGACAATTAACTTACTTTCCTCTATTACGTCATTTAGTATGTTCGTGACCAAAATGCTGGCCTATATGTCAGCCAGAAAATAAGCCTAGTATCCAACGGGGTAACGCGGCTAGCATTTTGGACACGATGCTTGAAATTAGAGATCATTTAAACTATCTAGTTACTAAGACTTTGATAGTTTAAGCGATGTCTGATTACTTTTAGATTATAGTTAGTGTGTAGTTATAGTCTATATGTTGTTACAACAAATTAAATTATTAGCGAATAAAAAAAAGGTAAAGAGATATTTAGTCAACGAATTGTTGTAATTGAAAGTAAGAAAGCGGGCAAATAAAAATAAAAACGCGTAACGAAATCATTTGTCAAGCCATCGATTGGAAAGCTCCCTGCTGGTCGTATTGCGGACTTAATTTCCATTACAAATGCGTCTAATTTCCTGAACTATGACGGCATTGAATATAAAAGGGAGGCGAAATTGATAAAGAGTTATTTTAGTAAAATATAATGAGCAAGTATTACATTAAAAAAATAAAAATAATTGTAAAAGAGCTAGATGACAAAAATGGAACCTGTCTGTAATTTGTCTTACTTTAATCAAATAAAAGTATAAATACTTTTGCATCAATTAAGCCGTGTTAATTTCACAAGGATGATCATGTTGTGTTAATAAAATACCAACACACATCCGAAGGGTTGGGAAATGGGAGAACAAATAAACTTGGTAACAAACATTCCGCGAACAAAGCCCAAGTCTTATTAAATTAATTCGAGTACACGGAATACGTAAATAAAATCTATTAGCCGACAACAACAGCCCATGGAGTTGCCGGTGAAGATTTTGCGCGTATTTGTGTTTGATGTCGCTTTTGTAATGCTTAAGCCTTTGATTGCTTTGTATTTGTAGTATATCGTATGGCAGAGAGGCTTAGACAGGAATTTGTTTCATATTCATTCAAAATATTATGTAATGTTAGAAACTATCCATATATATAACTAGTTGTTACCGACTTTTATGTCCACGCGAACGAAGTCGCGTAATTAAAGTAAAGTATCCCATGTCCATCTTTGTGATATGCAGTTACTCTATATCAAATTGTATCGGGATTCGTTCAGCTGTTTAGTCGTGATAACGCGACAAAAATCCAAACAGAGATACAAAGTTACTTCGTATAGTTCGCTAGATGACATTGATCAATTTTTGTGCATTTTCTGACGTTTTGTATGAACTGAAACTTGTAATGTAGGGAGTTTTGAATCGCGCAAGCGAAGTTTATTCCTCGAGACGAACGTATTAATTTCCATATCTCGAAGCTTTAATGGTTCTGATACGACTGCGGCTATATTTCTGTGAATTACAATATTAGTTAGGATTAGGATTACCTGTTTATATTGATAAATAAATGTTCCATTCTGAAAATATTTATTGTTCTTTGACATGCCCGTCAGATAGGATAAATAAATAATCAAAGACATGCCGAGATAATACGAGTCATGATGATAGGGTCGACGAGTATATAGTGGTAATGCGTAAAGAATATTTTTCTTGAATGATCATTACAATTAAATGTGAAAATGAATGTAAATTAATTAACAAGTGAGAACTATGGTGATATTCAAACTTTGATACAAAAGATGAAAAGTATTATAGAAGTATAATTAAGCTCTCTGGTATGCACTCAACATGCTTTATATCTACTGGTGCTCGGTTAGACATACTGTAGCTAGGATATCAGAGCAAAAATTTTTTTTTTATCGGGCAAACCCTAAAATCGTGTAAAAAATAAGATGCTCCGTAGAAAAATGTCATTCATGCTCGACGAATTCTATGGAACAGCAATTTTTTTAGAGATTTCTTTGTTGGTACCATAGTCAAAGTTGTTCATGAGTTGAGTACAATGAAATCCTATAATATGTCCGTCGTCTAACTGACCGAGCACACTATAAATCATAAGCTTAATTATACAAACTGTTTTATGACCCTTACTAGATGCATCAGGAAGCTTCTGTACACAGTAATACCGACTTATTGCTCCATTGTGGAACTTTTGGCATACAGATCATGGCTCATCGACTTTTATTGGAGGGGACATCGACAGCCGACCATAAATCGAAACCGGTGACTGACTTAATGGGCCGTACACGCTTTTTAAAATCAGTTGTGAGAAGTTACGAAAGGTCTTCCGTCATTATATATTCAGTTACACCCTATTACTCCAAAAACTGTGTTTGAAATAAATCTTTAAAAAAATATTGTGAGATACAAAATATCCGTACCCTTTTTTATTTAATAAGAATTAACTAAGACGCCAGTATATTAAAACGTGAACTGAAAAGAGTATCGATTTAAAAGGGTCGCTAACAAGGAGCAACACGATGCATTCAATAGAGGGAAAGCAGCCGTAGAAGGCCGAGTAAGGCGATAACGAACGTATGTTAGGGTAATACAACAGTCTAAGATAAAAATGCCTTATATGAAGGGATTAAGGTCGAAACGTACTGGCATTGTTCTGTATTATATGCGGATGGATGCAACTACACATTGCCTTTGAATTCCCTCGTGATGTCACGTTTTGCGCGACGAAGCACTTCGTACCTTGCACATCAAGTGGGATTCGAATGTTGGCTCCGTGCTTCGTGCGATAGTTATCTCCACCTAGGTTATATTAAGCATACATATTTATACGAAACTTTATTTGAAGGCTTGAGAGCAGTAACAAACTAGAGGAAAAGCTCTGGAAAAGGGAAAGATGTAGTTCTCGCAATGTCGATAAAATCGCCGAAACTTTGCGTTAGATGAACTTGGTCTCTTTGTTCCAAATGATAGGATATCGATCCTATTATTCAGAGCAAGGTATGTATACAGTGGTGGAAAAACGGAAAATAACGTTTTTTCTTACATTGAATAATAATATTGTACGGCATAAAAAAAGGAAACCGAAAATTCAGCTGTGCGACAAATTTTTATGGCACGCGTACTGATTTTTTTCTGTGTTTCCTTGCAATATTTAGTAGTACAACCATTGTCACCAATGGCGGCGGAGATGGCAGTAGCGATCGAGATCTCAACAAAAATATCAGGTACATTGTCAAACATAGGAAACCGTATAATATTTAAAAAGTAGAATAATGATTGAGTCAGATCTCAGACAAAAAACCGATAAACCAAAATCTTAAATAATTGACAAACATAAAGAGACGTCCAGTCAAGCAACATTGAAAAGACAACACTTTTGCCACAAAAATAAGACATGTTTGCGATTTTACACATTCTGGCGTGGAGCATTTCCCGTGGCCCGCAGTGAATATAAAGGAGGATATCTCTCAAGCCTGCATGAGACGCGTCGCTACCCGAACATTATTGGGTTCATTCATATTATGTCATCTGCCATATGTAGTGCTATTTAGATACCGTTTAGTGTTTACTGTACCGACGTACATTTTAGAAATAGCTGGAAATTGGTATGAGTAATATTGGTAGAGAAAAGTGCTACGTAATGGATAGGTCTAACGCTGATTTTATCAAGTAAACCGAGAAAACAATATAACCAGTAGATAACATTGTCTTTAAAATAAATCTCACCGCGTCGGATGCGGGACGAGGTAATAAATCACGCTTACGATTGGCCGTTTCTGAATTAATGCGTACAATCCGCGCCTGTGATTGGCCCGCTCCTAGAGGCAGCCAATTAAAGGCATTCAAATATTATTTAAAATATATATCAATCAAAATATTATTTTCGTGAGAAGGGAATAGGTATGATTTGTCTACTAGTTACAACTATAATTATGTCAATGATCTGTGAGGGAACCTGATATTCCTCAACTCAATCTTGCTCAAGTTAACATAGAATACCTACCTAAGCAAACCTTTGTAGTTTATGTATTTGCTTTACGGACGAGCTTGAGTAATGTTAAGATAATTAACCTGTTTGATCATGAAGGGTAACGGCGGAGCTGTTTTTACTAATTTACTTGGGATACCACTTACTGTAGCACCTTACTTGCTTATAACTAATTCAGTCCCATTATTTTTGTTTATGAAAACACGGTGATGACATAATGGATTTTTGGGCCTATGTTATTAACTAAACAGCATTATTTTTGTTTATGAAAACACGGTGATGACATAATGGATTTTTGGGCCTATGTTATTAACTAAACAGCATTATTTTTGTTTATGAAAACACGGTGATGACATAATGGATTTTTGGGCCTATGTTATTAACTAAACAGCATTATTTTTGTTTATGAAAACACGGTGATGACATAATGGATTTTTGGGCCTATGTTATTAACTAAACAGCATTATTTTTGTTTATGAAAACACGGTGATGACATAATGGATTTTTGGGCCTATGTTATTAACTAAACAGCATTATTTTTGTTTATGAAAACACGGTGATAACATAATGGATTTTTGGGCCTATGTTATTAACTAAACAGCATTATTTTTGTTTATGAAAACACGGTGATAACATAATGGATTTTTGGGCCTATGTTATTAACTAAACAGCATTATTTTTGTTTATGAAAACACGGTGATGACATAATGGATTTTTGGGCCTATGTTATTAACTAAACAGCATTATTTTTGTTTATGAAAACACGGTGATAACATAATGGATTTTTGGGCCTATGTTATTAACTAAACAGCATTATTTTTGTTTATGAAAACACGGTGATAACATAATGGATTTTTGGGCCTATGTTATTAACTAAACAGCATTATTTTTGTTTATGAAAACACTGTGATGACATAATGGATTTTTGGGCCTATGTTATTAACTAAACAGCATTATTTTTGTTTATGAAAACACGGTGATAACATAATGGATTTTTGGGCCTATGTTATTAACTAAACAGCATTATTTTTGTTTATGAAAACACGGTGATAACATAATGGATTTTTGGGCCTATGTTATTAACTAAACAGCATTATTTTTGTTTATGAAAACACTGTGATGACATAATGGATTTTTGGGCCTATGTTATTAACTAAACAGCATTATTTTTGTTTATGAAAACACGGTGATAACATAATGGATTTTTGGGCCTATGCTATTAACTAAACAGCATTATTTTTGTTTATGAAACATGTTTTTGAACATGTTTTTGTTTTTTTGTTTTGTATGTTTACTGTGATAACATAAAGGATTTTTGGGCGTATGTTATTAACTAAACAACTTTATTTTTGTTTATGAAAACACGGTGATAATATAATGGATTTTTGGGTCTATGTTATTAACTAAACAACATTATTTTTGTATATGAAAACACTGTGATAACATAATGGATTTTTGGGTCTATGTTATTAACTAAACAAAATATTTACAAAGTAGAAAAATAACTACTTAGCCTACAACACAAAATGATCAGTTGGATTGCTCAAACACCATTGAGGGTCTAAGGGAAATATAATCCAAATGCTCAAGCTAGCAGTGCACCCCGCATCTGGCAGCATTATCATGTTATATGACAATTCTTATGCGTCGCGCCTGAAAAACTGCAGAATTTTGGTCAGCCAGCACTTATTGGCATTTTATTTATTTTCAAACTTATTACGCAGTATACCAAATATGAAAACATGCAACACTGTATAAATGTTGTACTAGGTGAGTACCAACTGTTCAAGCTGCCGGTTTGCAGTGTGTAATTAATCGCTAATGCTATTCTAGCTGTATAATAGTTATTATTATATACGCAGTTAGAAACACCTGTCCTTAAACATTTACGCGAAATTCAATAACATCTAAAGCAATTTAGAAGTTTGCGAATGGAAATTGCATATTTATTAGCTCAATATTGCAAGCTTCTCTCATTTTGCTAAAACCACAAAACTGACATTAAAGCGCGCTATCACTATTTTATTATTATAATTTATTTAAACATTTTCCACGTTTGAATCGAGTTCTAAAATACAAAATTATTAATAAGCAATGTTCTTGTATATGATGTGCGCCAATTTACAAAAAATCAACAAAGCTGGATGACAACCAAAGTAAAGTCTCTAACTAGAGATAAATAATGTTTTATTTATGTTTTATCATAGAAAATGTTATATGTTCTAACTTTCCAATTATATTATAGTTTACATTATTTTATTTCCCTGTCTAATCACTATTTATGGCGAACGTAGAAATATATTATAAGAATGTAAAATATGTTCACTGTTGGCGTATCTCAATAAATAAATAAATAAAACCTATATTTTTTTATCGCACAATAGATTTCATCACCACAAAACCTATGTAAATTCTAGTACAACACACATAAATCTGCACAAGAGGTATCACTTAAGTGGATGTCACCCGCATCACTGTCAGCCCTGTCGGACCCCAGCTTTATTTGCATCTCACCCACGCTATATTAAAACGATTTGAATTACCCACGAACCGAGTTAAAAAAAAAAACCTGTGGTACTACTGGATCGCTTGGTAGTTCGACGGAAAGTTTTTGCCAGTGGTACTACTGGTAGTACCACGGGAAACAAACGGAATAAACAGTGCTAAAAAATACGTCGACTTTCTAATAAAATATCCAGGATGTAAAATGCCGACGTGTACAACCCTAAATATACATATTAATAATAAATATAATACTAGCTGCTACCCTCGACTTCGTTCGCGTAGACCAAAAAAAAGTAGCTTAAGTTCATCTCCGACCACTAATCTATATCTGTGCAAAAATGTAGGTCGTTCCGTTCAGCCGTTTAGCCGCGATAAATAAAATATATAATATAACAAGTAATACATAAAATACCTGACTGCAAAATGTAGCCTATGTCACTACGGCCGCAAGGTTGAATCCAAAGACACCTACTAGGCAAAATCGATCAAGCCGCTTAGGATACAGGAAGTAATATAGGAACACACATACTTACATACACCTCCCACATAATATTACCCTCTTTCTAAGGCAGTCGGGTAAAAAACATTTAAAACATGAGCATTATTTGAGGGCTGTTTTTCTAAACATTCCCTTAGTAATTTTGCCAATCTAATTAGCTTCTTTCAAGCATTTATAGAATATCACTATGGTGCCCATCAAATGCTTGTATCGACACGCTCTTGTCCGTTTATTATGGTATACTCTTGACAATTCATCTTCATGCCGACACAAAGTCTATAATTATCCGTTATTAGTATTTTTTATATTTATTGACTAGAAATTTTCCACTCACATTCCGAGTAGACATAATAACACTTTAGCTTCTATTAAAGTGTAGAAAAATTAGACATTCGTGAACCGATACTTAAAGTAATAGTATACAATACTTTTCAATCACATTTTCTTTCTGTTTCTACAAAATACAACTTCCTTCCAATATAATATTTTGTATGTTTTATATGCTAGGCGTTTAGCCACAACTCGCCTGTAATGTTGTAAGGTGACGGTGTGGTCGAAAATGGTAGACACCTACTGGGAGACTACTAATAGAACTGGCTTTCAAGTGCGGCTGCCGAACAGACCCAAGGTAGCCAAGCAAAATAAACTTATAGAGCCTCTCTTTTATGAAAAGTAGAGTAAATTGTATTATAACCCTCTACCTACATTAATTGTCAAGAGCATGTCGGGCCATGCTTAGTAGGGTTCCGTAGACGCGTAGGACAGTTGAAGTGTTTAAGTTTTTTCCGATTATCTCAAAAAGTTATAATTACAAGTTGCCAGAAATAATTTTAAAATAAAGTTTCTATTGAGAAGATTATATTATTGTTTTTAGAAGACTATAAGTTTCTGAGACGCATAGTTTAGAAATGGCAGGGGGCGGACACATTGCAAGCTACTTTGTCGGCCATATTTCCCAAGTGGTACATCTGCTGAAAACTTGGTGTATGAAACCTTACCTTAATTTTGAAACCCCTATTCAATGATTCCCCTACATGTAGGGGATAGGCGAAAATTGTTTTATTATCCTCACTTTACATCGTATAACATCCCTTTCGTACGATATCGTCGACGACGATATGGCCGTCGATATCGTCACCATCGCGGGTCGAAACTGGATTAGATTGGCACAGGACCGAGGCAGATGGCACAGCAAGAGAGAGGCCTATACCCAGCAGTGGGATAAGGAAGGCTGTGGATGATGATGATGATGAACATCCCTTTAATAAAAATTATGTTTTTTTTTATTATTTCCAAATTGTTAACTCTAAAAGACTTCTTCAACGACTTGATGAAGTACAGCAAAAGTAATAACTCATTCATTCATCACCACTTTACAGTGAACGGGTGCGTCGTTATTAAACAAAAAAAAAACATTAATTTTATTTTTTGAAACTTCAGGTCTATACTTACACTAACCTTGTGCAATATTTAATGCATGTACGTATATAACTTTGGAAGTTAAGAGGCTGAGAAGGATTCAGATAGACAGACGGATATGACGAAATTATAACGGTTCCTTATAGTACTACGGAACCCTAAATATAGCTACAGTCATTACGTTTCTACACATTATAATGGAAGTGTCTATCTGTTTGAACATATTCATGAAAAATGGCTGAACGCAACTTGAATAATTTTTTGCAAAAAAATAAAATGCGACATATATAGGATACCTTTAGTTCCGGGAGCCCTTAAAAAAGCTGAACAATTACATAACCTGATACAACCTAGTTCAATAAATTTCCGGCAAAGCGTGCCCGAAGTGCAATTACTATAAAAACACTAATTACCCTTTTGAAAGTTAACGACTCCATTGCATTTTACAAGCGTCCAATTTTACGAGGTAGCCACAATGATAATTAATTTTATAAACGTTCATCGACGGTTAAATATTCTTCAGACAGATACAGGAAATGACTCATATAACGCTCGTATAACTTATTTAAATTCTTGGTCGCGGGTGCTTCAGTTTCACGGCTCGATTTATAGGCAATTGTGGTAGAAGTTAACCGACGAAAATACGTTGGAATAAGTTAGGAGTGGAATACATTAAGGATACATCTCAGGTGTGTAGGTGACGGGGACAGAATACAAAAGCTTCCGTTGGGAAGTCACCGGGGTAGATTTCTGATCCATAATACGCAATAGCTCTTTGGGCTTGGTAGATAATCTCTTTAGGTCCTTACATACATGTGAAACTGATAATAACATATCATCATGATTGAAAAGAATGATCGGTTTATTATAGAACAAATTCTTCCGTTTAGTTTTAGCTTGAGCTATTATTTTGTTAGTTTAATTTAATTTAGTGTAAAAATAAAATAGCCCAGCGATTACAGCAAGTGTTTAATTAGATAGATATTATACCTTGTAATTTTATAATCCAATATTCGCTGCTATCGCCGGACTATTTCATTTTTACACTAAATTAAACTAAACTAGCAAATAATATACATTAATAACGAACAAGTTAAAACTAAATGAAATACTTTGTTCTATAATAATAAACCGATCATTATTTTCAATCATGATTATGTTACATACATATATTGAAATAATTATATTTAAAGATAAAAACAGATAAACTAATGTAGACAACAACAGCTCACTATCGACGGTATTACTCATAAGACTGGTGAGTATACCTCGTTGATTAGCAACGCTTATTCTCTGGCCGAGCAATATACTAGCCCATTTTGTCCTGTGTTATTTTTAAGAACCGCTTCTATTTTCAAAAAGTAGCCAATCACTTGGACCCCAAAGATCCAATGTTTCCGTCACGAAGGGCAGAAATATGTATCCATCATCAAAATTTAAATAAAATAATCTAAAACACCACTACCGGTTACAATTGTTTGTACTGGTAGTGGTCATAATTTTACGACAACTTTAAATAAGAAACGCCAATTTCTGGAAAAGATTATAAAGTGAATTGTTCATAAGCATAGTGAAATCTACCCATCCGACGCCAAAAATTGTCCTGTAGGTGCGTCACGCACGACACGCGCCCGCATTAACAACACTATATTGAATTCCCGACCAATTGATACCTCGCCACCTTCGCACCTTCACACAGGAAGCACTACCAGGATGTATGAAATATTGCCATATTGCTCCTCTGTTATTCAGACAATGTGTAGGCGATAGACGTCTACATTTGTAAGGCAATATTGAATTGACACCTTGGAAATGATGGAACGGTGTGTAAGTCGATTCAGATACTTACACTCAAAAATATGCATTTTTGTACACTCAAAAATATGCATTTTTGAGTGCATTACGTCTAATCTAGTCTTATCACTTCGTTTATTGTAGATTTCTATAAAAAGCAGGCAACCTCTATTATTGATTCAAATAAATAAAACATTTTGAAGACAAACAAATAAAAATAAAATTATTGGACTCAACTTTTAAACGCGCAAACTAGAATGCAATGTTAGGTTGGTGCATTTCAACTTGCTGTTATCGCTTCACTGCAGTAAAGTCCTTTACACCGAAGCCGAAGTAATTTCCTACTTCGCCCGATTTCAATTACCGGGACCGCGCCTTGAAACCACTGCGGGTTAGAAAATAACCCTCTTTTAAGGAACGAAGTAGCCACTTCAATGCAGAATAATTTAAACTCATCCGATATTCAGTCTTAGAGGTAGAGGCTTTCATGGATCAATCGTCTAACAGAATATTAAACGAACTCTAAATTTAGTACATTTACTAATTAGTTTTAATTTACAATTTTGTAAATATGGGGAACAAGTTACAAATTCTATTCCTATTCTTCACTTCGCTATTTGAAATTCACTGTTTTTCTAATTGAAAATACATAAACGTTTAGTTACCAACTTGAGAACAGAAAAATCAAAAAATAGGTGTGGGACGAGTACAGATGAACTGGGGACGAGTCAATAATAGAAAGTGGGTTGATTTACGAAAATGACGTCATGGGATCTATTGGGATGAAGCAGGAACAAGCCACCAACTCGCCTGATGCGACTGTGTGCAAAGGATGCACAACGTCGATCTATTCTAATTTATTTTTTGCAGTCTCACCATGAAATGCCTAGTAAATGAGCTTCAGGCATCGCAATTTTTTGGTGGCATAATGTAGCCTGTCATGACATCACTAATCAGCCTCTTAGTACGCCGGTCTATCTACCCTATAGCTTTCACCTGGTACTTGACTGCTTGGATGGTACAAGGTGGCTTCAGTGCTCCACACATGATCGGACTTGTTGGTTGTTGGTGTACCAAGCTCACAAGACTTGGTCTCAAGTCCGATCGTTTGGTTATGCAACTACCCCGGGGAGAAATACCGCCTATATAACCGTAATAATGACGATGCCAAGTTTTTTTACTAGCCAGTTCAGCCGTAGAGTTGAGATAGGCTCCATAGTTAATAAAAAAAAATATAATTACATTTTCTTCTTCCATTCATGCCACAAGAAAAACTTAAGTTTTTCTTTAAATTATTGTTAGTTTGTTTTATTATTGTTTTAAGCTTAGAATATGGTCCATGGTTGGGCGAATTGGGATTACCTGTGATGCCCACCAAATCGAAAAGAAACTATAAATAAAGAAGTAAATAAATAGTAAGAGGTAAGAGTTAGGATTCTGCTAGTGATGTTCCGGAATGTGTCGATATCAACTGACTCTTTGGCAAAGAATAGGCTTGCTTATGTCTTCTTGGCCTGGAACGAGATTTCACCACATTTCGGAAAAAACCCTTATGTGTAATAATACCCTAATACGTGGAGCATACCTTCAGCACCTGGTTTTTCACCTATTTGGCCCTTAGATTTGACGCGTACTTATCCACAACTGTAATGCCACATGACCGGACTTAAGCAGGTCATTCATGTGCAGTAAGAACAGAGTTATAGACCTATAACTATAATTGTTTTGCGTGTAGATGATGTAGATTGTAGAATATTAAATACTGAAGTTTTATGTACAACTATTGATACAATTTATTATTTACACACACACACACAATATTTAATTTAAATAACGAGTAAAATTTATCAACGAAGAGATTAAAAATTATTACAAGAAGGGAAATATAAAAAAACAAAACACAATCGAAAAAGAACTTTGGCAGAAAGTATATGAAACGAAACCTTTTTTTTATTCTTACCGCCAGTACCATCGGCGCTGGCGGTAGAAACTAAGATTTATACATCAAACCTACACAGACGTATTAAATCGTTTATAATGTACATGCAAAGACATAAATGGGTAGACACCTAATCAGCAAATCAAACTATCTTGAAATAAAGTACACCAGATTGACGTACCTGTCAAATCAAATTAAGAGCTCCATACAGTTGTCATTCTCAGCTCATACTGATAAAATCTCATAATAATGAGACAAAAAATGGTAAACTATACAAAAATATCATGCCAAAATTACAAGGATTCACAGGAATCAAAGAACACCACTGCCACATCCATCTTTAAGTCCTGAAATATACTTTAATAGGATATAAAATTATTGAATAATGTAAACAGATAAGTCGCTATGACAACGTTTAGGGATGTCAATCGAATTTCGGTTAGTCCAAAAATCGATTATTAAATGAAAAATATTTTTTTGATATATCATGATTGAGGATTGTTTCTTGTACTGTAAAGAAGACCGGCGACGGTCATTGACGCAGCCCTTTGATAATTTTATTCGTCGATTAGCAATTGACAATCACTTCAATCGGATTAAAACACGATTAATTGGCTGCATCATCATTATCAGCCAAATAAGACATCCACTGCTGGACAAAGGCATCCCCTTAGAAAGGTACGATCAAACACGTAAATATTGAGAATGCTCCATCGCCTCTAGTTTTTTTTTAAGAGTCTGAACGATAAGGAATTCACGTGGAATTTATTTGACTATATACTTTATCCAAAAATAATCAACGGTTTAATCGAAGTTCGTTTTTTTTTGTCCGATTGAAGAATCTAATACGAGATCGGTTCGAATCGGTTCGTATACGATTTTTTTCTGCAAGAATTGATATCCCTAAGACAAAATGAACTGTAGTATTGCCAGATATTTTTGTAATTTCCCAACTTTGTTTAGGTTTCCTAGAGACTCAGATATATGTAGCTGATATTTTGATAAAAATTGTTCGGCAAAGTAGAGATGAATATTGGCGGGAACCTATTAAGGTTTCCACCAATATTAATTTGCTTATAATACATAATTTTCATAATTTTGCCTAAAAAACGTGTCGGCGCATAATTATCAACAACAAATAGAAATGTTTCACCAATCCCTATCCAACAACTTAACTTAAAACCCTACGGAAGCCTACAATGAGCGTGTCACGATATGACACAATTGTATTGCAATTTTATTAGAAATAAAATTTTGTACCTTCCTAAGAATGTAAGAATGTAAATTTGTCTAGTGTGGTTGTGGGTTTTTGGGTCTGCAAGTAATATGCACATTCTCTTAGGTTTTCACCGTCACATGCGTGTAACTTGAGGTTGCAGAATAGTCAGGCAGTTTCAAAAAAGATAAATCCGCTAATAAGCGAAAGTTGCGTATGCGTTTATTTGCAAATTTAGAGGATTCCATTTCCATCGTAATAAATTGAAAATAAAAACTTAACATTATTTAACTTAACAATAATGTGGATGATAAAAAAAAAAAGTATAAGAGCCTATTTAAGAACCACTGTGATACAACCTAAATCACTCCAATCAAAATTTATTTACCCGACCAAATAGGGTAATCGCTTTTTAATGGAAAGCCTCAAATGTCATGACAAAAAAGACTGTCAAAAATTATAAGCCATTTCAAAATCGTGTTTGTATGGAGACTATCCTTCTGGAGCTTATTTATAAGGAGAATTCTGTGTGTACATGAATATATTATTTACAATAGAAATTAAAATTATACAATTAAAACTAATTATTTATAGGGTGAATACGTCACAGAGTTGCGGAGAGTACAGATCCTTGAGGTACTTCGGTGTTACGAACGACCACTAAAAGTGATTGATAATAGAAAGGGACAATTTTGAATACGGTTTAAGAATACATTTTATGCAAAAATTTACAAAATGTCAAGCCTATAGAAGTTTATTACAATGAGTATATAGATTATACTTTGTTCCATTGAATCTTACAAATCTTTACTTAAGTATGAATATAACAATACTTAAGTACGCACATAACAGTAAGTACTTTCGTGTAGCCCTGTCAAAGTTTTTGTTGTTACTTGGCCTCCTCATTTTATGCGGTATTATCACAACTCAGTAAAATCTTCTGAAATCACAATACATTTAATTTCACGCTGGTAGAAATCTTAAACACATCGAAATTAATCTTCAGGTATGACATAAACACATTCTTGCAAATTAAATTTCGAGATAAAAGCATACTTGTTCGGAGTTCGGCAGACAAGAAGATTATTAAAATACTTTGGATTTGCTCCAGCCGCGGCATCCAGCTGTAACAGAATTCCGCTTCAAGCCTCAAATGCCATTTATAACATACTCAACAATTTTCATTATCCTTAATAAATATTTTAATACGAATGGTAGCAGTTGCACTGCACTACATTACTTTGTAATTGTGGTGTATCTCCTCTGCATAAATGTTACATAGCGAGCATCGCTTTTGACAAAACATGCAGTCAAAATGAATTGTGTCTTAAACATACTAAATCTGTATCTGAATCTGAAACGGATATCTAATGTGTTTCCGTTTCAATATGGTTTCACGTTTGTCGACACAAATGCTTCATCTCTATACTCAAGGCATCTTCAGGGACGTGTTGACTCTTCGAGCGTCTCCACTGTTGTGATGAAAATTCACCCCTAACAGGGGACGCTAACTCCTTGTCTAGTAGTTTATTTAATTGGTGAAAATTAACAAACAGCATGTGGGACATAATGTGGTAATATTTACTAATTTATTTACTAACAGCTAAGTTTAGTACAAAATCTTGCACCTAAACTATTTTACATATTTTGGTAGTAGGCTTATCAGTCGAGTTATTCTTCAAGCTTCCTCGTGTGATTTACAATTATTCAATTGTATTATTAAAGCACAACGTCTTCGAGTAACCTAATTCCCCGCTTAATCTACACAAAGGAAGCTCAAATGAAATTAAACTGTCCGTTGATTGACGAAGGGACCCGTTGTCCACAATAATTACCTTGAAGAGGAAGCGGGTGATGAGCTGCGTTGGTCAAGGCATTACATCACTCAAGACAATTTAGTTCTTTCATGGCTTCACATATTGCGTATTTCTTAAATATAGTGACAGACCTGGCATTTGATTATAACCGCCTAGACTGGTAACAATGTCCGCTGGTAAAAATAATTTTAACAAAAATACCGACTTCAACAAAGTACTCTAAAAAATGCACTATCGGTATGTCCTTGGCCCCACCCGTGAAATACTTATAGTATTTCGTGAAATAATATAAGTATTTCAAGGGCCCAAGTGGAGCTCTGGTGGCCATCTGTGTCTTCTTCATCATTTCCATTTCATAAATTGATACTTGCTGAATGCAAATGTGTTGTTGATGAAAATATCAAAATCGCTATATTTATATTCAGATTCAGATGGTTTATTGCTTCCGTAAAGTACGAGGTGGTAAAAAAGTACTTTTTAGTACAAAGCTATATATAAACACCGTCGGGCAAAGCAAAACTAGATGGACGCCATACGCCTTATCGCGCGGCGACACGGTTCGTGGTCGCGCAGCGTCGTCGGCTGAACCTAACAATCATCGCATTAAGTACCTCAAGGAACGGGCCCTGAGATAACAAACATTAAAAACACTCGACTAGAGAACCTCTTCCTTTTTTTGGAAGTCAGTTAAAAAAACCGGCAGGAGTACTTAGCTAATATGAAATACCGTTTACCACGAATATTTTTCCCCCTATCATTCCTGATGTAAATGATAATTATTATGAGTAGGTACCGACTACCAACTTCGAAAAACTTGTGCTTTGAGCTCAGCATAAGAATTGCGCTACCTTCTTAAATTGTCAGTGTAGGCCGCCAAACGATTCCCTCTTAATTTTCATGTAAATGACAAAAGCTCTAATAAAATAATTGGGAGTGTATAAATAAAATAATAGCATTAAAATTCATGTCATTAGATAAGGCTAAAAATAACAAATTACTTGGTAGCTTGACTCAACCTACACAACATGGGTATAATAATGAAACTGATATACATTCCTAGAAAGAGTAGGTGGTGGTGGTTGTGGTAAAGCCCATTTGCTACTAAAAATAGAATAGGAAAATTTAATCCTCTACCTGGTTTCTGGGTTCTCTTTCAGCGAATTGGAAGCTTACGAGATTAGTCTTTCATTATATTGTAAGAGCAGCTATTAACGTTTGCATAGCTAATGGCGACACTGCTTTGACGAAGTTGGTCCGCAATAGCAAAAGCATAGGTAACGAACTCCGTAACCGTAGTAAAGTTCCACAATGTATACTTTCTCGCATTTTGTTTGCATTGTTGCAAAGTTTGCAAATCCTTACAAATAATAAGTGGTCCAGACCACACCATGAACACTTCAAAATTTCTTCAACTCAACTTCAACTTTTCTTCGTGGCTTCTGTGGTGTTGGCATAATTTTGCCAATGTCTTGTACAGAACTTCTTCAACTCGTCATGGTCTCTTATAGTAGATTTCAAGTAAAATCATGATTTTTATGACTATTATGCCTCTCCCAGAGTAGCGTTTATCGCCTAGAGTTAGCGTGAAACGAGACGATATCCGCCAACCAGAGACGCGTATACTCGTCTCTGATTGGCGGAAATCGCCTCGTTGCACGAATATTCGGTATTCAGTCTGCATGTGTGGGACAGGCATTACACAAACACACGAAAAATCGAAGAACAAAGGATCGCAGGAAGATGCCATGTGACAGGTGTCAAAGTGCAAGATGTCAGTGTGACAGGTGCCAATGCCATTACAATTATTTTCATTCATCCCACTAACAACAGTTCGGTTGGAGTTTTGGCGGGAACGGAAGTCATGTCGCGTCATTATATTGTTTTCCAAAACTTGTGTAAGCTCGAGTGTTAATGAGTAATGGATTTTTACACATTCACACTCGAATTAACACAAATTTAGAAAAATACTATTTTCCAAATTTGTGTTAATTTTAGTGTTAATGTGTAAAAATTGTCGATTTTTACACAGTAACACTCTAATTAACACAAATTTAGAAAAATAATATAACTCGTAAGGGTTCACGAAAACGTGCACGAGTGTGAGTTGGTGAATAGTATAATGTTGTGAAACGTGCGTGACTCTTCGTGTTGTTTCCAAAACTCCATAGAAACCTCTAGGAAGTCTCCACCACTTTACTGAGGCATGAAGTGGACTTAACCGTGACTTACTTTGCTTGACTTAGACTATGACTGAGACTAATTTAAATTGTGAAATATTTGCCTTCACCTAAAATATTTTACTTGACACTGGCTAAATACACAACGTGTGAAGCCAAAACATAATAGAAAAAAAAATTGTACGGTTAACATTTCGTATCTAGCATAAAAGAAAATAATTTACAAATCTGGGCTAATTTAGGTTTGTATGAAGTCCAGTAACTGTTTCATACTGCAACAAAGGAACAGTTATAAGACAAACGGATGCAGCCGTTTGAGATTCCGCTCAATTATGTAACTAAGGGCTTTTATCTCTGTACAATTAGGGGTAAGACAAACAATAGACTATTCACATTTGTTAGTTAGTTGGTATAATGTGTAATTAATATTTAATTTATTTCATATGAAAACTGTGTATTTGACGTTACCAAGTGTTGTGCTAACCCAGGGTCCGAATAAATGAATTGAATTGAATGGAGACGTGCGGCGTACCCGCTTGTCCTAGAAGTATTTTATTTTAAGTTATCTTTTTCAGAATTCAGCACGCAAAAATGTCTGTTTCATGACATGTCACAAAATCTGCATTAGTATCCAAAAAAGTAGGTAAGCGTACAGGATATGTTCATATGCAAATCTATTTTGTATTAATAAAAATATAAAACTTTTAATTTATAATATTATGATTATTAACAAATTTTCTACAATTTGCTAAATTATATTAGATAAGTAGTTGAATCATTACATAAAGTGACTTTTGATACATATTTTCCAGAATCTTATTTTTACCCAATTACATAGAATAGAAATATTTCCGGAGAAGAAATTCGATGGCGTATGTGAAACCGCCCACCCAGCGAGGAGGATATGGCCCAATCACCCTTCGAGGGTAGTCCGATATCCCAGCAGTAGGATGTTTAGAAGCTGATGCAGAGCATAGAGTAGAATAGATAAGTACAAGCAAAAAGCAGGAGCGATGTCAAGAAAATCAAAATTGCTCCAAATTTCCAAGCTGCGATTTAGTTGAAACTATTACGGAGTTTATGTCACTATTGCTATCTTATTAGATTAGATCATATTAATTTTTCTTTTGTTATAAATAACGCGTCACACTCGTAGATACACTTGGTTTTCCCGTGTTGGGGATTCCATGGAACACAAAGAAACCCTGACACCCTCACCCTCCGACCCAAAGCAGATAAATATTTAAATTCATTCAGACATCACTGCTCGGGATTTGAATCACTGAACCTCCTGCTCATAAAGTAGACGCGCTGCCACCGAACCAAGAAGGTCAATGTAGATTAAAGAGCTAGTGTTTTTTTTTACGCAAAGAAAGCTACTGAATAAAAGGGCCTATTGTCATCATCATTTTTTCGTGAGGTTAAATCGACGTATAGATATTATAATTATCATTATGAAAAGTGTTCTACTTTTTTTATTCGAATGACATAACGAGCATATCGCTTCCACATAACAGTTCTCATCAACTTCAACAGTTCAAAAGCAATACGCGGCAATTCACTGCGCTTATCACCTGGAGATGTTAAATTTTAAATCTCTTCGTGTCCAGTCATTTCGCTGGAAACAAATACTCCACCAATCAAAAATCGCCAACGACTAAAAATTCTATGAAATCGTAGAATTGCGATTGTGAAAAATCTTTATGCTCGCGAGGTTTACTGTTCGCAGTTCTGTTAGTATTAATTTGGTCTCAAATACCGTTATTTTTTTATTTTTTTTGTCGGGCATGTGCCTTTATTAACTAAGCAAAATACATAAGAACTACAACTACCTAAACTACTTAGCCTACTACATAAAAATAACAGTTGAATTATCCAGAGACCATTAAAGGTCTATAGATAATCCAAATGTTCAAGCCAGTTGGCCACTACCAGTTGGCAGCGTACCCAGCATGCTGGCGGCATTACCACGCTGAATGGCAATGCTTATACGTTGAGCAAAATAAACGCCAGCATTTTGGTCACGCGTTATTATTACATCAAATTACGTGTTCACTAACATCATTTATGGCTGCCGAGGTTTCCACATGATTCGATATTGCAAAGCTTTAGACTAATTAAATGCCATTATATACACATACCTTACGCATATTATATACTGTGCTTCGTCATCATCATGAGCCAGATGACGTCCACTGCTGAACATAGGCCTCCCCTACATACTGTGCTTGTCTGACTATTATTATAAGTCTGAGCGGTCCCGAGTGGCAGCGTTTTGTACCTGCTGTAAAATACCTGTAATGCCTTTTATACACCACCTGCTCGATAATGGCCAATTATGTATCGTGCAAACCTCATCTATAGTAAGTCATTTACGCCCTGCTGTTGAGCCGGGCAATAATATTGTACTGGATTTCATTATTACCTTCTGCGCATGTCCATATCATTGTACTGGATTTCATTATAGCCCGCTGCATTTTTTTTTAAATATTCGTTTTTCGTCATTCTTAGAAATATTATTATGAATGCTAGCACCGCCTAAGTACATACGCAAGCTTACGTCTGTATACGGACGCACACCTATGAATGCCTCCCATGCTGTGTTATGGATGCCTCCCGCTTCTAATAGGGATAAATAAAATTAGAACTTATCTAGCAATTTGAGTTTTGAGATTTGAGGTTTGAAATTTGAAAATTGAATAAATTTAAAATTGGAAATATGAGATTTGAGTTTATTCTAAGATTCCGTCGCTTTCATGTCCATTTTTATTGGAAATGACATACTACAGGTTACAAAAGCAATCAATTGCCTCGAAAAGCTGTATCATGTTTTTACAATTTTGATTCGAATAGATAAAAGATGCGAGAAAAATATCCGAGTATATAAAATCACTTTATATATAAAATATCATAAAACAGAGAAAAAAGATGAGAACGAAAGAGAATTTAAAAAAAAGCACATAGAAATGTAGCTGCAGCGTGAACTATAGGCGCTGCCATTGCGTGACCGTAAAACGGAAGCCTGCAAGTTAAGGGTTACCCATGAGTCACAGTTACCCAGCTGGCTTATTACGTTTGTAATTTCGCAATAATCAAACACATCTGTCATGGCATTATGCAAGGGAAACAATGGATCAAGAATATGTAACAATTATAGTGTAGTTTGAGCTTATTGCATGTCGATTCCGCTGTAACTGTTTCTTGTTATGCAAATGAAACACGATTCTGAGAAGAATGGCGTTATTAAAATGTGATGCATTTTATCGTACGTTGGTATTTCCCCACATTATTATATTTAATTAGTTAAGGTATTCAAAGCTACACAGGTTGCACTATTATTGACTATGACAAAAACTTGCGGCAATTATTGGTTCCACAAGTGGCTCTATTCAGTTTAGTACGTGTTTTAAGGTGTAACGTTTCGCCCAGCGCGCGAAACTCAAATTTTCTTGCGCTTTTTGTCAGTTACAGCGTAGTTACTCATCGTAGGTTCATGAAAAGTAATTTTGCGACAATAAATAAGTCGTATCAAGAAATTACACCAACCAAAAATCCAAGTTGAAAGCTAGTATAAGTATATTTCTCACTAAACCAAAAACCAAGATGAAAATCAGCTTATTGGGATTTGTAGCTAAACCACACAGAAATCTCCTTATAAATAAGGTCTATGTCTTTGCTAAACCAATGTTATCTAGGTGATCATTTTACCCGTTATTTCTTAAAACAACTTATTTATTGTCGCAAAATTGGTTTCAATAAATCCACGATGAGTAATTAAGCTGTAATTGACAAAAAACGCAACAAAATTTGAATTTCGCGCGATGAGCGAAACGTTGCACCTTATGTACTAAGGTTCCCATTTAGGTGGTGAAACCAACAGCCCCAATTTTAAGGTGCAACGTTTCACTCATCGCGCGAAATTCAAATATTCTTGCGTTTTTTGTCAATTACAGCTAAACTACTCATCCTGGATTTATTGAAAACAATTTTGCGCCAATAAATAAGTTGTTTTAAGAAATTACGGGTAAAATGATCACCTAGATAACATTGGTTTAGCTACAAATCTCAAATCTCATCTTCGTTTTTGGTTTAGCGTAAAATGCACTTACACTAGCTTTCAACTTGAATTCTTGGTTGGTGTAATGTTTTGAAACAATCTCATTATTATCGGAAAACTAGTTTTCATGAACCTACGATGAGTAATTAAGCTGTAATTGACAAAAAAAGCAACAAATTTTGAATTTCGCGCGCTGAGTGAGACGATGCACCTTAAGGAACAAATGTTTGGGCTACATATTGTTTTTAGTTTAAAGATTTACCACCGTCAAGATTTAGCAAAATTCTCTGCTTCTAGTAAAGACAAAAGTTTATAGTCGATTACTTTTGTAATGCGTAAAAGTATTTTTCAATCAAAAATATTTGCGTCTTTTTTCATTATAACTCCGAGGGAATAAAATAAATGAACAAAAGCATCATTGTAATCGGCTCACAATTGACGGAGCTCTTTGGAATTTGTTGTAAAATTGAGAAATCGCTGGTGTCGCTTTCATTCTGATTTAATGTTGGTATATCAGATTGCTCGTCAAATTAGAGACAAAGCAAAAGCTTCGCCCAAAAATCTAATCAGTGAGTACCTCAGTACTATCATTCGGGCGAGTGCCCATTCTGATTTTGCTCTTTAATCAGATAGTATTTTTATTACACCATTTTAAAATACCCGAGACTCTCAATATAATTGCAGATTATAATTAACGCCTATAACATTTGATAGGCAATACCAAGTCTAGGTGAAAACTAATACGACAAGTGTAAAACTGTTTATATGCAAAGGAAATTTAATAAAACTTATGGAATAAAAAAAAAATAGTAGTATACAGTTGCTTATGTAAAATATTTCTAGATAGGATCTTCACAGCAGCTGTACTCAAATTACCTTATTTTGTAACGTGAATGAATTGGGAAGAACGAGAGAGTACTGGGCACCCAATACATGTACTAATTGTGTAAATTTTCATTGTCTCCTTTACTCCTATTAAAAGAAATTTATTAAAAATAAGTACTGTTTGTTGACAGAACTGCAGATAAGGCTAAGGTCACCTAGCAAAACCTGTTTACTTACTAGAAGCAACACTTGTACAAAGTTATTCAACTTTATGCACATGGTCAAGTAGGTCATTTTGATAAGAACCATCTTATGCCGGAACAAGTATTTTTTTTTTTAGTTAAGCTTGTTTTTGTCGCTTTGTAAAATTGCTTCTTTTTGATAATCAGTAGTTGGAAAGTTTTGAATACCTGAGAAAGATCCGCGTCATCCTGAAGTTTCTCTGCGACAGTCAGCTTCCTATCGGCGACTACGAGGCCGAAGCACAACACTAACAACAACACCAGTGGCCCACCCATCGTCACAGACCACTAAAACATCCGAAAAGTCACTAAACACTCGCGAGTTACATGGAACAAGTATGGAACGCGCGGAGGACGAGAATGCGGCGCGGTAAATGCCGGTACGGCAGCACTGACGTCGAGTCAGGGCCGTGTTGCCGCAGCCCGTGCTCCGTCCCACTCGCGCTCGCGTGTCCCCTCGGCTCGCAGCTGTGGTCATCCTAGTCTCCGAGCCTGTCATCAACCGCGGCCGTTGGGCTCCTAAACTGATTCGAACTTTAAAGGTGTTCCGGAGGCTTGGCCGATTTTTGTTAACGGCTAAACGCTATACAAGGTCACGTAACAGCTTTAACGCTTAGTATTATTATATTAGAAGCCTGATTTGTAAAACAAAAAAAAAACTAAAATTTACCTTGTAACAAAACTTTTTTTTTTTTAATTTTAACGCTTAGTATTATTATATTAGAAGCCTGATTTGTAAAACAAAAAAAAAACTAAAATTTACCTTGTAACAAAACTTTTTTTTTTCAGCTTTAACGCTTAGTATTATTATATTAGAAGCCTGATTTGTAAAACAAAAAAAAAACTAAAATTTACCTTGTAACAAAACTTTTTTTTTCAGCTTTAACGCTTAGTATTATTATATTAGAAGCCTGATTTGTATAACAAAAAAAAAACTAAAATTTACCTTGTAACAAAACTTTTTTTTTTAATTTTAACGCTTAGTATTATTATATTAGAAGCCTGATTTGTAAAACAAAAAAAAACTAAAATTTACCTTGTAACAAAACTTTTTTTTTTAATTTTAACGCTTAGTATTATTATATTAGAAGCCTGATTTGTATAACAAAAAAAAAAACTAAAATTTACCTGGTAACAAAACTTTTTTTTTTTTAATTTTACCCGCAAGATATTTAGCAGCCTTATCCTTTTATAATTAAGTCGAATAACGAGGAAATCCCTTCAGTGTTTGCGGGGAAATCGTTAATTAAAGACCCTTTTAAATATTTCGGGAATCTTTTTAATTGACCAGCTTGAAAGTTTTTTGGGGATTTTACTCAATGAATTTCTGCGTTCGCTTTATAGTCCTATACCATTTAATTAAATCTTTCTACCCATTTTTGTATGACGACCTTCCTGGTTAGGTTACGCTACTAACTGTGTAGCGCGTCTGTGTTCTGGCCCCGGGTTCGATTCCCGCCCAGGCAGATAATTCAAATATCTGCTTGAAGTCTTGGCGTTAATTGTTCATGTCTGTTTATATCCCATGGCATCCCCGATACAGGAAATTCTGTAGTGTTTTTTTTTTCTTATATAATTTTTGAACCTAACTCAATAAAGTTATTGTGATTAACAACGTGGAAAAGGTCATTGATAACAGTTAGTTCCAATGCATTCCACATTAGTCATACACAATATCAATGACCTTAGCTGATCAATGAGAGATCAACGAATTGATGTGGAATACAACGATGATTCAACTTAGGAGTATGCAGTTAACACTAATTTATTAACATCCGTCAGGCAGTAAGTACACTTCAAGCCTAAGTCGTTGGCCCTACAATTTTTTTCTAGATGTTACATGTTACAAAATTCTAAACAAGGCCCAATGGAGTAATGGTTTCAACTAAGAAGAGTCGATTTTAACTGGTTTTGTAGTGTTAGCTATAAAACGAACACCAGAAGTTAATAATAATAATAAGGATTCTTAGTTAAAAATAAAAAGTTACATATACGATACATAGCTATTTTATAAATTATTTTTATGCAATATAAGTTCTAACTAAGAAAGGTACACAATGAGTCTAATAATGTCTGTGTGACGATAAGGATTTTAGGTATTAAACAAATATTTACTAAATAAAATATTAATTTATTTTATGTTTCGTTAAGCCGATAAAAAATGACATAAAAAGGAAAATGCTATGAGAAAGTACTGTTATATTTAAATAAAAATGTCGCAATTTTTGCAAGGTTGCAAAGAAAAAATGTTTAAAAAAATCTATAACATAGAGTATAATTTTAAAAGTTAGTAGAGCGACTTGAAATAGTGTTCACTTACTTATAAATTTCAAGCACGATTAGATACGAGAATAAAAGTCACTCGACAACAGATTCAAAACGTTCTCGCATATCCATTGCCAGCTTTGTGTGGAAAAGCGCGAATAATCTATTTTCGATTATCCACCTCCAACCGAGTCCGCGTAACAAAATCGGTTTTCTACGTTCTTTTAAGGCTCATATTCGCATCCACAATGGTCTCGCTCGCAAATTTCACGATTTTGAAGTTCTAAAACCACTAACTGTGAATATACAAAAAAAGGATGATAAAATGTCGTGTCTGTTTATGATCAGATCACAAATGTGTTGAGGATTTCATTTTTATACCTTTTGAGTCCGACGAAATCGAAAAAATCGTTTTTTTTTTTAGATCTCTTCTATATTATAAAAACAGTTTATTCACCTAGGTATACAAGTAGTAGTACAAGGGAAAGAAAACGAACTAAAACTAACACTAATGTAATAAGCCGCTACCAACAGGCACCGTGCCCAAAATGCTGGACGAATTGCCGTGTTGAAATGCGATTGCAATCATTTGAGCAGGGAAGAGCCCAGCATTTTGGTCACGAGATGCTTCGATACTTCAATTATTATATTATTATTATTATACACATAATAATAATCAAAACAATATATAAAAACTATATATATACTCTATACAATACTATATAGATATCAATAAAATATCAAAACGAGAATTTCTTTAAAATACTTTGGACGTTTTGATAGACAGATACAATAAACAGTTTTTTGGGAATTTACATTGTACCTAATTTACATCTACATTGCAAAACTTCGTATGAGATAGCTGTGGCAATATTACACCCCTTAAAATGCTTATGAAAAGAATTTGACGTGTTAGATGGGTTTTTACCTGAGCTCGGTTAGATTATTCCGCCGTTTGGAGAAGACGTGACGGGAACCGATTATGGGCTATTGTTTCCATGTTTAAGAATCAACCTTTTTACGATAACATCTACTTTCTCTGCTTCGGTAACCGCGTGTTCTGAAGCTACACGTAACACTCATTCAGTTTTAAGAGTTATTTGTGAGGCGATTTCTCTTGGAAGTGTCGTCATTTTATTTATTTGGGTTTTTCGTCACCACCAGCCCTTATTATTTTACTACTTTTATTATTATTATTATTATTTTACTGTTGACAATAGCAGGCATCTTCCAAGGCACGCAGCGAAACCCGATCTTCGGCTTCGATTTGGCCTTATTTTTTTTTATATAAAAATGTAACCTGTCGATACTTGAAAAAATTAAACCTCTTTTGATAAATTTTGTTCTGGTTCTAGTTTCACATGACCAAGGATAAGCTATAAAATGAAAAAAAAAATTGAGAACGATTTTTCCCCCGCAATTTTTTTCATATTTTTGTTCTCAGTTACAACGACAATATATTGAAACTAGTGAGGTAATGGTAGTGGTAGGTCGGGAACTAGTGATATACTTGCTCTTGAAGCCTAAGCAGGTCAATTTTTTGTAAAAAATAGAGGCTCTCTGTTTACGTAACATTTTTACGAAATTGTCATGAACGACGTAAGGACGTGTATGTTTGGGAAATTTGAAAAATCACGAAGTAGAACGCCAGTCGCAGTTTTGGTGTAATGAAAAAAACGTAGATTGGTAAATAACTATTTTCGTTATAGTCGAAGGCCTCGGTTCCATAGATTTAAAATGAGCTATAATTGATTTTGTAAATATTTACTTTTGTGCAGTTTATTCCAGGAATACCTTACTTAACTTACTTTAATCATTTCCTTTTAAAACAACGGGTTTAGTAAAATCCCACCTTAAAATGAACCCTCAAGTTTGTATTGAAATAAAATCTTGTTTCATGCTAAGCCAATGAAACTCTGTTAATATACCGTGTGTTTGTACTACTTCAGTAGTTCATAAAAACTATACAAACGCTTGTTTCAGGATTTTTTTGGAAAGGGTTGAATTGAGGTGCTTAATTTATTTATTTATTTATTTATTTAATACTTTATTGCACACACATACAACGTATTTGGTACATAGGAGGACTTAATGCTAAAGCATTTTCTACCAGTCATCCCCGTGGTTGAAGAGAGGGAGATGTAGGCGTGCATCAAAAATCACGATTAACAATAATCTAAGAACATGAATGAAAAGGAAAAATAAATAATGACTATTGATAACAAATTAAAAATTAAATAATTTACTGTATCCTATGCGAGCGAAGCCGTGCGGACAAGCTAGTATTATACAACGACCAAAAAATTCATATAATTATGAATTGGAAATCCTAACTAATATTATAAATGCGAATGTAACTCTCTCTCTCTCTTTGTCTAGCTGTCTGTCTGCTCTATCTGGGTGTTTGTCGTATTATCAAGGATAAGCGGCAGAACGGATCGAGCTGAATTTTTGTAAGATCTAGCATAAGTGTAGGAGACGGACATAGGCAACTTTTTTTTTTATTTCCTCGTGAACGAAGTTGTTAGCTAGTCAGAAATAAATAATATGATTATGAACAAAGAACATGGTGGATAAAGCATTTTGTCAAACAACCGAGTCTGGCGTATTTACAACGTACATACATACATACGAGTACAGGTAAGCTGTAGCTGAGTAGTGCGATCCATCGTGATTTCACGAGGCTCCCATGTCTCTAGGCACATTCATATTTAAGAGCTCGTTAGTGTGCGAGTAATGACTCTCCTCTAAGCCTGTGATAACTTTGGTTATCTGTTAATTAACAAGTAGCATGTTGGGATTGATGCTTTTAGTAAGAAAGGCCAAATACATTAATGTTTAATTAATATTTTTTTAGCCGTAATTTTGCCTAGCACAAAAAAGTCTGTTAACTCCATACATTTGCTGTAGTAAATAGTTTTAATTTTTAATTCATTTTCATCATCCTACAGAAGCGGTTCTTAGTTTGAGATAAAAAAAAGATATAGGCTATATGTTTTTTTTTTTCCAAGGTATGCTTTGTACTCCTTTGATTATACAGAAGAAAAGCGTATGCTAACCCGAATATGAGCCCTCATACTCATGATTGTAAACAACTTCTACTTTGCGACCAAACGTGAAATAGCGAAAAAAAGGGTTGTTCCACACATTTTTTCCAAGACTTGTTTTTGATTTTTTTCTATGGAAAAGCTATTTTTTACCCCTCAATTTCAGTGCTGGTCCCATACTAAACGCTGCTCAATTATGAATACTATGAGCCCTTTTCGACTCTGCATACCCATTCCTTATACCCTGGTATGGCTAAGAATCTGTCATAAACTCGTGTTAGCGCAGAATAAAATCTGTCATTTTTAGGGCACTTAAAGCCCCATTTCAGGCGACCGACCAGCTCGTCTGAGTATCTTAAGAAACGAAAGATCACAAATCAGTTTACACGGCTACCACGACTCAAGTTCGATTAGTATATAGAACGTTCACGTGTCGTACAACTAGAGTCTTTTGTAGACAATTAATTATTAAGGCCAAGGCTTAAATTAATCAAGTTAATTGGTTAATTTACTTAGACTTACAAGATTGCGGATAAGCAATGTACCTACCATGCTCCTGTCCTGTTTACAATAATTAGGTATACTGTAATTATAGCATTAGATAAGCTTACACACTATACAGGATATGTTTTGCGAGGTGGATCAACGGCAGCTGAGTGCATAGAGGATCTCAAGCGTTCCGACCATCTATCCGTAGACGGTCGAAGGGATTGGATTTCGTAACTGGTTTTTCCTCAAATGTTAGTTTCAAATTACGTTTTAGAAAAAGTAAAAGATTTCTATATTATAATAAAATAATAAAAACGATTATTTCAGGCACTCATTTTTACAAAGTCGAAACACAAGATAATATAATAAAATAAAATTAAAATATTTATAAAATTCATAAATTAAATATAAGTCATCATCATTGTTGTCTCCACCAAGGGACTTTTGCCCAGCAATGGGACAGAAAAGCCTAAGCTATGAAAGAAAAAGAACTACTTAGGTACATACATGTCATATTGTTGATGCGCGGATGTGGTACGGCGGACGAACGAGATAAATATAATGTATCTCTATCTCTCTTTCTTGAATGGTACCGCTGGACGAAATACGCGTATGTTAGGGCTGTTAGATAATCACTTTTTTTTTAAACTAGGCATATGGTTCCCATTTCCTGAGAGTTACAATCTAGATCTTTTCAAGGTCGGAGTGATATTCCAAGTCTGCGTGCTTCATCTTCGACCACATCATCGCTTACCAACAGGCGAGTTGGTGGTCAAACACAGCGTCGCAGACAATAAGCGTCAAAAAAACCCTTAGATATGTGCCTGCCTAGTTGTAGTTGTACCTTTGACTATAGTCTTTGACTATATAGTCTTTGACTATAAACCGATAATCCGTTGAAAATGCAGGTCTGTATTTGGCGAGGTGCAAACACAGATTCCAATTAGATAGAAACGGATAGAATAAATTGGAACACGGCTTAACGGTGCACAACCGCATCCAGAGCTTCTGTTGGACTTACGTTAATTAAGTAGTTCAGGTTACTATTACATATAAAGATAATAAATCCCTTGATCACGCATAATACAATTTAAATATATTTTTTTCTTTTTAAAATACTTCTTAGAATTTTGCGCTAATAAAAAGGTTGTATCAAGAAATTACACCAACCAAAAAACCGAGATGAAAGCTAGTATAAGTACACTACTCACTAAACCAAAAACCAAGATAAAAATCAGGTTATTGAGATTCGTAGCTAAACCAATATAATCTAGATGATCATTTTAGCCGCAATTTCTTGATACGACCTATTCATTGTCGCAAAATTAGTTTTCATGATCCCACGATGAGCATTTAGATGTAATTGACAAAAAACGCAAGAAAATTTGAATTTGTCTCGCTGAGCGAAACGTTGCACCTTAACAATTAACATTTCATTTTGTTACACTAATAACAGCAAGCGCACAAGCGTTATTGCAACAACTGATCCAAAGGATACATTGGATGAAGAGAGACTTAATTGTATTTGCTAAACTGTGATCTATATCGGCGTTACCACAATATATAAATATATGGTTGCATTAAAGACATTACTTTAGCGATAAGGCCGCCACTTATGACACTAGCCTATAAAGTTTTCTGTGTGTGTTTTTGTTTTTTTGTGTTCACAATAAAGAGTTTCTATCTATGTATCAATTAAACAAACATATTATGGACTTACAAACACCGACTTGATCCCATCGACTCTGAGACCATCGCCTTTTCTCGATCAATTATTTTCAGAAACGCACTGTCAACTCATAAACACTCTCTCAATGCCAATCAAGCGCTAACTATCCCGCCGCGATGACAGACCAGCTAATGAAAATGTAAAGCCAAAACTTGGCAAGTGAACAGTTGCTTATTTAGTTCACACGACGCCGGGTAATGCATAATAAAGTCGTTAGAGCGCACCAGGACCTGGCTTTGAGCCAAATCACTTTGGTGATAACTGATCGATGATAAAATCTTCTTTTAGAGAAAATAACAACAGGCTGCGGCTGCGTAAAGCATGGTATTAGGGTGCCTCTTTTTGAATTTGCCGTCTTTCAACTGATCATTTTGAATTCAAATATCTTGTGGTCTACTTGGAATTCCTAATTCCAGCTAATGTCAAGTCAGACCTAAGAGACATTACTTTTTCATATTAAATATTTATTCGTTATTAGTGTTAGTTATATAATAAGTGTTTTCATATTCCTTATAACCTTTTTTTCATAATTATCCACCAGACCGTCATTATGCCTCCGCCCCAAGGTATTGTGCGCTGGGGTGACACCAGACCACGCCATCAACTCATCGGAATGCAATTCATATTTATTTCAAATTCAGTTTTAAGAATACTCATCATTAAAATAAAAAAAAAATAAAAAAAATTGCATTTAATAAAATGTTGCAAAACGTTTTTGAATATCACCCTCGGTAATTTCGTTTATTCGTAGTACGTTTTTTTTACAAGTGGTACAACCGATCGCGTCGGATGTAAAACGGGTATTTTATATCCGTGATACAACTCCTTACAAATAGTTTTTTTTATTGTTCGATCGGGTGTGTCCGCTTTGTGTGAAAGCGGCCTTAAAAAGGGATCTGAAATATTACTTTTCGAAGCAAAGTTGGACAAGTGGTGCACATATCGCCAAGCTCGTATATTTCTTGTCAACTTGAAGCGTTAGATTAGAGTGCTGGTACGGTTCAAAAGATTTATGAAGGCAATACTAAGTCGATTCAAGCCGCTTAGATGGCTGAAAGCCTTACCCAATTCTCACAAATGATTGCTATTTGGTAAAAATAACCAAGCCGACTAGAAATCTTTGATAGAGAACTATCAAATTTGATACTTTTTGGCATTGATGTGGTGAACAAAAGAGCATCCAACGAAACGAAACTAAAAGTGGTGTAACAAAAGAATAGCCCCCTATCACGACATTGCATCAATGAAACATAAGAACTTCATAATGTTCATAAAAAAATCTATAAATATCTACTGCCGTATTTGTTTCTTGTTGTTGTATATTTGCTATATGTGTAGGTGCACTGGGAAAAATACACGGCTTTCGAACACGGTTACATTTTCTGTAGCCATGTAAATGGCTGTGCCAGCCGGGTTTGGCAGCCGTGTGAAGCGCCGTGTACACGGCTAGAGATTTTACATGGCTATGTTAGCCATTTACACGGCTTCGTTAGCCGGTAGAAACGGTCACGTTTACCGTGTTTCATAATTTTCCAACCGTGTAAAAACCGTAGCCGTGCAAAAATGCACGGCTACACTCTAACACGGTCGTAAAAGCGGTGTATACACAGCGCATCGGGCCGTGTGTTAAGCAAACACGGTCTGCTGAGCCATTTTAGACACGGCACAACAGGCCCTGTGTTAAGCAAAAGCTGGCTACGTTAGCCAAGTCCCAATGATACTAGCAGACATGGTAGGCAGAGCCGTTTCAGACACGGCATGACAGGCCGTGTGTCAAACTAAACCAGGCTACGATAGCCATGTCACAAATGGAACCCGCAAACATGGTTGACGTAGCCGTTCTAGACACGGCACTACAGACCGTGTGCTCAGCAAATCCTGGCTATGATAGCCGTGTGACAATTCAAACTCGTAAACACGGTTTCCGAAACCGCTTCAGACACGGCACAGAAGACCGTGTGCTTAACGAAACCTGGCTATGATAGCTGTGTTCCAATACAAACTCGCAAACATGGTTTTCTGAGCCGTTTCAAACACAGCACGACAGACCGTGTGCTAAACAAAACCAGGCTAAGATAGCCGTGTCACAATTCAAACTCGCGATTATGGTTTCCGGAGCCGTTTCAGACACGGCACGATAGACCGTGTGCTTAACAAAACTTGGTTATGATAGCCATGTCCCAATTCAGACTAGCTAACATGGTTTCCGGAGCCGTTTCAGACATGGCACGAAAGACCGTGTGCTTAACAAAACCTGGCTATGATAGCAGTATTGCAAATGGAACCCGAAAACAATTGACGGAGACGTCCAAGACACGGCACGTTAGGCCGTGTGCTAAACGGAACCTGGTTACGTTAGCCAAGTCACAATGAACAATGAACTCGTAAACATGGTTGCCAGAGCCGTTTCAGACATGGCACGACAGACCGTGTGCTTAACAAAACCTGGCTATGATAGCCATGTCACGATTAAAACTCGATAGCATGGATTTCCGACTTCAATTCTGCTTGAGGAGTTAAATAAAACACTACGATTATGCTTCACAATAAGGAAAATCTCGTAAATAAATATACAAGTGAGCGTTAAGAACATCTGTACTGTAAATATATTACGGAGAGAATCAGGACCACTCATATTAAATATTGCACGAAGACATTTTTTTTGTAATATGAATCACGATCCTAATTCGACTGAATTGCCCCAAAATATGACACCATAACATAGGGAATGGATATATTAATTTATTTTAGAGATGTGTGTTTTCCAATTCAAATTGGCATATATTGTTACACCTAAGAAATTACCTTCATCTGTTAATTTAACATTAACTGCTCTATTTTTTATATTTAGCTAACACATGCATGTAGACATTGAGAGTAAGCATCTGCCTACAAACTGCTATGCAGTTTGACATAATTATAATAAATAGTATGTACTTATGTTTCGTTATGAATAAATAATGATAAAACAAAACGAAAAATCCTGGCTATGATAACCGTGTCATAAATGGAGTCCGTAAACATGGTTAACGGAGTCGTTTTAGACACGGCACGACAGACCGTGTGCTTAACAAAACCTGGCTATGATAACCGTGCCGTGTTTCCGGAGCCGTTTCAGACACGGCACAACAGACCGTGTGGTAAATGAACCCTGGCTATGATAGCCGTGTCACAAATGTAACTCGCAAATATGGTTGCCGGAACCGTTTCCGACACAACACCAGAGATCGTGTACTGAAATCAGGCTACGATAGTCGTGTCACAAATGGACCCCACAATCGTGGTTAACGGTTTCAGACAAGACACGATACACCGTGTGCTAAAAAACCTAACTACGTAAGCCATTTCACAAATGAAATCCGCACAAACATGGTTGACTGACCCATTCTAGACACGACATGATACCGTGTTACTGAACGAAACCTGGCTACGTTAGCCGTGTCACAAGTGCTACAAGGTTGATGGAGCCGTTTGAAATACGACACGATAGACCGTGTGCTAACTGAAACCTGACTATGAAAGCCGTGTCACAGATGAAACCCGCATAATCAACATAAAAGCTGTATTGCCACATAAATAGACTTGCCGTTTGCCACTAAAGTAAGGAATTTGAAATTATCTAAGACACAAATTTTTAAGCTTATTAAATAAAAAACACAATTAACTTTATTGTTAATCTGTCAAGGGTGTTACTAATAAGTATGTGTGAGAGTATGAATAATATTTTTGTGTAATCCATTTTAAAATAAGACTATTATTTTATTATAATGCATCCACACTTTGATATATCTTGTCTATCTCTATAGTAATGGTGTATTTTAATATTATTTATAAATGACAGAAATATTCTTACAGTATTCTACAGAAAACGAATATTTTTCCGGAATAAAAAGTAGCCTATGTGTTAATCCAGAGAATAAGCTACCTCTATACCAAATTTAATTCAAATCCGTTCAGCCGTTACAGAGTTGAACGGAAACAAACATACTTACGTACTTATCGCTTACACAAACTATCGCAATCATAATATTAGTGTGATAAACTAGATGAACACTAAACTTATTTCTTATTTTTACTAAAATGCATAAATATTATTCCTAGGTAAATGACTTCAGATATTTGTGGAACCTGGGGAAATGTCGATAGCCATATCTGGCAGCCGCGCATATATAAAAGTGCGCGCACGCGGGCGGCCAGCCATTCGTTTTCGTTTTGAGTTGAGTTTGGTGTGCTTGTATCTACTTCAAACGCTCTCAACATGTCAGGCGCTATCAAAGAGGAAAAAGATGCAGCTACTGTTGATAAATTACATAAATCCTGTTGCATGGAAGAATACATCGCTATATTTAAAGGTTAGTATCAGTTCGAGTAGATACTTGCGTAAATAGTGTTTTTTTGAGTTTTAGTTGATACAAAACGATTCGCGGGAGAAACGAATGTGAGAACATGTGATTATGCCCGAAATTTTTGGTACCTACCTACTTAGTATGAGTAAATTTTGCATGTGAATCAGTGTTTCGGCGGGAACAATATTATTGCAGGGCAGTAGGAAAGCGGCTACGATAGCCGTGTCGACGCGGTAGTCGCAGGCACTTTATACGGCTTCCTCAACCGCGTCAGACGGCTGTCCTAGCCCGTGCTGTGGTCTTTTATCTACCTATTCCGTGATGTGGTCTTATTTGACAAGTGCAGTGAGTGGATTGTAGCTCGATGGATAATGAACTAAACTAAGTAAATAATTTTATTTCCAGAAAATGCTATAACAGCAAATGCGTTGCCGCTTTTGTCTGCGTCAAATCGGAACTGATTCCCAAGATCGTCCATCGCATCAAATTTAAAACGTATTGGGAACACTGGTGCAGAAACGTAAGTGACTAATCACGCTGATGTTATTTTTATACATTATACCAAAGACATTTTTATAAGGAGAATGCTAAATAGTGTTTTTTTGAGTTTTAGTTGATACAAAACGATTCGCGGGAGAAACGAATGTGAGAACATGTGATTATGCCCGAAATTTTTGGTACCTACCTACTTAGTATGAGTAAATTTTGCATGTGAATCAGTGTTTCGGCGGGAACAATATTATTGCAGGGCAGTAGGAAAGCGGCTACGATAGCCGTGTCGACGCGGTAGTCGCAGGCACTTTATACGGCTTCCTCAACCGCGTCAGACGGCTGTCCTAGCCCGTGCTGTGGTCTTTTATCTACCTATTCCGTGATGTGGTCTTATTTGACAAGTGCAGTGAGTGGATTGTAGCTCGATGGATAATGAACTAAACTAAGTAAATAATTTTATTTCCAGAAAATGCTATAACAGCAAATGCGTTGCCGCTTTTGTCTGCGTCAAATCGGAACTGATTCCCAAGATCGTCCATCGCATCAAATTTAAAACGTATTGGGAACACTGGTGCAGAAACGTAAGTGACTAATCACGCTGATGTTATTTTTATACATTATACCAAAGACATTTTTATAAGGAGAATGCTGAGGATTACACCTATGTTCTGTGCTAAATATGTGAAACTACCGCTCCCTCTCTGTTTGCCAGTTTGTTACCTATCAGTGAATTGTTTGTTCTAAGCAGCCGGACCAATCTTGATAAAATTTGGTAATGATAAACACACGAGGACGGACATAGTATACCTACTTTTCTTGAGTTCATTAACATCCATGTATCGGCCGCAGCATGCTGTGTGATATACAGTATGCAGTAAATTATTTTTAAAATAATTTCATTTTAAATAATATTTTTTTTCTAGCGAATGCTGACATTATCACGATATCCAAGTACCAGGGACTGGAATCATCATCTATTTTAGAAACGGCTTGGAAAGCAACATGGTCGCTTCGCAAGCGGTACTTCCTAACATTTTCACGTAGTCATCATTATGAATTTATAATATGAGAAATTACGAAAACTAAATGTATAATTATTACTTATTATATAATATTATTATGTGATGTTAAAATCTTTGAATAAAATTCTGTTTCTTAAAGTATTTTTTTAATCAACAAATTAACCATCACCAAATCCTAGAAAAATTATATTTAGACAGTAGATTTGAGGGCAGTATTTTTTTAGTTATTTTCGTTATTTTTAATCGTTCAAATGGTTTATTACAGGTTCTACATAGCTGGAGAACCTGAAACATTCGGGTCAAAAAAAGTGTTGGACTTTGCTGAGGCGGTCGTTTTACACGGCTACTTTAACTGCGTCACACACGGCGGCATACCCGTGCAGACCTGCTTGAAGGAGCCGTATTAAAACGGCTGCCTTGGCCATGTCAACACGGATATGCTAACGCCCTTCTTAAGACCCTGCTCAGCTGGCGAAGCTGTGTGACGCGGTTGAGAAAGCCGCTTAACACGGCTTCTTCAACCGCGTCACACGGCTCCGCCAGCTGAGCAGGGTCGTAGGAAAGTGGCTAGGACAGCCGTGTTGACGCGGTTAACGCAGCCGCTTTACAAGGCTTTTTCAACCGTGACACATGGTTCCGCCAGCTGTGCAGGGTCGTAGGACAGCCGTGTTGACGCGGTTGACGCAGGCGCTTTACACGGCTTCTTCAACCGCGTCACACGGCTCCGTCAGTTGTGCAGGGTTGTAGGAAAGCGGCTAGGACAGCTATGTTGACGTGGCTGACGCAGCCGCTTTACACGGCTTTTTCCACCGCGTCACACGGCTCCGCCTGCTGTGTAGGTTTGTAGGTGACGCGGTTGATGGAGCCGCTTTACACGGCTTCTTCAACCGCGTCACACGGCTCCGCCAGCTGTGTAGGGTCGTAGGAAAGCGGCTAGGACAGCCGTGTTGACGCGGTTGATGCAGCCGATTTACACGGCTCCGCCAGCTGTTCAGGGTCGTAGGAAAGCGGCTAGGACAGCCGTGTTGAAGCGGTCGAGGCAGCCGCTTTACACGGCTTCTTCCAACCGCGTCACACGGCTCTGCCAGCTGTGCAAGGTCGTAGGAAAGCGGCTACGACAGCCGTGTTGACGTGGTTAACGCAGCATATATTACATGGTTACGCCAGCCACGTATATACTTAGCCGTGTCTAAATCATAACCGTGTCAACTAGTTCACACGGCTGCAACTGCAGTACCGTGTCCAGATTTAGCCGTGTCTAATCGGAACCGTGTCGACTAGTTGACACGGCTGCAACTGCAGTACCGTGTGCAGATCTAGCCGTGTATGATTATAACCGTGTCGACCAGTTGACACGGCTGCAACTGCAGTACCGTGTGCGGATCCAACCTTACCATCCTAGCCGTGTGCGATTTTAACCGTGTGTCCACTGTAGCCGTGTTAGCGCCACACGGTAACCCTTGCCGTGTTTACACGGCTGCAACTGCAGTACCGGGTTTACACGGCCTTGCATAGCCGATAAATCGACCCTTTTTTTTCCCAGTGTGTCTGTGTGAACATTTTCTTCATTCCCACTTCATTACTTGTAATTTAAGAAAACATACAGTAGTACACTAAAACATGCAATCAAATATCGAAACATTTTTATTAATTATTAAATCACTGTGATTTTGAGTAGCAGCACATAATTATTATTCTGTTACCTGCTTGTGTTGTTTTAGGATCTATTTCCCAATTATGTAGGGTGTCCTCTCAGTCGTGCGATGCCTAAAAGCTGACCATTTTCCTTTTTAATGCACGCCCTAGCCCAGATCAAAGGAGACCGGCATCCAAGCGATGACAAAATGCCCCGATGGTCCATAATATTAGTTATTCGAGGCCGCCCCAACAGGTTCCCCGCTCCGTCTCGCAAAGATTGTAAATTTTTCTTTAGACATTAAGGCGCTGCGCAAACATAGACACTTCTTGTTGCCGATACGGCACACCATCACAGATTCTGTGTTATCCATCATAGTTGCTGTGTCCTGTAGCGGTGATCGGACACAGTCGCCCGTTGCTACTACTGGTCAGTGGTAACCGTAGTTGCTGTGTCCGGTGGCGGCGATCGGACAGTCACCGGTCGCTACTTCTGGCCACTGGTACAATTCGTTGCTTGTTTTCCATCAGTCTCATGATGGACGTCGATGAAGAAACATTATCTTTGCTGGTTGTGTTGATTGTACGTGGCCTGTGTCGCACACAGGAGACGGACACCGAATGCAACTCGTCCGGCTGCGCAGCTCAGTACAATTGTAAGGAAATTAGTTAAATGTTGCTTGAGACTTTAACTGACGACTTTTAGGTTCCAGTTACCGACACCAAACACTTTTTGATCGTCAATGAGTTAAGTTTAGTGGAAGCAACTGGACACGAAAAATGTTTACGTATGAGTGGATGTTTTCATAGAAATTTCTATAGAAATCAAATATTCGTCGGTAGCGTGTATCTAACACAAGACACAAAAGTATCCATGTTTGCGCCCCGCTCAGGACTGAATGTGTATGCTTATACAATATGCAGGAGAAAGGCAGGACAATTTTTAAACAATTTAATTTCAAGTTTAAAGCATATTGCTTACACTATCAACATACGAAGTAGACAAGCTCTTTAAGAATTCCGAAAATTTTTGTTCCATAACCATAGTATTCAAGTGCATGTAATAATGAAGTTCCTCGTTTGACATTTTCAGGGGGTATTCTGGCGGTTCCATTATGAGAGTTGGCCATTCATCGTCGTCTTTCAGCCAAGGGACCCAGACGTAGCTGTAGTTGGAAGGATCTGCCGCCAGGTCGAATGAAGGTGGTGGCCTCGGCACTACCTTTGTCCAGAGCAATCGTAACCGAAGAACCATGTGTTGGGCTATTTTAGGATATGTATTCCAGAGATCATTAGATTCTTCCGGGTCTGCAGTGATGTTATATAAACAACCTTTTTCTGAAAAGTAGTTAAAATCAATAAGTCATCACAAAAATACACAATAGCAAAATTAAATTAAATTCCTGCTTCTAAGAAAAGTATGATAAAAGTTTATTCAAACTTTATGCCAGCTCTGAAGTGTGCTGCGAGCGAAGCTCAGTCCAATCGGCTTCTACAACGCTTGCATACAACTACTTTATTGCTATTGCGTAGCTCTCGCTCTAATTTCACAGCTGCCACAAAGTTTGGATCTTACTATACCACAGACGATCATTGGGCTTATATTTTCATATAAGGTCAAATTTTGCGGAGCAATAATATGAAGGTTACGTAAGACCGCGTGAGGTTGAACTCCGACTTTTATTATTAATTAATATAAATTATTATTTACAACAGGTAAAAAGATAACAAATATGTTATAATAATTTATTTACTTAATTAATAAATTGTTAAAATCGGGATTTAACTCACCATTTGTGGGTACGCAAATTTCTCTTATCTGTGCAGTATCATTTGATTTTGATATTTGCTTATTTAGATTACAAACATTTCGCTTTTCCAAAGCATAAGATACATCAAGACCCATATTTAAATATTCCTTTAACACTTTAAACGTTTTTGATGATATCAGTGTCTGTTCGTAATCTGGTGCGTCATATATTAATTGACTAAGGTCGTGACCATAATATCCACATGTGTTAGGAACAGTGCCGATGATAATTTTATAGTCTCCATCCCTGAAGGCACCCCATTTGTTAATATCGTCAACTGCTATCATTGCGTGATGCCTCTTCGGTCCCTCGTCTCTAGCAATAGAGCCCCATTGGTTTATACCATCGATGTGGTCGGGTATAACACCGCCTGCTGCGGCTAGCACGGTCGGAAACCAATCAGTGACATGGACAAGTCCCTTCCATATTTTCGGGTTGATATCAGCGTGCCACGCGATCGCAGTCGTTCGAACTGCTCCTTCCCAAGGACTGCCTTTTGTTCCGCGTAGGGGCAAATTTGAGCCATAGTTTCGGGAAATCCCTACAGAACTCGCTCCATTATCAGAAACAAATATAATTAGCGTATTGTTAAGCATGTCTTTTTCTGCTAACGCTTCAACAACTTGACCGACACTTTTGTCAACACCCGTAAGTAAACCTAAAACAACACAAAAGTTACATACGGCTGTTAGTTTATCATTATTAATATTTGTAATACGTGTATACTGGTTACGAGTTACTGGTTCGATGTTGATGTTGTTGATGTTTAATGACGGTGTGGCCAAAGATATGGTAAGCACACCTAGCCGTGAATGGGAACTGGCTCAATTTAACTATTTTATTACCTATTAAATTTCATCTTATAAAGAAGAAAGTACCGTCACGCTATAGTTTCCTAACGACGTTTATCCTTCACCGGTAGCTCATTACTGGGATTTGAACCTGCAAATTGGGTGTGTGATCTGAATGCTTTAACTACTGAGCTATCATGGCTCTGAAATGTTTTTTCTTCCTGCAAGAAGTGATTTTTAACACGTACGTATAGTTCCAACGGATAACGGTCCCAACTCAAAGGTCCTCACTTTTAACTTGCCTGCGTAAAGTCGTCGAGGAGAATGTGCGATGTGTGAGTTTACGGCAACATCTTCACCAGGAGCCTGCATGTTGACCAGCCCCCCGCCGATGTGAGCAGCCGCGTGACCCACGTGGAGGTACAGAGGAGATGATGTGTCGTGCTCCTTTATAACTATAATCAAGAATAAGAATAGAATAAGAATTATTTTATTGCTATACTGTGTACAAAGATGTTCTTAAAAAAGAGATTAATGTTCCAACAGTGGACCCATATCGGGTGTGCAATATATATTTTTTTTACCCGGAAATTATGGAGCCAATTGTAAATAATTAATATATCGTTTGTAATACTGGGGACGTATTAGCAGCAACGCCAATAAACGCTATTTTATCCGCCTACCCAAGAGGAGGGTAATATTTTTGGGGTGAATGTAGTATAAGTATTTATGTAAGTGTGTCTATAAATACTTTGTAAGCTTCTTACATATACCTTTTGTAGAATAAATTAATGGCTTAAACGATTTTGACTGGTGAGGTATTGTTGCCGATTCCTCATCGTGTCCAGTTGTGATTTTTCTTATAATAATATTCACTGTTAATGTTTTTAGTGATTTTACTTTAAGTTTGACTTTAATTCTTAGTTCAGCTTATTTATTCGTTTATTGGTTCTTTCTTATTAAATGTTCGGGCTATCGCGATGTAGTCAAATCATCGCGAATACTTTTCGTAGTAAATCAAACACGATGACACTCGTGAATCTTTGTCGTGATGTCGCCAAGTATACAGGGTTATAAGGAAAGAGTATGCTAAGCCGAAGGGGGCTCATAGTACTCATGATACTGAACATCTTTTACTATGGAACCAACCCTGAAATCGAGAAAAAATAATCGGCTGTTCCATAGATTTTGTCGAGTGTCATTGACATTTTTCTATGGATTCTATTTTTTTCTCGATTTCATGGTTGGTCCCATAGTAAAAGTTGTTCGTAATGATGAGTACAATGAGTCCTTTTCGGCTTAGCATACCCTTTCCTTATAACCTTGTATAGTTCCAGTATCAGCCAGACGTACACTGCTGAACAAAGGTTTACCCCTTAAAGGAAAGGGGGCTTAAGCATAAATAAATCAAATTTAAATCATGTTTAAAAAGCTGTGGCTCCAAACTTCACGATCAATGGGCTATTTCAAAAATTATATAAAAAATATACGTACTTTTTACAGCTCGTTCAGTCAAAATATTAGTGAGATGACCGCCTTGGCCGCGAACAGGATCGTAATTATCGAAAAGGTCGAGTCCAAAATAGTCGCTTCCGTTATAGGTCTGAAAAACAGAACAAGTTTCTGTGTATGTTTCTACATTCGTTATTGATACTGTTATTTTAGTACATATTTGAACGTAAGACATTAAAATATTTTCCATTCCATCCCATTACATTTTATTCTATAAATTAATACGTTCGTCTCAAGGAAAAAACTTCACTTGCGTGATTCAGAACTCTTTACATCACAACTTTATTGTCAGTCCATACAAAACGTCAAAAAATGCATCTAGCGAACTATTGGAAGTAGCTTTGTCTCTCTGTCTGGATGTTTGTCGCCTTATCACGGCTAAACGGCTAAACGGATCTTGGTAAAATTTAATAAGAAGTTACTGTATATCACAAAGACGGACATGGGATAATTTGTCCACGCGAATGAAGTCGCGGGTCACAACTAGTATAATATAAACGTTTATTTTCCATAAATGACGTTTTTACATTTATTCCCAGAAGTTCCGAAAGGAAGTTTTTACACGTTGGTTCTTACAAGACTTTTCCCCCCGCCTGCTACATTGAAAAAAAAACACATTAATGTCTAAGACTACAGAAGCAATGATAATATAAAATAATTATAATTAATATGCATTATATTTAAGTATTGTGACACGGGACGTATGGGAATACCTAAACGTTTTATTTTGGGCAATATTCGAAGAACAGACAAATTTGGATTATAGCCAGGTGTGACCTCGCTGACCCAACGCGTTTTCCACACCACTACTCATTTACAGTATGACCAATTTCTTATCTGTAGAGTAGGGGGAGCCACTGATGTATTTTCGGAACTAAATTATAATACCCTCCTGTAAAAAGTTTAGTTTTTTAGGTTTGCCAACTCTACATAATAAGTTTGTAGCACTGTACTAGGTGATCGGTTAGATGTCGCATGGACGTATTCTAGGACGTCATTGTTTTACTCATTATGAACAAGTTTCGCTTTGGGATATTTTGCAGAGCCCGTTTGGAGATGTACGATATCTTTGCCAATTATTCAACCGCTAAGCAGTACTGTGTACCGAATTGAAGGGCAATGTTTCAATTGAAATTTAGGGTGACGAAGCGCAGTAAATCGCTGCGCAGTTACTTTTAAAGTTTAAAATTCTGAGTGGCTTTGTATTGTTATCGGCGCGTGACGCTTACTATCAGGCAAGTGACTCGTGACGTCACTCAGTTGCACAAAAAACCCTGAAGTTGCGAGAAAATCACTCCATGTGAACAGCTATGGTATGTGGTAATAGCCTTGGTAGCTCGGTGGGAGCACGCTCGCCTTATGTTCACAGGGCCGCGACTCCGAAACTAGGTGTTTTTTATTTATTTAATACATTTGCTCCACGGACTCTGGGGTCCGTGCCTTTTATCAAATTTTACAATTATTTATCAACTAAAACATATTTCCGTAGAATTTTTCACCTATAATTGTGGTGACGTTTAGCCTGTTTCCATTGCTTGCCTCCTTCTTTGTTACAATGACGTACATCATGTTGGTATCTAATAAATAAATAAATTCAATGGCCAGTGTGAAACCGCAAACCCACACTCGGCCAGCCGGTTGGATGGATATGGCCCAATCACAGGGCCCAATGCACACTTCGAGGATAGGCCGATATCCCAGCAGTGGGATGCTAAAAGGCTGATGCAGATAATTACTATAGAACAGCTCATTTCACAGTCGTTCCTTCATTAAAACTTGTTCATAACATAACAACATAACTAAAATAGAATAGACCTATAATTGGCTGTTTTATATAATGTACCTAAGTTCTTTATTTTGTATTATTGTGCTGTTGGTCTTAAATAAATAAATAAATAACTATGAGTAAAATTATATCCCAGAGTGCCGAGTGTAAGTTTTTCCGATTGCGTTTACCTACTCGATCGCGTTAGTATGAAATAAGCGCAGCTGCATCTAGCGCCATCTAGATAGAAGTGCTCTTACTTCAAACGAAACCTAATTAAGGTTAAAACTCGCACTCGGTACACAGTTCTAGAGAATGTCTGTCGTCTTACCGAACACCCAGAATATCCCTGTTAGCGATTAACTAACCTCCACGTGATTATACGTATAGTAATCCACAGGGCTTGTGAAGCCGTAGAAAGTTTCAAAACCTCTTTCCAACGGTAGGAAACAGCGCCTTGATTTGCCGAGCGGCCATTTTCCTACGAGGTGTGTAATATAGCCCAAGTCCTTTAAGTAAGAGGGCAAAAGACGTTCAGATAGCGGGACTCCTCGATCTTCTGTCGCTCTTATTGACGGACCTTGGGTTCCTGCAAAGAAATCACTGACATTAGTTGATTGAGTCAGGCGCACAGAATTCTCCTTATTGTCTTTGGTCAGGCGTTATTTTGCGGCAGTCCATCTTCGACGAATCAACGAACGAATCAAAATTCGACGAATCTCTAGAGTTAGTGTTGCGCCACTAACATTAGTTTTAGTTAAGGTAGCCGTAAGCCGCTGTAAAGTAGCGAGACTGACAATCTTTTTCTCCCGTGTGCCAAGAAGGATGCTGTATGTAAATCTGTATGTTTGAGTTTTCCTGTCTTATCTCATGTGGCTTATACAGCTTCGATTCCTCTTTACATCCGGAGTGACATAGCTTACATTTTGCAGTCAGGTATTTCGTTTTTATTTCAATAATAAGCTTGTTTATAGAATTTATTCCGGAGAATATGCTACAGAGTTACATTATTATGTACTATTATTATTATTATTCATTATTATTGTGAGTTATTCTTACTATATTGCACATCTATGGAATGGATATTTGCACTAATGGAAAATGAATATATACCAATTTTATGAACATCGTTAATACAGTGTTACAATAAACGTAATCTTATTCTCTGACCCGTCCATTCTGTTGTACTTTTTCCTAAACTTAACTAAATATTGACCGCGCTAAGGCTGTTACCATCCCTTTCACACATATTGAAATAAAAAAAGATCCAGATAATTTTAGCCGTTTCAAAATAGTTCAAAACTAATTTGAAACGACTAAAATTATACAGAATCCATTGGCGTTGATTCTGTTTATCATTTTCTGAAGTTTGAAAAATTTGTCGGCTCTAAAATTTTGTTGAATAACCCCTTTCACACATTTCAAAATTAAAGGTGCAGCTAATTTAAGTCTTTGCAAAATTCGTTTATTTAGAACGGAGTAGACATATATAAAAATAGCTGCGGCCCGCAGTTTCACCCGCTTTTCTACTGAAACCGAATATTTTTCTGGGATAAAAAGCCTTCAATCCTTCATTCAAATCCGTTCTGCCATTACAGAGTTGAACGGGAACAAACACACTTAGCTACTTACATACTTACACACAAACTTTCGAATTTATAATATTATTGCGATTTCGTTGAAAACGGGTAGGTTAATACTCTGAAACTACTCTGAAATAGTATTATTAAATCGAAGAGTTTATCCAGGTGCTACAAAAGTTTGGCACCGCCTTTGCCAAGCTAATTAATTCGATGAGTAACTATACGATAACCAAAATTTACCAGAACAAATATTTGTGTTACAGGTACAAGTGGCTTAATGCTTCCACAACACATAACAAGGTGGTAAAAAAAAAAAAACTGGCTTTAAGATTTGAATAAATAACAATATTAAAAAACAATAGAGGACAACAAAAAGAAACAACCAGACGACTGAGAGTCCGTACAGTTTTGACGTAATAAAATTATATAACTATCAATATGAACATAGAACATACGTCAAATATGAATATGAACATATATAAAATACTAGTTGTTACCGACGTTGTTCGCGTGGATAAAAAAAAGTATCCTACGTCCGTTTTTGTGATATACAGTAACTCTTTATTACATTTTATTAGGATCCGTTCAGCCGCTTAGCCGTGATAACGCGACAAACATCCAGACAGAGAGACAAAGTTACTTCTTATCGTTTGCTAGATGGCGTTGATCCATTTGGACAAACAGAGTTGTAACATATGGAGCTCTGAATCGCGCAAGCGCAGTTTTTTTCCTCGAGACGAACGTATACATTTTTGTACTTCGATGCTTTATTGGTCCTGTTACGACTGCAGCTTTACAGGGTTATAAGGAAAGGGTATGCTGAAATAACCCGAAAGGGGCACATAGTGCTCATGTTTGTGAACAACTTTTAATATGGGACCGAGCCTAAGATCGAGAAAATATATCTGCTGTTCCATAAGTTTTGTCGAGTGTCATTGACATTTTTCTATGGAACAGCTGATTTTTTTTTCTCAATTTTATGGTTAGTCCCATACTAAAATTTGTTCGTAATGATGAGTACATTGAGCACTTTTCGGCTTAGCATACACTTTACGTATCATAATTTTCAGCCCGTAATCGCCCACTGCTGAGCATAGGCCTCTCTTCTTGTACGCAGCTTATCCCGGTCCTGTGCCAATCTTGTCCAGGTTCGACCCGTGATATTTCGCCTTTCCTTATAACCCTGTATTTTCATTTTATAAGGAAAGGCGTTATGTTAACAGTTATCTTAATATCGCCTTTCCTTATAAGCCTGTATTTCGATTAGTTACTATTAGGATTACCGATTTTCAAATCTTTTCCTCTAAATGTGCTGGACAGTTATTTGCTTCTTGCCGATTTTTCATGATTCTATGCCAACGGGAAGTACTCTATAGGTTTTGATTAACGAATGTCAAAATATACGTCTTACCCTCGAATACTCAAACGTTTGTTAACTTTGACGACAGATTAAGTCTATTGCTGCCTTTGTCATTTGCTTAGTGCCAGACAAAGGCAGTATTAGAACTAATCTCTTATCAAAGTTAACGAACGTTTCAGTATTCGGGGGTAAGATGGCCGTATTCTATGACTTACTGACCTTATAAGCTTGATCTTTTTACAGCTCCAAGGGACCGTAGACCTAAGTATTTCATATTAATTTCAATTTGATAAAGTTGTTAATCTTCACGTGTTCTTGAGAAAAAGCGTCTTGGCAGACAGACGGATAGCTTATGGTAGGATTTCTATGAGTTATTTTTTGTTTCTGAGATAAGGAACCCTAAAAACGGATATCAAAACATTTTTTTTATGTTACTTGGTGACGAGACAAGCAAGTCGCTCACCTGATGTTAAGCGTCACGCTTGCCCATAACAGTTCAACGCCACACAGAATTTTGAACTTCAAGAGTTCAAAACTATGCGCGGCAATGCACTGCGCTCGTCACCCTGAGATGTTAGATATAAAATCTCTGTATGCCAAGTAATTACGCTGGAAACATTGCCCTTCAATCCGGAACACAGTAATGCTTGCACACTACTGCTTGGCGGTTGAATAACTGGCAAAGGTGTGGTACTTCCCCAGGCGGACACTGCAACCACTACAAAACGAAACAAAAATATATTTTTTAATTATTTACCCATTCTCATCGGATATTTCCCCGTGAGTAAGGCGCTGGCAGAAGCAGTACCCAAGCAGTCGGTATAGTAATTCGCCATAATAACGCCTTGGTAGCCAAGCGTATCGATGTTTGGTGTTTGGATTTGGTCCGAGCCATGAAGGCTTATATCGTCGTAGCCCTGCAAAATGATAATAGCGAAGTTAACCCAGATATCTAGGATTATTGCAGATGGAAATGCAGCTAGTGATGAAGGCCCTCTCTTGTTATCCAATATCTCTCTGAGGCCACATACCTACTGGAATCATGGCGAGGAAAGGCTGAGACGTATAGTATCTCTTGCACTCGTAGTAATCTTGCCACTCGTCATGCTCCTTGTTCCCTTGTTGTTATATCATATCTTGCGAGCGACGAGACATAGATATATAGAAAGAGATAGAGTGATGGCAAAGCTATGAATAGCGCGAAGAGAGGCGCGATCAAAGCAGCTTTTTTATACCGTAGGTGGCAAACACAAATCACTCTAGATACCTTAGATAGACAGATAACTCTTTATTGTTCTCACCAAAAATTACATTCATAATACAAAAATCTACTTAAAACTAGTGTAACAATTGGCGGCCTTATCGCTTAAAGCCTTACCTTATTACGAGATTAAATTTATTGTTCCTACAAAAAGCTAACCTAACCTAACTATCAACCAATAGGAGTAATTTTGTATAAGTGTATTTAGACTGATGCGTGGAGCGCTTCGAGTGTCCTGAATGCAGAATCTAGAGTGTGATCTATGGTGGCAAACAAGCAGATAATGTCGCCCTGTAACACCACGGGCATCACAGAAATGTCGCTGACCTTTTAAGACTCTATCTACCGCCCTTTTGAAGAACCCCATGTTGTAGTTACTTGGAAATACCACAGAATGTGGCCGCCTCGCCAATATTCGTGGCAACGCGAGGAACAGCGCGAGTAAGCAGTGCGAGGAACGTAGTATGCCTTCAGGGTGGCTCAGCTCCGGTGGCTCAGTTGGTAGTGAACCTACCTTCTGTGTTTGGGGGCGTGGGTTCGATTCCCATCTAGGACAAACATTCATGTGAAGAATATTTGTGTTTGTTCTATATCTGTGTGTTAATATCTATATAAGTATGTATTTAAAAATATCTATGTACGTATATCAGTCTCTGGCAGCCATATCACAAGCTTTGCTTAGTTTGGGGTCAGATGACCGTGTGTGCAAAAATGTCCCAGATGTCCCAGGGTTAGGGTCACAAGCAAAGTACACTGTCATGCAAATAGTGTAAAGAAAGATAACATAACATCTAATTATTATTACTTACTATATCATGGGTTACGGTCACAAGCAAAGTACACTGTCATGCAAATAGTGTAAAGAAAGATAACATAACATCTAATTATTATTACTTACTATATCATCTGCAACAATGATCACCACATTGGGTCTTTCTGTATTATCACACGCTATATGGGCAGCGTACAGCATTATGAGACTGAAACAAATTATCTTTTATCTTTAACACCTTAGAAACTTATTAAAGTATCTGTCCCTCTCTCTTTTCTCTCTCTTTTCTCTCTCTATTTTCCTAATAATATCTATTTTACTATGAAAACTGACGTGGTTTTGATACATTTTGTTTTAATAAAACGGGAATACTCACGTTAAATTGAGTCGGTTATTCCGACTATAGTTTCGATCACATTCGGTGACCTTTATCAAGGAATGCTTAGCGAGACACGCGCGCGACCTCGTCTTGCCTTGCACGAGGTCGCGCGCGTGTCTCGCTAAGCATTCCTTGATAAAGGTCACCGAATGTGATCGAAACTATAGTCGGAATAACCGACTCAATTTAACGTGAGTATTCCCGTTTTATTAAAACAAAAATAATATCTATATCGTCTATTCCTACTGCCCCTTATAGAAACTGTACAATATCACACTAATATTATAAATGCGAAAGTTTGTGTGTAAGTATGTAAGTATGTAAATATGTGAGTATGTAAGTAGGTAAGTATGTAAGTGTGTTTGTTTCCGTTCAACTCAGTAACGGCTGAATGGATTTGGATAAAATTTTGTATGGAGGTAGTTTATTCCCTGGATTAACACATAATTATGCTTCTTCAACACATAGGCTACTTTAACACCGCGCGTGTAACCGCGGGGCACAGAAAGTATACAATAAAACCTTAATATACGATGTATATATGTTCTCTATAGACTCTATAACGGCTGGTCCGATTTTGATTAAATTTTCGGGGAATCTCCAGATTAGCCCTGCTACTGCTGATGCTGTGAAGTTTTGTAACTTAATACTTGACTTAATTTTGGTTTTATATTATTATAAATGTTACTTGACTTTGTGGGGACACCGTGTAAGTCTTCAAATGTAGAGCCCACCATTTTGGTCACGCGATGCTTCACAGAAGCGTTAATAAGTCCTGACTAATATTATAATTCAGAAGAATATAGCCGCAGTCGTATCAGGACCAACACATACTACTCGAGGACACAACTTCGCGTGCGCGATTCAGAACTCCCTACATTACAACTGTCAGTACATACAGAACGTCAAAAAATGCTCAAAAATGGATCAACGCCATCTTGCGAACTATAGGAAGTAGCTTTGTTGCTCTGTCTGGATGTTTATAACGGCTAAACGGCTCAACGGATCTTGATAAATCTTGATAAGGAGTTACTGTAAATCACAAAGACGGACATAGGATACTTTTTTATGTCCACACGAGCGAAGTCGCGGGTAACAACTAGTCTTTATATATTTTTTAGCAACCGGTCCCCAAGTTTGAGAATGAATGTAACTACTTACTAAAATATTACTGTCATTGCCATTTCAACTAAATTTATAACTGATATTTTTTTAACACTAAACCACTGCCTTCATGTTTAAACACTCAGTGACAATGTACAAATTTAAAGAGTCAACCAACTGCCCATATCTGCGCAATTAACATGACAATAAATATGTAGATATTTGACAATATTTTCAGGAAATTTTACACGTCACATCATCGAATGCATAATACGTGATAAGCGGAGCGGAAAATTACGCTTGCAAGATGGAGTGACTCCTTAAAAGTGAGCTGGAAACTCAGTTTTGTTTAGGAATTTTCATTGTTATTTCTATATTATACTTAGCCTATTATAAGCTTATTACTTTGCTTCTTCGTCTCGTCACCAAATACAATAAATTTAAAAAAAAAACTACTGAAATCTTTTACTATGAAAACTGACGTGGTTTTGATACATTTTGTTTTAATAAAACGGGAATACTCACGTTAAATTGAGTCGGTTATTCCAACTATAGTTTCGTTGTTTTGCCTTGCACACCAGGCAAGACAAGACAAGACGAGGTCGCGCGCGTGTCTCGCTGAGCATTCCTTGATAAAGGTCACCGAATGTGAACGAAACTATAGTCGGAATAACCGACTCAATTTAACGTGAGTATTCCCGTTTTATTAAAACAAAATATACTGAAATCTGTTGATTATTATTAACCAAAAATAAGAGGTTTTAGTGTCAATGTGGAATAATTAAGTCGTTGCTTTTATCATTTTCGAGAACACGAGTTTTCAAAAACGAGTGTTTATGTTGATTTGTAATACTCATACTTATACATTAATAACCATTGTAATATTTAATAGCGCAAATTAAATACAAAACTAAATTAAAACAAAAAAAAACATAATTGAAAAAAAAACGTACAATGGTCAATTAATAGCTTATCGAATAATAAAAATAGAATTGATATAAATCAATAATAATAGATTAAAAAATATCTCAAAATACTCTTCTATTTTGTACAATGCTTCCTCAAGAAGCCACTTTTTAATTCGGATTTTAAACGATTGGGTATTATCCATGGAACGCCTAGAACCTTCCAATAATTCGCCGCCTTCTTGAACTTGAACTGGCCATGATATTAATTATTTCTGAAATTGTTTTAAAGAAAAATTTGAAATATTACAAAACTGAACGCTGGCGAACAGCACTAGGGGCTAAAAATGATGAAAAAATAAGGAAGAAAAACTTATAAAAATACACTGGGTTCGTTAAAGGAATTCTATGAAATCTGTTAGATTTTTTCCCTCTCAATAGTTGAGAAGGGACAAAAGTCATAAGAGAGTTTTGTCGGGAACGTGAAGAAGTCATGTCTCGACATTGTATTATTTTCCAAAACTGTGTTATTTCGAGTGTAAATGTGTAAAAATGGTGGATTTTCATTCATTAAAGTGTTCGTGAACGTACACGAGTGTTGGTGAATAGTATAATGTTGTGAAACGTGACTCTGCGTGTTGTTTCCAAAACTCCATAGAAGCTTCTAGTAAGGTCTCCACCACTTTACTGGGGCATGACGTGGACTTGACCATGACTTACTTTGCTTGACTTATACTATGACCGAGTCTTATTTATTTCTGAAATATTTGACTTCACTTGAAATATAACAATACTTGACACTGACTAAATACACAACGTGTAGAGCCAAAAAAAATAAAATAAGAAATATAATTTTTATAAGAAAATCTGAAAGAAAAAATCATTTCAATATTTTGTTTTAATAAAACGGGAATACTCACGTTAAATTGAGTCGGTTATTCCGACTATAGTTTCGATCACATTCGGTGACCTTTGTCAAGGAATGCTAAGCGAGCCACGCGCGCGACTTCGTCTTGCCTTGCACGACCCAATGGACCCAATTGATATGGTAAGGGCCTTACTTCTCAATTTAACTTGAGTATTCCCGTTTTATTAAAACAAAGGCGTCGATTCCCGCTAAACCAAACTTAGTGCTATTGCTGTCTTTTACTAATAGAAATAAGAAAAAGATAGCATGCATTTTAGTTCTGTCAAACGTCGCGAAGATAAAGCGACACTTAAAACTTGTTTTTTATATCGGCACCCGCTATACGGTTTCGTCTAAGTTTGTATGAATAACTAAGATCTGACTAATTTGACAGGCCTGTATTTCACGTCATCTCTATCTTGCGTTTCTATTTAGTAAAAGACAGACAAAAGATTGAGTTCACGACGGAATTACGGCCATTGGCCAAACCACGTCAGTTCTCATAGTAAAGTATCAATATTTTTACATTAATTTAGTGTATTTTACTAATCCGCTGTTCAGTTATTACTTTGGCATCAGTCTTAATTAGGCACCTGTTCAATCTATACTCAAGTAAGATCAAATAAATTGCGTCGATAAAATGAGTCCAATGGTGTTGGTTCATGATTCAATAATACGAACCTGACGTTTACAAGACAAATAGTTACTTATTAGCTTGCATCAAGTCTTCCTGGAAGTGTTTATTATCAATATCTCAATTATTATTGAGGAGAGCGATGGCTGGCACATGCGTCAACTCGTGAACGGGTGCTGCTTGCAGCAAGCTGGACTGCTCGGTGTATACACGCAACATAGTAATAAGTATAGTAGATTTTCCTCTTGTTATGTTGTTAGTCTTATATTATATCAGTAACAGTTAACAAAAATTTTTAAAGTTGACAAAGGGCATGGACCTCGGAGTCCGTGGAGCTGCACTAAGAAAAAAAAAAATTAGTACAACTAACAAGTATCTATTAATAAAAGAAAAGCAAACCCGACTGCTCGAACCACGAACCGGAAGACCCAGCGTGGCCTCCCCTAGGTGGACCGACGACATAGTGAAAGTCGCGGGCAAACGGCGGATGTAAGCGGCACGTTGTCAGTCGGTGTGGTATTCTAAGGGGAGGCCTATGTTAGCAGTGGACGTCTTCTGGCTAATGATGATGATGAAAACCTGACTGCAAAAATGTAGCCGTCACTCCGGATATGAAGACGAATCCAACGACACCTCATCGCTCTTCAAAATTCGTTCATCCAGTTTTTGACGAGATGAGCAACACGCTGGCCTGATAGTAAGGGTCTCCTTGCTCTTAAGAGTTCAGTGCCACCCAGAATATTGAACTACGAGTAAAACTCTTCAAAACACAATTTAAGAGGATAGCCCTTCCGCGAGGTTTTGGCGCATTCGATATTAGAAATTGTATAGCTGTTGCTATGTTTCTCGTGCGTGCGATAGATAGTGAATTTTACTAATTTTTTGATGAAATTAGCGCTTCAAGGATAGTCCGTTATCACCCCCTAAATTATAACAAAATCTTTTGTTTTTGGTATCAATGGCTTGGATAAACTATAATCTATGCCGCTATGTTTTGTTTTCAAAAAATGATTTATGCTATTCTAACAACAACTACTGTTCTGCGTCGTATTTTCGACGCCAAAATTTTTCACTTTAATTGTCTATAACTAAAAATATATTGCGAAATTTAAAAAAATAACAATAGATTTTCACGTTGTAGGTAACATATCAAAAAACATGGTAATCGGATAACGTTTAGGCGTGGATATCAGACTATGCTTTTTGTACGGTCGAGACGGCGGTATAATACTGTATCACAGGACTTTACCACGCTAAAAACAATATTATCGCGAAAGTTTAAAAGTTACAACACTGCGTGACACTATCCTGCGTCCTGAGTAATTACGCGGAAACATTGTTCTATAATCCGGAACACAGTATGTTTTGTATACTACTGCTTGGAGGTGGAATAACTGATCAAGGTGTGGTATTTTCTCAGGCGGACTACCACTACAATAGGCGACAGCAGGACCATACATGCTTACACACACTCCAATATTACCTTCCTTCCTGAGAAGTCGCGTAAAACATATAGGTACCTACCTCATATTCAAATAGCTAAGTAGAAAGAAATTTGGCTTTAAAAAAACAACAGCATTTCCAACTTTTTGCTATAAAACAACAATTTGCATAAAGAATGCGAACATCTGCTCCGAAAGAACTTGATGTACTTGCGGTGTTTCTGGAAAACAAACCTTAATTAGTTATAAACTCGTAAAATGATTATAAAAAATGAAATATCAAATTCATTCGGAAACAAGCTATCAAAGACGTGCCTAAACAAAATACAAACAATTTTCTCGCTGTAATATTCAACCTCTTAGTAGTTGAAAGCATCGATTTCATTTATATATCGCACAATATATCCCAACGATCATAACTAATATTATAAATGCGAATGTAGCTGTCTCTCTATCTGTCTATCTGTCTCTCTGTTTCTCTGTCTCTCTGTAGCTCTGTCTCTCTATTTCTCTGTCTCTGTGTCTCTCTATCTCTCTGTCTCGCTGTCTCTCTATCTCTCTGTCTCTCTATCTCTCCCTCTCCCTCTGGGTGCATGTCGCTTAATCATGGCTAAACGGCTGAACGGATCGACCTGATTTTTTGCATAGATACGGATATAGGCTATTCTTTTTTTATCGGTCCACGCGAACGAAGTTGCGAGTAACAACTACTCTTTTCGCGATATTGCTGCGAAAAGATACAGTACAGATTGGTTATTATACGATCAGTTTGAAAAATTACTGCGTTCCGCATTGAAAGGCAATAAATGTTTCCAGAGAAATTACAGAGTATAAAGAGTCAAGGTGTCGAGCGCAGTGTATTGCGGGCATACTTTTGCACTGTTGAACTTCAAAATTCTGTGTGACACTGAATTGTTATGGACTTGTGTGGCGCTTACCATCAGGTGAGCGACTTTTTCGTTTTGTTGTATATAAAAAAAAACTAGCTTTTCAAAAGAACGTTTCACATCACTACTCTCAACTCTCTTGATGGTTCACGAAAAATAAAGAATGTATACAAAATTACATTTTGAGCAATGAAACAACACAAAGCTGTGATTGGTTGCATCCAAATACACGTATTCGCATAATCTGACTAGTTGACCTTGAAATACACATGAATCAAATGCGACGGGTCTGTGGCTGCACTCCCATATTTTCGTAATATTAATTGTCAAAATCTTTTCTCAGCGTCTGCAATGTCGCCCATCGGCAAGTGACCGCCCGAAAAGGGCTTATAGTACTCATAATTTTTACAACTTTTACTATGGGACCAACCCTGAAATCGAGAAAAAAACATCTGCTGTTCTATAGAAAAATGCCAATGACACTCGACAAAATGTATGAAACAGCAGATATTTTTCTCGATTTCAGCGTGGGTCCCATAGTAAAAGTTGTTCATAATGAGGAGTACTATAAGCCCTTCTCGGGCGGTCACTTGCCGATGGGCGACATTGTATACAAATTAAAGAAATTGTCAACGGGTCCAGTCGACCAATTCAAAATGTGCGTTACGTCATTTGATCCCGCGGATTCGGTTGGAGAGGTACTTAAAAGAATTTATGACGTCATAATTATGACTATATATCTGTATCGTATGTACGAGGACTTACTGCAAATACAAATATATATATTTCAATGGCCGTTACTTCTAAGTTACTCATTGCCGATTTTCTCCCAACAGTTGGTAACAAAGAACAATATTATAAGCTACAAGAAAGGGAGAGCTTATCGCTCCTCCTATTTCTCCGTATAAAAATACTATTTGCCAGCAGCTCGAGGACATTATCACTCTCGTCCTGTATATTATGGTCATAAATCTCAAAAGCGGCAGTTCCAGTCGCGAGAATATTTTTTCTTTATTTTACTGAATAAAGAAACACTTTGTTTATTTTTGTAACAGCTCAGTAAACACCAATAGGTGTGCGATCGGCTTCAGATTCTGCGGTTAATTTATGAGTGGGTTGCAATATTTTAACAACTCACGTGAAATGATTTATACCTAGGGAAGGAAATAAGATTTAAATGGGTTGATAAAATAAGCAAATAAACAAAGTTTTGTGAAAAATTGAAAATAGAACATCACTTTCGTAATTGACATAGTTATATACTTTGTAAGAACAGGGCGAATGAACATTTCAAATAGCACCGTCAACATGGTGCGTACGCATATTGTAAGCGCCATTGGGACTCAGTCGACGGCGACGCGCGCTAGCGAGCGGACGGCGTCAGGCGACATGCCTCGCGCTGCTCCCGAGAGCTTTTTACACACGTATAAGCACGGACTGCAACGCAATTAAAATATATTTCATAGGATAGCTTCAATCTAAGAGTACCAAACATAAGGTATGACGCAATGTTCGAATAACTTTTTATTTTTTGTAGTACTATGACGAGACGCGTCACTCGGCTTCACATTTTACCAATAACAATTCAGTGTCACCCAAAAGTTCAACAGAGTAAAACCATGCGCGGCAATGCATGAGCTCGTCACTCTGAGATGTATAAGATGTTATAAACTCTTTATGCCCAAAAATATCTGGAAACATTGGCCTTCTATCCGGAACGCAGTAGGTAATGTTTGCACACTAGTATTTGGCGGTTAAATAATCGGCAAAGGTGTGGTACTTCCCTAGGCGAACTCTGCAAAACGTACCACTACAAAAATACATCTCTAGAACCGAATCTACAACTCGAATCTACTTAGAAGGAAGCTTTATTTACTAACTTTCAAACACAAATGTTTCAGTACCCCTATCCCTACAACATCTCCACATGTATAATTCTGTCGAGTTGGAATTCCACGTCTGGCTCTATTGAGGTGCAACAGCTGTCGCCGGAATGCCCACATTTTCCAAAATGTTGCTACATTCCCCAGCATTTTTCAGAACTCATTTCCTGTATTCACTTACTAACACTGCTCACATATGGATTTATCCAATTTTGTATTCAATTTAAAGCGAAAATTCTAGTTTTCACGTAGCATTCAGATTTCCTGTTCTCCCTTAAAAATGCACATGTTTTATTTTGTTTTGTTATAGAACGGGTGTTTGCGTAATCATCATTAACGATCATCTAAATCTATTTCATCAACAGAACTAGAAAATGGACAGTCAATGTCATTCTACCTGATATACACAATGAGATTAATAGGTATTTGGTCCTAAGTTCTTGGAGGTAGTGTTCTATTAACTTAGCAAGTTTGAAAGTAGACAAGAGATGCCCTCTTGCGCTTCAAGTTTGAGCTACGTGCTTGACTTTCGAAAGCTGAAATTACATTCTAGACTCAGTTTTGATAGGAATTGCATTATCAAGTTTATCATAAGTTTTAACAAAACTCTCACAACGAAGCTCTTTGTTTCCTCTTTTATTTCTGCGCTGCTAAGTTGTGAATTAATTTAAAATCGGTTTTCCCCAATAAATGTAATCTGGGTGTTTTTTATTATACAAGAAAAACAGCTAAGTAAATATAATGATAGATGAAAATACCTTAGCCTCCAATGCCACGTGAATTAACCATCCATAAGACTTCCTTTCCACCAGAGGTGTGCTATGCAGTTAAGCTTAGGTGACCGTTTCCACTAATGCTACGAGGTATAGCGTACCGAGTGAGAAGTGCTACGAAGATGCGCTGCGTAAGCTAGCTGCGCTATGAAAATGAGGTCAGTGACAAACGCGCGCTAACTACGTAGTACGTCGTGTACTCTGCTCTGGGCCCGTACCGTGAGGTGCTTATTGCGATGATTGTCAGTTCAGCCGTCGATGCTGCGCGACCACGGTGTATGGTCACGCAGCGTGGTCGGCTGAGCCTAACAATCGTCGTAACAGGCACCTCACTATGTACGAGCCCTGTACAGTGTACAGTGTACATAGCTTCACCACTCGCGCATCCCTAGCTTACAACCGCAGCTCCCGTCCCTCTTCATAAAAAAAATTGCTTCGTTGAATTTGGTAGAACCAGTTTTCACCAGTGCTATGCTAAGCTATAGTATAAAGGCTTCTTATTGGTGGATTTCATATACATCCGTAGATCCACAGCGCAGCACATTATATTTAGTATATAGCAGATCTCTGGCCAATGTCATTAAATAAAACAAATAATATATTTAATTAGATTTTGTGTGTTTCATATTTAATTAAAATTATAGACTATAATTATGCTATATTTTATGATGTGTCGTATCGTTAAGTACATTTCGCTTACTTATCACATCTATAGTTCAGGTGAGTTGGTGGCCAAACATAGAACTACTTTTAAAAAAATCTGCTAAATATTTTCACTTGTCTCTTATACCATCACCAATGATAATATAACTACGAATTTCCTTATCATATTCTTAAATAATCCTCAAACTTGACCAGGAAATCTTCAGCCAACCTAATTATCGGACAAAACGTCTTCGATCGCGAAGTAAGAACAAACAGTCGGTTCAGCTTCTACAGGGTTATTACATCTAAAACTGAATATGGGAGCTACCATCGTATAATCTTAACAATCTGGGAGCTTCTCATATAAATTTTTAGTTCTTCCATTTGGTCACCTTTACGGATAAGTAGGTTGTACTGCACAGGAAACCTTAAATGCTTCTTACCAAGTTAAGGAACTAATTAAAAGTTGAACACTTGTAGCCGTGGCTTCGATTGCGTGTTCACCCCACTAGCCAGTAAATTACTTCAGTGACTGTTTGAACTTGATTTGTTTATTGTTTTACGTCCTGCTAACTGACTACTGTTAGGGGTAAAAGGTTTGCATTTATAATAAGCTTATATTCAGATTGAAGCTTCTGTTTGTAGTCTGTAGTAGGAATGTAGCAGATTTTGAAAGGTTAGCGCTTTATTTTTCAGCTAGGTCTTTAGTCTAGGATGTTGTCATTATTATATCTTTGTTGTACAAAGATATAACAACAAAATAACATATAACAATAAAATAGTAGGGCTATAAAAACAATTTTACGAGCTTTGGCACCGGGCTCCAAACTAGGCAACGAGGCCTTGTCTTGGGTGCCCAATTGATCCAGTTCAGCAAGAACATGTTTCGTGCAGAACTGTACATATGTTTAAAACAAAAAAAATGTTCTTGATTTCGTCTACTATACAGTTCTAGGCGCAATACAAAGCATTATAAATAAATTTATTTAAGGGTGTGAATAATGGGGGCGGATAATGCCAAACATCAAGGGTTTCTTTTGTTAGATGTTTTTTTTGCAATTATATAGTTTAATAACTGGACTGTCTGATTACGTAAGCAAAACCACTCCACCTCAATATACTATCATTTTATTTCATTTTTCCCACAAGTGTTCGCCACTACCCTACTCTCCCCTATACGTAATATAATTAAGTACATGGACAACATTATACTCGTGCTGCGTCTGGGTATGCAAATAGGACTTTATCACTTTACGTACAGTACCTGTACCGCGATAAAGCAGTTAGAAGTACCAGAGCCGAACTCTATGCGACATAGCAATCCAATTTCCAAAAGCTCGTTTCGGTAGCGAATTTGCACTTTTGTAGGGACAGAAAGTCGTTTTTGGCTGCACCCGGCCAGAGCAATCTATTTCACACATTTTCATAAATTTTGAACATTAAAAATTACTGATTGGGTACACAAAAGTAACAGTCTGTTTTCTTCCGAATACCAGACAAGTTTTGTAGCAATTTTCATGCTACTTTTTTTTTTTTTTGTTTGGCGTATGAGAATGAAAATACCAATAACAAATATTTTTTTCCTTCTTCCTCGTGAAAATAGAAAAAGTTAAAATAAAAAATTTAGTTATTTTTTATTTTAACTATTTCTACTTATACTACTTATATACTTATATAGGCATAACCATTTTTTTTAAAAACTGATTTTTTATTTCATTATAAATTGTTACGCAGTGATTTTTTATCTTAAAAATATATATGACAATACCAAAGACATAAAGGGGTAGACACCTAATCAGCAAATCAAACTATCTTGAAATAAAGTAGACCAGATTGACGTACCTGTCAAATCAAATTAAGAGCTCCATACAGTTGTCATTCTCATCTCATACTGATAAAATCTCATAATAATGAGACAAAAAATGGGAAACTATACAAAAATATCATGCCAAAATTACAAGGATTCACAGGAATCAAAGAACACCACTGCCACATCCATCTTTAAGTCCTGAAATATACTTTAATAGGATATAAAATTATTGAATAATGTAAACAGAATAGTCGCTATGACAACGTTTAGGGATGTCAATCGAATTTCGGTTAGTCCAAAAATCGATTATTAAATGAAAAATATTTTTTTGATAAATCATGATTGAGGATTGTTTCTTGTACTGTAAAGAAGACCGGCGACGGTCATTGACGCAGCCCTTTGATAATTTTATTCGTCGATTAGCAATTGACAATCACTTCAATCGGATTAAAACACGATTAATTGGCTGCATCATCATTATCAGCCAAATAAGACATCCACTGCTGGACAAAGGCATCCCCTTAGAAAGGTACGATCAAACACGTAAATATTGAGAATGCTCCATCGCCTCTAGTTTTTTTTATAAGAGTCTGAACGATAGGGGATTCACGTGGAATTTATTTGACTATATACTTGATCCAAAAATAATCAACGGTTTAATCGAAGTTCGTTTTTTTTTGTCCGATTGAAGAATCTAATACGAGATTGGTTCGAATCGGTTCGTATACGATTTTTTTCTGCAAGAATTGACATCCCTAAGACAAAATGAACTGTAGTATTGCCAGATATTTTTGTAATTTCCCAACTTTGTTTAGGTTTCCTAGAGACTCAGATATATGTAGCTGATCTTTTGATAAAAATAGTTCGGCAAAGTAGAGATGAATATTGGCGGGAACCTATTAAGGTTTCCACCAATATTAATTTGCTTATAATACATAATTTTGCCTAAAAAACGTGTCGGCGCATAATTATCAACAACAAATAGAAATGTTTCACCAATCCCTATCCAACAACTTAACTTAAAACCCTACGGAAGCCTACAATGAGCGTGTCACGATATGACACAATTGTATTGCAATTTTATTAGAAATAAAATTTTGTACCTTCCTAAGAATGTAAGAATGTAAATTTGTCTAGTGTGGTTGTGGGTTTTTGGGTCTGCAAGTAATATGCACATTCTCTTAGGTTTTCAGGCAGTTTCAAAAAAGATAAATCCGCTAATAAGCGAAAGTTGCGTATGCGTTTATTTGCAAATTTAGAAGATTCCATTTCCATCGTAATAAATTGAAAATAAAAACATAACATTATTTAACTTAACAATAATGTGGATGATAAAAAAAAAGTATAAAAGCCTATTTAAGAACCACTGTGATACAACCTAAATCACTCCAATCAAAATTTATTTACCCGACCAAATAGGGTAATCACTTTTTAATGGAAAGCCTCAAATGTCATGACAAAAAAGACTGTCAAAAATTATAAGCCATTTCAAAATCGTGTTTGTATGGAGACTATCCTTCTGGACCTTATTTATAAGGAGAATTCTGTGGACAATACTCAGAAAAGAGAGCCTATGAGGGCAGCGGGCTCAGTAAAGACAATTTAGATAAAAATTTGATGTCTCTTCTATATTGCTTACGTGATATACCGTCCTGGCTTAGTTGGTAACGCGTCTGCCTTATGAGGTGGAGGTCCCGGGTTCGATACCCAGCCGTTTTTTTTTTAAAATTTTGGTTTTATGTAACGCAACTACTTAGGCATACATAGTTTTAGAATGTGATACAGATTTATAAAATAATCTTTAAATTATTGCATTCTGTTTTGTATTTTGTATATATATAAATAAATAACTAATAAGTAAGGTATGGGTACTTACAATATACGGGGACGCCTTTTTTCAGCAGATGACCTGTTCTGGCTTATGATAATAACTTCTAATATTTTCATCATAAATGTTTTATACACAGTTATACGTATCTACAGCTTCGCACGAGTCGATGTTTACCTTCACAAGTTCCAAAGAACTCATTGGAACGAGCCCGCGGTTCAAACCTACGACCCCACGAATGTGAGGCGAGCGTGCAACCACTGAGCTAAGCAGATCTTAGTGAATGGTAAAGAAGCATATTTATTTTTTATTTTTATTAATAATTTTAATAATTAATATGCATAATGAAGTCGGATACATTTTACATTAATGTAATGTAAAATGTAATAATGAAAACGGATATGGAATACTTTTCATTCAGGAATATGGAACGTGGGATTCTGCTATAGTTGCATCAAAATCCTACAAATTAACATCGATCAAAGTCACTTCAAAGTGTCCGTTGACAGATTTCAAAGCTAAGAAAGAACTATTGGAACGAACACAATTCTCCAGAGCGATTGCATAGAGATTTAGGTACTTCGAGACGAATGGACCTGTGAAATGGGTTTCCTTTAAATCTTTTTATCCGACTTCCCAAAAAAAAGGAGGAGGTTTTTAAGTCGACAGTTTTTTTTTTATACTGTCCTGTGTGAGAACACTGTTGGAAATAATTTTATTAGTACGGGAATACACACGTGCAAGGCAAGACAAGGACGCGAGTTACGCTTGTAGCACTCCTTGAGAAAGATCACCGGATGCGATTGAAACTATAGTCAGAATAAACGAGTCATTTAAGCGTGATTATTTCCACATTATTATAACGTATAAAAAACAAATATTCAATTGAGAACCTTTTTTTTGGGAAGACGGTTAATAATGATTTTTAGCATCGATGTACTCGATGATTGAAAACCATAATATCTATGACATTAATAACAATTACACATTGTCCACAATGTTTTATCTATCTTTGACATTAGGTATCTTATTTATAGCCGCTCGTGTGCACACGGGTACATTGGTAGCCATAAAACGTATTATTTATAAACAATAATTTTCCTGCGTAGGGACGTATACGTAACAAGAACATCTGGCGAATCGGCTTGACAGACATGACACTACACACTTCAGCTACGATAATTAACGTGGCACAATGAAGCTCAGCCGATCGATCATCCGTTCAGAGCTCACGGCTCTATAACTCTCCTGAGCACGTACCTACATTTATATCACAAACATCGATACGGTACACCTTTTGAAAACGTAATCACTAAGTGGCTGGTTTTTGCATAGATATCAGCGACGCACATAGGCTACTTTTTTTTTGTAGTTCCACGCGAACGAAGTCGCGTGTAGCAGCTAGTTTATTATAATTTTTAGTTTTTAGATACCTTTATCTAGATCTTCGCACTCGCATTGATGCCTAAGTATCTCTATAATAACTAGTAGTTCGCGGCGAACTGAGACCTCGCGATCCCTATAACTTCACAAGTCACAACCCCTGGACCGATTCAGCTCATATTTGAACTTAAAAATTGTATTGAAATGAACTACTTGCCTACAAAATTTCATGAAGATTGGATCAACGGTTCGCAAGTTATCGTCAGACAAATATACACACAAACATACAAACATACATACATACATACTGTTGAAAGCGTTTTTTTTTACATTCTTTTTTTAATGGAAATTGGTGACGAGCTGAGCAAGTCACTCACCTGTTGTTAAGGGTCACGTTTGCCCATGATAATTCAGTGCCACCCAGAGTCTTGAACTTCAACCGTTCAAAACCATGCGCGGCAATGCATTGCGCTCGTCACCCTGAGATATCAGATATTAAACCTCTTTATGCTCATAGTAATTACACTAGAAACATTGCCCTTCAATCCGGATCACAGTAATGTTTGTATACACTACGGCTTGGCGGTTGAATAACATACTAACTTGCAAAGTTTTCAGTTTCAATTTAATGACGCATGTTTAAAAATAAATAGCAGCGCTGTCCTAAAACACATTACCAAGTTCGCAAAATAAAGTCCTCGTAATTATTATTTGAACGAGGCAAGGTCTTCGGTGCTTAGTTAAGAACAGGCTTTTACATGTACAAGGTACAAATGTATCGCGCTACATTGTAATTATTTGCGTTACGCTATCATAAGCCTTGGTCAATTCGATACGTGAAGCATGGAATAATGGTTTGCTTGCACAGTTGTGTACGAAATTCTAAATTGTCTGTAGATTTCCGTTTAAATATGTAAATCGTGTCAATCAAATAGAATATAAAAGCCAATAGGATATGGTACTATTAAAAATATATTTTTATCCTTAGGTTTACTTACTTAGCTGTTTTCGAGAGTCATTACGATTTACGAATCGACCTTTTAAGCACGTGTAATTTATTCGATATGTATTGGATACATAAAAAAAGTCCGATATTTTGATATTTATTTTAAATATTGGATTTTTAGAATGAACCTGAGTGGCGGCTAATCTCAGATTCCAATTTGCCAGCGGCGCGGTGGCGCGGCGCAGCTGTGCGCGATCTTCGTCAATTTGAACATTGTGCGGTAACTGTTTTGATTAATTACTACGATGTTAGACGCTAAGTATAAGGAGCTCGTTAGCTGTTTGTCTAAACCCATTTACGGGAATAATTACAACTGTACTGTCTAAAGTAAGTATCTACGCAGAAAGTCAAGAAAAAAGATAACGCTAACGACAGTTCCGCATGAAAAGAGATGGAGCTAGCGCGCGTATAGTCAAAACTAGTGTTAAATAATTTAACTCAATTATTGAGTCGGTATCTTTTATCAAGGAATGCTAAGCGTGAAGCGCGCGTCACAATAATTTAAAAGCAAAGCAAGCCTATCTAATCTACAAAATTTATGAGCTACACAGAATAGAAAACTCAATATTTTTTCGGAAGCTACTAGGCATAAATTCGAATAAAATTGTCACACATAGAAGAAATACTTATCGCGCTGGCTGTGATCAGGTGGAATGAAGATTAAAATTTTAAAAAACTGGGTAGTCTAACTGACTGGTAGCTGCGGGGCATTTGGATTATCTTTAGACCTTCAATGGTTTCTAGGTAATCCAACTGATCGTTTTGTGAATTAGAGAAAGTTTAGTTACTATCGAAAAGTGTAACCCCGAAAAATCTGCTTAAAACTAGATGGCGCCTACTTAAGTACTTACGTATATAGTCAGCTAATGTCCAAACCGCTATAAAAGCCAATGAAAATATTGTTAATATGAAATATAGGAACATAGTATTAGTATATGTCCCTTATTTAAAGTTTAGTTTAGACTGCAATATACGACGTACAAAGTATGTTTCCAAAAATAATGTTTTCAACGCCATCTCTTGAAAACCTAACGAGTTTTGCAAATAAAATTAATAATTTTACTGACGTTATTAATGCAAAAATATTCATAGCAAGTCGCGTTATTTCTCCGTACAATTGCGAATGAGTTAGCTTGGATTTCTATTTCAAGTCAACCTGAAATTGTGACGGTCTTGTCGTAGATTAAAGTATTAGCGACATCTTACGTCCTTACCAGTACTACTTACAATCGAGTTAAATTTCTCTATGGTTACTAAGTATTTCGTTTAGTTAATAAGCGCACTGGCCCGGTAGAAATAATATTTAGGATGGTTTTTTTTATTTTGTTCGTTTGATGAGTAAAATAATGTACAGTAATGTAAAGAGCCAAAACAAGTTTTTTTTTTTTTTGAAAATTAATTATAAATTGAACGCGCAGTAGTTAATCATTAATCAGATAATATAAACTTACTTAATTTATTATTAGAAAAGCTACTCAAGATGGATCCGTCGAAGATACTTCAGTGAGCGGAAGCTTCAATTTACCGTAGCTCGTGGGACACTTCAAAATGTTTCAGTCCAAATAAAATTAATTGTTTAAGTTAGGGTCGTTAGCTGCTGCCAACAAGCGACGTAATCACAGCGTGAAACAATAGTACACATGTGAAACCACAGATTTAGATAGGTGTCGTTACTTAAACAATAGTACCACGTCGTCCACCGTCCAGTGACGGTCCACCAAAGTAGGTAGGTGTATGACCCACTCCAAATAAAGCTGCAAACTCGCAGCATCTCCACTAGGAACCCCTGTGTCGGGGACGCACTATGAGAACACACACTAAGACACATTTACAACTGACAACCAAACCCAAAGCAGTTATTTAAATTTAATGATGAAATGAACTTACCTGTAAGTGAAATTCTATCATAATTATACGAAGGCTTTGTCCGAAGAGATCAGCAAATAGGTAAACACTTGTAGTAACGCATAGCGATCGCCATTTCATTATTCAAACATCTGCCCTATCGCAAATCGAATGCGTCCCGGGTTCTGCTTATAAAGCATAGACGCGCTTCCAACTAAGCCAGGACGGTAGTCAATAAATACACACAGATAATAAAACAAATTTTGGGACGCAAAACGATGTGTAACCAGCGAAAAATATCTACAGGCGCGCAAAGTGTGCGAGAAGGCGAGAGTGATTGCTTTCACTTTCATACTCGTTAGATTGGATATAAAAGCTTGTCTCAATCCGCTCAACGCTTCGCGCTCACATTGAGATAGACCTGAAAGTTTTTGCGTTGCTCAGCTTTCTGAGCTTTGCCCAACTTGTCCCAGCTTTTCATAGCTTTACTTTGTTTTGTGCAGATTTGCAAGGCTTTTATCTACTTTGCTAGCTTTTCTCAATTTTAATATAATACCCTTCCACCAATGTAAAATGAATGGACGGGCCCAAGTAAGAGAATTTTGAAGACTTTAAAGTGAGCACCTTGCTTAAGTCGCTGTCTGTCTGTGAAAAGTGCGAGCCGTACGTTCGTCAATAGATTCAGTCAATTCGTCCCTTTTTCTCTCGTAAATATTATATTCGCTGTTTTTTGTGACAAATGTACTATATATACATACTTTTAATTACGTATTGAAGCCTAACTTCGTTTGTTTTGACTTGTTATTTTTAACGAAGTTGTGTGGTTAAGGCCCATCCATTCATTTCACTTTGGCCGATGATACTACCACGAAATTGAGTAGCATTGCATTTCTTTCAACTCTGCTCAAAACCTATAAATGTAGTATCTAGTCTGAATACTGAATAAGAATAACTAAGCCCTAAGCTGTGGTCTTACCTTAGTTCTAAAATATAATCTAAATATCTTGTTATTTTGTCCGGTATCATCACACTGATTTTTAAAACATTTTGAATATGGTATAAAAAATAAACAAAAAAAGCTGAAATACTAAGATTAATGATCAGATAAGCTAAGATTTGGCACTTGTTGATCGAATAGCTTCAAGCTGATATAGCGGTGTAAAGTTTCAAATAACTTGGTGAACTAGCGTCACAGATCATATCCACTAGCGTGGTCTACAGATTACTCTCGAGACAGACTCGCGCGGAAGCCTGGAGTCCTGCCTGATGACTTATTATAATTAGCATCTGCCTCATCCACAGTCGACATCCTTACGCCGCCCCCGCCCGGGGGTCTTTACACACGACGCCATTTTACGTATACGTGTAGTTGGGTGTAAACATTGTTGTATACATAATTTAAGTTCACGAATTACGATAAATATTTATGGAATTTTTTTGTACGACGACGTTTACTTTAATTTAAAAAAAAAATGCCTAACATCTATCTACTTTTAAACACACAACTTCTGGATCTGTTTGTTTGTACCGAAAAACTGAGACCGACCAGCATAAGCGTTTATCGAAAATGTCCATAATGATAAATGAAGTACTTTTGTTGTGTCGATGATAGCTCAGTCTTGGCTCAGTCATTTCGCTCCGACTTGATCCAAAACTTCACAACTTTGACTGATCTTGACAACCTCTTTACCTATTTTTGTCTCATATTCTAAATTCTTGCTTAGAATAATAAATTGAGTACCGAATGTTTTTTTTTTTTCTCTTTCCTCTTAAGAGGATTTTGGCGTCGCACGTCTTATGCATTTGCCAGTGTCAAGTATACATAATATATTCTCAAGTTTTAGATATTATCAAACAAGTCATAGTCACGGTCAAAGTCAAGCAAAGTAAGTACCGGTCAAATCCAAGTCATGCCCCAGTAAAGTGGTGAAAGCTTTACTAGAGCCTTCTATGAAGTTTTGGAAACAACGCGAAAACTCACGTTTGACGACATTATACCATTCACCAACACTCGTGCATGTACACGAACACTTAACGGGTACAAATTCACCGTTTTTACACATTAACACTCGAAATAACACAAGTTTTGGAAAATAATACAATGTCACGACATGACTTCTTCACGTTCCCGCCACAAAACCTACCGAATGTTTCTGCCAAATATTATCAAAATTGGTAAATGGCGCCGCAGCAAAACTTCTCCTCTTTTTGGGGGAAATACCCCTAAAAAGGGGACCAATCAAACCAATCAAAAATCGCCGACGACAAACAAAAACTATAAAATTGTAGAACCTGTATACTAAGTTTCATCAATATTAGTTGAAAAATACGACTTATACGCGGGTACCAACATATGGACAGCAGAATCACATTTTGCCAGTTGAAGCAGAGACTTAGCTCGCGGCATAAAATTACTTTACGTAGCAATTCATTTAATTGCAAAAAAAAGTTGAACTGCATTTCAACTAAGCATGGTTTTTGTACCGATAACCGATGGGGATGAAAGGTTCTTGAGGGGCGACCACGAAGAGTAGGCAGGCCTCCCACTCGGTGGACCAACGACATTGTGAAAGTCGCGGGCAACCGGTGGATTCAAGTGGCACGTTGTCGGGCGGTGTGGCGGTCTAATGGGGAGGCCTATGTTCAGCAGTGGACGTCTTCTGATAATGTAATGTAATTGTTTTGTATAAGTAATAAAATAAAATAAAATAATAAGTAATAAAATTGGCAAACAAGTAATAATTGTAAGTTTTGAGGACATCGTTTTATTTATGTCCTTAAAACTCAGTTCATCATGCGTCGTGTCGCGTCGCGTTGTGTAACATCGTGTAGCATCGCCGTAATGCAGATGGCTCGTTAGATTTTATATTACTTTTAGTAACATTTCCCTCGGGTCAAATGAAACTGGGTAATGGGATATTGCAAGGTCAAGTCGTAAAATAAGTATTATCGCACCTTGTTCAGCTCTAGGGAAAGGGCTCTGTTTGTAGGTTTTGGTTTTTCCTTTGCTGTTGTTACTTTTAATAACAACATAACTTATTTACTACAATTATTTTGTACATGCTGTGCCTCGCTGTTTCACTCGCTATGCTAAAGGAACAGTATATTTTTCAGGGATAAAACGCCCATGTTTATTAATCCAGTTTAAGCTACATATAACCAATTTTCATCGAAATCCGTTATCGGGTTGAGATGAAAAAGGCATCATTCGACACACAAACTTTCGCATTTATAATATAAGTGTGAAAGTTTATTCTTAATAAAAAAAACAACATTCTACGTTCACGGTTGCCCCATTTTTATGTAGAGCTCGAATCGCGCGTTGCTAAATTTGGTAAGGCTAGTCAAATTCAAATTCTTTATTTCACGAAATAAGTAACTTTACAGTTTGGACCAAAACGTTACTAACAACACCTTACCTACTAAATAATAAAAAAAAAATGAACAATATAAAAATTAGACAAAAATTTACAAGGCATACAAAAAAAACTAACACTACTTTACTAGACAAAAATAGTGTACTCCTCACTATACTTTAAGGAAGTTTTCGTAAATATAGAACATGTTTCTGCAAAAATGTCGACTTGTGTTTGTGACGAGATGACGACACAAGCGATAGATACTCTTGCCAAGTTTTAAAAACGCGCGCATAAATAAGGCCGGTAGACTAGGCCGCAAAATTATCCAGTGGTAAGTAGATGGTGGGACCCTATTACGCGCGATATTTATCCATGCAATTAAACTTGAAGAAAATTTCCCCAACTCTAACTAGTTAATCGAAATGCTTGCGCTGAAACAAAACAGCCGATTCATGGTATTCATTGCTTCGTCAGACGATGTCGGGCGTTGGCTACAAAAACCCATTTCAACCCCCTTTGTTTTGCCATCGTTTTAGTTTTTTTTTTGCTTCCTCTTCGCGTGATTCAATTAGTTCCCGTCCGTACGCTTCCCAGATCCATCTGCAGCTATCTGATATTCGCTATTATTCTGATATTCAAAATCTATGTCGAACGCAAGAACGGCGTCATTCGACACAGATTTTGAATAGAGCGTTTTTAGAATCCCTAAATCAGTCATAAAATTAAACGAGAATTCAAGAATGTCATTAAAAGGACTATCTATTGAAAAGACGTACTATGGTTAATAAATAATCAATCGTAATCGAATCGTAATCTAATAATAATCGTGTTTTAATAATCATTATATTAACGAAAAGCACGTGTTGATGTCTAACTCTAAAACGTAATCTTAAAATTAATAAAATAATAACTAACATTAACGCTGCCAGCTTGTTGGGTACGTTTGATAGGGGGGCTGATCGTGATGGATTATCTTAGGCTTAGTTCGACTTTTGTGTGTTGTTTTGACTTTAAATGAAATTATGTAAAATTTATTGACATTATTTGTACTAAAAAGGAGACCATCATTATTGTAAATCTGACGCTTTTAAGTGCATTTAAGTATAGTTATGTCTACTTTGAATTACATTATCAGCCAGAAGCCGTCCACTGCTGAACATAGACCTCCCCCTACTTTGAATAAATTTGAAATAATAAATTATTCGATAGAAAGAGACACAAATTGGTTTGAACTATAATTACACAGATTGATGATTTTTGTTGCGGTCGCACCCTTGACCTTGTATATGTCAGTTACACAAGAAATACTTTTCCTGTAAATATAACTCCATATTTTTGCGTAATAGAGTCACTTCCAAATGACCAGACCAGTCACATTGAATAGGTATTTCTGTAAAGTAAGATTTTGTAAACGATTGGAAAACCTTACAAAGGTTAAGGTCGGAAACCCCGGATCAATGTGCCACGTACGGATCGAGAATGTCAGGTCGATGTGACCTTATGATAATACAAAATGTTTTCAGGAAGATTATCACAATGAAGAGAGTGTAAGACGTAGGCGTTAGGCTCGATAATACTTTCCTTATTTAGCCATCGGTACCACGTAACTGGCCTATTTCTGAAACAGGTCAATATCAACAGACTTGGGTTAACAGAAATGAACCACCTTGAGTCCATCGATTTTAATTTAGTGATCTATCCATCAAGTTCTATTGACGACCCTGCGTAACATTTCTGGAAATTGGTATCGCGTCTACTATATAAGCAGGAGTTACCGGGCTTGACTCCCGGCTGGGCAGATCTTTGAGTGGTGAATTACAATATCTTATAGTTACGCGAGTGAGGTCCATCGTAAATCACATCGTAGTCAAGATGGTAGTACCTAAGTGAGCTCGTATGAGGTGAGTGTCTAGCCCTGGTGTCAGAGTTTTGAGGTGCCTAAGGCCGTCTTGGCATCGGTAATCGGTTAGAAACACAGGTGGGAACTACTAAACAGATTTTTTTTAAGGATGACGAGATGAACAGGTCGTTAACCTGATGTTATACGTCACACTTGCCCATAACAGTTCAGTACCGCCCGTCATTTTGAACTTAAACAGTTCATTGCCGGCAATGCACTGCGCTTGTTTGCCACTTGTGTTAGATATTATGATGATATGAGATAGTACCTAGTAAAATTCAAGACAAATAGAAATAAAGAAACCTTGCCAAACGACGATTTCTTTAACAGCTTAATCACGAGTCAGTGACCTGGAAACTTTTCGTGTTCCCGGAACTAAAGACGCGCAAATACATCGAATTATGTAGTGACTGGACCGTACGCCCTTTTCCAGGCAGTTCAGGCAATCCATCAAGCTGTCTGTTTGATGCGATGACCCCGAGTTCGGCACCGACACTTTTACTCTACCACCGCAGAAATTTCACTCCTAACGCAGGCTTTTTACCTGTTTCTTTCTGTTTCAAGACCAACGAATTAATAAAATATTTTGCTGTGGATAAAAGGGTAGCGGAATACACCACATGAATTATTTATGCGTTAATGTCATATCATCATTTAAAAGATGATTATGGATTCTGTGCGCTGTTCATACGATGAAAGCTCCTACCTAGGTACTTAATTGTACATTTTCGACCTCTTTATTTAAGTCAAGGACCAAGATTTTATTTCGTTTATTCAATGTTTGAGTCGTGTCAATCTACCAAACCAAAAACAGGGAGTTTGCCACCAATAATACCACATATTGGCCATATGTATATTATCCACCATATCCACCAAAATGATGATTAGGCCATATCCACAAATCCACCATATCCACCATTACATGGCAATATCCTTCTGTGATTTTTCTGTATTAGTTCTGTATTGATTTAGCATTGTGTTTCATGGTATAATTGTCTTGTCGTAAGAAAAATGTACCCTAGTGCAATTGAAATAAAGTTGATCGAATTGATGGATCGCTTTCCTCGATTTTTTTGGTTCTTCATTCTACGATATTTAATTTATTTTATTTTCTATTTTAGTCTACATATCCTCTGCATCAGCCTTTGAACATCCCACTGCTGGGATATCAGCCTACCCTCTAAGGATGATTAGGCCATATCCACCAAGCTGGCCCAGTGCGGGTTTGCGGATTCACGTACGCCATCGAATTTCTTTTCCGGATATATGCAGGTTTCCTCACGATGTTTTCCTTCCACGACGTGGTCACATTACTCGTCCTCGTTGCCTTGCCCGCCGCTTCCGATTTTGCCAGTTGAGGTGACTGTATAACCCTCAGTTTCTTGTACGTTTGTCAAACTTATGTCAACTGAACACACCAAATACGATAAGCTCATTGGTTGAAGACAGCCGATGATCAACGGGCAGCCGACGTGCGTTCTGTATTTGGTGTGTTAAGTTGACACGGGTTTAACCGTACGAGAAACCAGGGGTAGCCCCCGGTCTAGTCTTAGTACTAGTTTAGTTTTCAATTTTCCTAAAGATCTATTACCATAAACGGTCATACACAAAACATCAAGTGGGACGTCAGTTCAGGGTGCAGGTCTCACCTATTACCATTAACGTCCTATGGTGATTTTTGGCGGGAACGTGAAGTAGTCATGTCGCGTCATTGTATTATTTTCCAAAACTTTAAGAATTTTATTTTCATAACTTAAATACCATTAAAAAATAAATAAATTAAACAAAACCCTAAGTAAAAATAAATCATAAATATATATACAACTTAAAACCAATACTAACAGTAAAAAAAACGTCCTATAGTTGATTTGGGAGGTTTTAGTTGACAGAACTGAACGAACTAAAATTATTTTGTGCTAATCTAATTAACCTGGTACAAAAGAGAAAGTGGCATTTTAATTAGTCAGTTTAAGTTTAAATGTCTTAAAAATCTACTATAATGCTTAGTTTGTGACAAAATATGTGAACTTTTATGCATAGAGGTACAGAATTATGACCGCGTTACCGACTCAAAAACTTCCTTGCGAGCTGAAACATCATGTGAATGTAAGCTAACACAAACATTTTTCGAAACTTTGTCCGGAACGCTCGCTTTAAAGGCATTATGGTCATGCAAATTTTGAATACGCTTTGCGAAATTTGAGCTAATCGCTTCTGCGTTAACCTCATTATGTAGAATGTGTATCTACGCGTACCTACTTACAATAATCCCTATTTATTTATGTGATTAAATAGCGTTCACTATTATGGGACTCAATCATCATCATCAGCCAGAAGACGTCCGCTGCTGAAAATAGGCCTCCCCCTTAATGGACTCAATACTTATACTCTTTGGTTTTTATTTTACAGGATTTATTCACTTGGCGGTATTTAAGTTGCGTACTTCTAACCACACATCACATCTGTTGGTATTTTTCATAGCCTATACACACTGATCTGACCTGCACCAGTATTGCGTAACTTTTCTTTGCCTTCAAGAAGCCCAGGTTGGCTTTAATGAAAGCGAGGGCCATTACCAGAAAAGTTACGAAATAAGGGTGCCGATCGGATTTTATGCAAAGATCTATCTAGACATTAATATCATGAAGTTAAACAAGCAAATAATAGGGACATCTGCATCTGTATCTGACATCCTACTGCAGGAATATCGGCCTACCCTCGAAGGGTTATTAGACCATATCAACCTCGCTGGCCGAGTGCGGGTTGGCGGATTCACATACGCCATCAAATTTCTTTTCCGGAAATATGCAGGTTTCCTCACGATTTTTTCCTTCACCGAAAAGCCAGTGGTATATCCGTAAGTAAGTTCCAAAGAACTCATTGGTACAAGCCCGTCCGGGTTTGAACCCACGACCCCACGAACGTGAGCGAGCGTGCTCCCACTGACCTACCACGACTTAATAAGGTCATAGCTTGTCTTTTTACTCTCATGAAATGTATGTATAGCTATCCCCGATACATAAAAACGGGTCAGATCAGTATAAAGAAGGGGAAAGCAGTGCACTCGCGAAGTACCTTCTACGAAGTCTACTGCTATACCTACCCGGAAAAATCTAGTTCAATTTTAATCAAAACAGAAAAGGCAAATTCAACTTTAATTCTTTTACAAAAGAATTGATTTTTGATGAGTCATTAAGTCTGTCTCATAACATCACATGTACTTTGAATGGTGTTAAAGTGTAAACCTGCAAAAGAAGTCCAAATAATATATTCAACACAGCAACAGCTCCCTCGGCCGCACTCGGAATATAGATGAACAAGATATATGCGGTATACCGAGATTGTCCCAAATGGACAAGGAAATGATGTCACAATTTTCTCTCTCCTGAATATTTACAAGTGGGTAGACTGCAAACCAGAAAATCCTATTTCACGATGATCGCTTATCCCTTTGTTTTCAAAATTCGAGCGAAACACCATCATAAATTCGATATAAGTATAGATGCAATCGACGAATTTGAGATCTGCGTTTTCTTCTGTAGGTAGTTAGTTATATGAACTAACCTTGTCGCTTTTTTTTTTGAGGCACTGATATTTTATATATTGGGTGAGTTAAACGGGGGGCATATTCTATGATACCATTGTACTTAACGTTATTAACTACTTTTTTACGGGACCAAAAAAGAAATCGTGAAAAAAGTTAGCTGTTCCATTATTCAAATTTCGTCGAAGATGAAGGACATTTTTCTAAGGAACAGTAATTATTTTTCACGTTTTCAGTGTTCATGGTCCCATAGTAAAAGTTGTTACATTTAATTCCGTTGTCGTATAGAACATTCAGTTTAGCAACAAGAACATTTTGGATTAATTGCACTGTAACCATTTTGCTCTGGATAGCGCAAGTAAGTTAATTTAGGCTAAGTGGGTTGCCCTGATTTAAGAGTTTTTTTTTTCTTATCAATTATGTAACCTTGTTTTTATTGTTACGGTAACACCGTAGTTAGCTAATGAGCTTAGATTATATACCTGAAATCTAAGCTCATGAGGTAGTTTAATGCGAAGATAACCAAAAAAATTACACAATATTGCGGTGGTATTGAATATTTCATTGTGTGTATTACAAATTTTTAATATTCTACTGTCAAAGGCTGAAATTTTTCTCTGGCAGTACAATTTATAACTAAGGTTTCCTACATAAGCATCTAGATTTCATCATATTGAGAGTTTTCTGTAAGTTAGATAGATAGATAGATAAACTCTTTATTGTTCACATCAGATCGTACATAGTAGGACAGAATACAAAACATTTTAGCTAGTGCACAAATGGCGGCCTTATCGCTGAAAGCGATCTCTTCCAGGCAACCTTAGGATGGAAAGGATTGTAGTAGTAGTAGTTGTAGTTGTAAAGTTATAATCATTCTTGGTTGATTGCAATTACCATACCATAAGTTTCAACGTGTTTAAAACCGTAATTACCTTAGTATGAATTACCTCAATTACTGGAACCCTCGTGCCTTTAATTTGTGACGATTGAGCCTGTCCTTGTTCTGAATGCTAGGTCCTCCGTTTGACAAGAGAATGAGGAGGTGTGGGCGTGCGCCTCTGATTGATGAAGGGGTAATTCAATTGCAGAGCTGAATATTCTTGTAATTACGATTTGACTGCTACATGATATTAATGAACCTAACTAAAAGCATTACAGTCTGGTAAACAATATAGAAAGTATTTAAGTAGTTCTGACTCATTTATCCTACTGCTTGGCACTAATAGTAGTGCCATAAGAATTTTCTCTCTCCCGTTACACTATTACTAGTAGTGCGATGGTAAAAATAGTTTTTCCCGTGACACTACTCTGAAGCAAGTAGTGTCATTGGAATTACTATTATTTTTTTACACTTTCGTATTCTCTCCGGTTACGAAGGTGATTTTGGCACGGACCAGAGCCAAGTGCTACTGTTGATGATGAGGATGACATAACAGATAATAATCAAGCCCCAAGATGAAATCTGCCATCTAGTCGGTCTAGTCATATTTGCATGATACATAAACGCTTGCTATAGCGTTTATGTACCATGCAAATGATTTAAAAAAATTACCAACAGCGGTATGTTTCACTCGAAAACCAACAAACGATTATCGACGTGGACTAATTCCAATAAGTTTTGATGTTCTTTACATACAGCTTTTATAGCCATTACATTCTATTGTCCGATCCAGCCTAAATAAACAAGATGAGCAACAAAATAGGGGATGAACGAAAATTTATTCAACCCCAAAAAGTCACACAATTTACGAGAGATCGTAAACGGAAATAGGGGCAAGTAGGGCTACCTCGATTCTAAAGAACTTACCTAGGTAGGTATATGTCTGCAGATAAAAGACGCGAAGAGCCAAAAAACGAGCACGAACGAATGCATTGTTCCCAGTAGTGCTACAGAATAGTTCTACCGCTACCCGGACCCGGAACGGCGAGAGAGAAATATATTTTCCTCCTATTTTCTCTCGTTTGTAAGCGTCACCAAATCCTGGGCATACGCGACATCGCCGACAAGATGCAGAAGAGAATATAAGCTGCGATGGTATGGTCACGTTCTGTGGGTCACGTCAAAGATAAAATGTATCTGTGGGTCACGTAAAGGCCTTCCATCTCCGATCGAAGATCTAGAGGCAGACCCAAGACAAGGTGAAAGGATGTAGTGCTAAACGGCATGAGGTAAGGAAGATGTCGAGGATAGGCAGAGGGGAGGAGAAAAGTAAGGAACGCTGTCCCTACCACCATGTGGGACGCGTAATCGGGAAGAGAGAGAGAGAGAGGCGATTTATGAACAATTAATTATTCAGAAACTTTTCTAAATAGTTTTACCCCCGAATACTGAAACGTTTGTTAACTTTAACGACAGATTAAGTCTATTGCTGTCTTTGTCGTTTGCTTAGTGTCAGAAAAAGGCAGTATTAGAATTAATCTGTTGTCAAAGTTAACAAACGTTTCAGTATTCGGGGGTTACTCTAGTAAATATATGTGAGAATAGCTTAAGCTAGCCCAATTTTCAGTGTCTACTCACAGCCCTGCGCAGCTTTAAGTGATTGTTGACATTCCGGAATTCCGTTAGAACAAATGCTAATATCTGACCTTTACTTGTATTTACTAACTAACAATATCCAACAAAATTTAAACAGAACTTTGTAACTCGCTAGAATTGTTCGACCGGAATATAAATTTTGTTCAGTGTGAATTAATTTTTCAGATTTCGATTTCAGGGTTGGTCCTGTACTAAAAGTTGATTATAATGTTGAAATAATTAGCTCCATCTGTTTAGTACCAGTACCACCATTTCTTGTAGGTAGCCTTGTATAGAGATACAACATAAACAAGTAGTTCTGGGCACGGTAAACCTCGCGAGCACCAACATTTTGGCACAATCGCAATTCTACAATTTATTTATTTTTTGTCGACGGCACTTTTTTATTGATGGGGTATTACCCGATTTTGACAATATTTGACAACTTTCGGTACTCAATTTTTAACAAGAATATCAAATATGAGCAAAATCAGTCAATTTTTTAGTTACACACAAAACAGTTACTTACCTACTCAAAACTCTATTGTGCTTCCAAGACAACGCTGACGTATTATCAACTTATAGCCTAGTTTTACAATTAGTGCACCCACTAAGCTTTAGTGCCCACTAAAGCCGCGCTGTCACGCTGAGTCACGTAAGTCACGCTGAACAGCTGTCAATTTAGGCGTACTTTGTGTAAGCTACAGCGAGTCAGTGCAAAGCACTCTGCAAACTGAAGTTCTACATTGTCAACATTATCAAATGTGTTGACTGTGGAACTACTATTACAATGAACACACCAAAGATTACCTACCCCTACAGAATTCAGACTCGGGATATTCGAAGCGAAGCATGTATTGTTCAAAATACTCTTTTAAAGATTTATTTTAAACCATTTGGAGATTATGTTATGTCTATCTTTCTATCTATTTATCATAATTTTTTTATTAAAAAAATATTAATTTTAAAGTTACCTAAAAAATACGAAAATCATGCTATCACAGGATGAATGAGCTGTAGTTACTTTACATAAAGCAATATTTAAAAAGTAAAAATATGTGTAGCCATCTGGTTATTTTTTTAAAATATATATTATATATATATATCACCACGGTGATACTATAACATAATGATACATATTAGTCAAATTAAACTGACATAAATAAAAATTATGTTAGCTGAGCGTAGCTAGAAGTGACTTTGACATAGCCAATGACAACGCTCTTTTTTTCTTGGTCCCTTGCAAGCTTGCAAGTCCCGCGCTTTTCTCTAACTTTGATGCGATTTTGTGCAACCAAATTGAATTCTATATAGAAAGCTAAAAAAAACATTTCTGCTTATTCATCGAAAGCAGCAGGAACTATTGACACATGACACTAACACTATTTAAAAACGTGTAATGTGTTATGTATGCAATAAGTAGCCTACTTTCATTCTTCTTCCTCGATTTACTTTTAATTTTTTAAATTGGTTATTTATTTTAATTCTTGATCACCGTCGCAATAATTATCTTTATATTTTATTGATGAGACTCCTTAATCGCTTTAATGATGTTTTAAAAAACAAGTCTGTTAAATCTTACCTTATACAGGTTTGACTATGACTGTTGTTTCTACGTTTCACTGTTTCGTGAGCCTTTCGTGACTTCACTGAACGGCTGCAACGGACAGCTCTGTTTGGTAAACAGCTTTATGGTGAGTTGTGGTCATTTTTGTGACACATACCATTAATTAGGTATAGGTATATTATACCAGCTGATGCCCGCGAAAGTCGGCCTTTGGCCTCGCCAAACTCTTACACAAACCTTGTCGTCACAACCGAACACAACAAAAAAGAAATCATCAAAATCGGTCCAGCCTTTCTCAATTTATAACGTGATCAGGAAAAATAGGGGTTCATTTATATATATATTGCTCACCTGCCTAGCCTACCATTCTACATTAATTTAATGTTACTGTTGTTCCATTTTTTATTTTTTCTAAATCTACGGTATAGCACATACCGCACTGTAACTACTTGACGAAGTCTTGGCAAGCGGTATCATATGCTTACCCACAGTCATGGCTGCGCTTGAAAAGTCAAATTAAACTGCGAAATTGCTAATTTACCAAGCTACGAATCCAAATTCCTTATAATTGGCGAATCAATTCTATAAAAGTAAATTTAGTATTTCGCTCCACTCCGAAGAGTTTGCTTAGTAAGTATCAACAACAAGAAACTTCGTCTCCAAAACGAAATTGGCCAAATTATATTTTGGGCGTTTTTTCATTAGCAGTCGGCAGAGTTCTCGGGTCAGTGTTTTGTAATTGTGTTCCAAAATACTGCTGGATATTAACGGCTTAATGAAATTCTGTTAGAGCGGACCCGCCGGCCTGTAGGGCTCAAAAACTCTCGGAACTTTCCAAGGAAAACATGGCGCCTTACTTGCTAGCTATAGATTGTTTAATTATGGAAAACAACTCTATTGTTAAATAATATAAGACTCTGATCAACAAGTGGTCTAGGTTTATCTATATTCATGTTGTGCTCGCTTCGTTCACACATATTTGGAGTCTGGTGCATTAATCAATTTAAGCATCAGTTTGTCTTTGTTCCCTGCTTAGTCTCAGACGACTCGTACATATACCATGATGGTGGTTTCTGGATCTCCCGTGCAGAAGAACACTAAGCCCTGTAACTGCCGCAAAATTGTCACGTCATCTCTGTATCGGTCTTCCGTGGCTCCGCTTACCATCACTTGGCCACCATTCCGTCGGACACATTCTCCACGTACCATCTAATTTTATTTAAGTATGTCAGTTCTCACATTTTGTTATGTTATTGTGTTTTATGTGGCAGCGCGTTGCGAATGTCGATACCGCGACAAACTTACTGTAGTTTCGCGGTACTCCATTTCTTTAAAACTAATATGTAACTGTGTAATGAATAAAATAATTTAAAAAAAAAACTGCACATCCGATTAATTTAAATGCTTGGAATTTATATGCTTGGAATATATTATAAATTATTCAAATAATTAATAACTTAGTTTGCCTAGTTCAATTTAATTCTAAACTTAAGTATTTTTTTTATAATAGTGACTTGCCTGTAATATTTAATGTTATTTATGGCCAATAAATATTTCTGATTTCTGATTTCTGATAAATTACTGCAGTCCAATTAAATTCATTTACGAACAAGTCGATGATTATTTAATTAGACTGCAGTAATTTATGCGAAGCATTTAAATTAATTAGATGTGGAGTTTTTTTCTTCGAAATTTCTAAACGAGAGGAAAACGGAGCAGCAACATACAAAACACCTACTTATTAAGTTTATTTTAAAGGCCCTGAAGGTGTTATTATAATATTAAGTAGGTACAGTTTCTTCCGTAAAAGGCTAACGAATGCTAACGACTAAAGAAGCCCTTTTGTACTTAAAAAAAACTGACAGTTTCATTAAAATAACATTTTAACAATGTTTCTAAGCAATTTTCTTAAAATAGAAAATATCAACGTAATACTTGTTTCAAAGCTTTGGAAATGCTACTCCAAAGATAACTGCAGTCAGGTTATCTTTTTATAGAGTAAACTAGCAACCCGCCCCGGCTTTGCAACGGCTTTACGGGTGTAATTTCGAAAAAAAATATATATAAACATTCAGTGAAAAATTATCTAACTGATGGTAATAACCGCAAAAAAGTCCGTTTTGTGGCTTAGGAAGAGTTTAGCGGATAAATAGACAGACGAACACGGAGAGAGATTTTATTTTATACAATGTATGTATAGATATTGCATTGTTTTTAAATATCATACATTTTTTTTTTCGAAAATGTAAATATGTGAAAAAGATTTAACTCAAGCCCGGGGAGCCCGTACTTATTCACATAAAACATCAGCAAAGGTTAAAGTTACGTTCCTCACCAACTTAGTTCTGAAAGTTAGGTAGCTATTTTCCCGAATTCCCCCGATCTATAACGATGAGTCACCATGAACAAACGAAAGTATATCCTGAAAATTGTAACAACAGCTATACATATAGAGCAAATTCGAGAGCTTCTAGTTTTGGTATACATTTTTGAACAATCACGACCGAGGGAACTCACTGCCTCAACTACAAGAATTATTCACAACTTCACGTCGGTGCCTTCAACTTTATTGCAGGACATACATAACATAAGATAAGCATATGTAGTTGCATTAAATTGTTACTTAAGTTCTACCAGCTGCATTAATCAAAAGTTGATGTTTTCGATTCTTCTTACTATTTTTACATTTGTTTACCAAAATCATATGAATTCAATCTCACAGTAAACATACTATATTTTCATACATGTGCAGATAAAATGCAAAAACACAAGCTTATTAATGACATCTGATCAGACTGCCGAGTGCGAGTTTTTCCAAATGCGCTTGCTTACTCGACCGCGTTAACGTTAGCTTTAATTTGTATGAAATAAGAGCAGCGGCGTCTGGCATCATCTAGATGGCACTGCTCTTACTTCATACAAATCATAGTTAACGTAAACGCGATCGAATAGGTAAGCGCAATTACAAAAATTCGCACTCTGATATCTATCTACTATCTACACAAAAAATATTTACATCTCATCAAAAAAGCCATCACTCAAATATGATATTATGCTAACAGGATTTATAGGAATACTCTTTAAGCTTTTATCCCGTTTACATCAGCCCACGTCGTCCAAGTATAGTTATGCAAACTGGGTCTTGACCTCGGGTCTCTATAAAATGGCACAACTCTAGACACAAGTCGTTTCATCTCGGATGCTAATCGCGATTGCAGCCTCATTACAACATCTGGGTTCCCGGCAGATATGTCGTTCGACTCGCAGGGATCTTCTTTGAGGTTATATAAGCACGCTTTACCTGAAATCAAATCCACTTATAGATTTAGTTTTCCACTCCGAAAATAATTAAAAAATAGAATTAAATATTCACCTTTATTAGGATGACATAGTTCTCCATTTTTTCTCTCTTTAACACATTTCACTTTTATTTCTTCTCTTAAATTGATAGCATTCATATCAAAATCCCTCCTTAAACTCTTTAATGCAGCAAACGTTTTACTGTTCTTCAAAGCGTCATCATACGAAGGTCCTTTTCCAATTATACCTCTTAAATCGTCTCCTTGATGATCACTATATTCTTTTATTATATCTCCAGTTACAAGTTTATATTCTCCATTAATTACTGCTGCAAATCCCGTGTAATCGTCAATTTCAACGATTTCATTTCTTGTGGATTCCAAATTTTGGTTTATGTTTTCCCATAGATTGTGTCCATCGATATTTGAAGGGGGGTTAATACCTACAGCTGTGAGTAAAGTCGGCACCCAGTCTGACACATGCATGTATCCGTTCCACAAATGGTGAGAATCGTTAAGTTTTGGAGACCACAAGAGACCGGTAACTTTTATACCTCCTTCAAATGGTGACATTTTTATTCCTCTCAGGGGCCAGTTGGAAGCATAGTTCAAGGAATTTCCTGATGTCATGCCACCGTTATCAGATATGAAGACTATTATAGTGTTTTGCAGCATTTCCTTTTCTAATAGAGAATTAATGACATCGCCCACACTATCGTCGAGTTTTTTCAGCATTGCTGTGGAAGGCAAAACGATTATAATACAAATTTGTATTTATAGTATTGTGGTTTATAGTAGGTATACAAATGCATTAGTTAGAAGAATTCTAAATCTCTCTGAACGTGGTGAACACATTGGTTTTGTGGTTAGCTAATTCAAAACCGAAATATATTAATCTGTAATGTGGTCGTGACAGTCAGCAATAACGTGAATTATGTGTGAACAAATTGTAATAAATGTAATTTATGAAATAGGTTTTAGAATTCTAAGGAATACCTAAATTAAAAATCCATTGGAGACAGAGTAAATGGTTGAAACGACGACGATATTTCTATTTATAATTTTCGTTATCGTGTTATTAACATTACCTACCTATCGAATTAGAAAATAATCCCAATCCCTGGTATAAAATTATAATAGGAAGAGGTGTTTGTTTGTTTATTTTTCTTTTCACACAGCAACAGAGCAAAGGATCGATGGAAGACCGGAAAGTTAATATTTATATTCTGAGATACAGTTTCTGTGGCATTATCCGTGCGAGTAAAATCGCGGAGCGCAAGAACCTACTTATCGATATAAAATTGCCTTTACACTTAGCAAAATCTAAAATTAAAATGTGATAAGACAACTACAGTCAATACAATATAACTTTATTACATGTCAAAAAGACAACCAATAAAAAAAACGGTAGTATAGTGGGCGGCCTTAACGCCCAAAGCCAATAAATATTTCGACATATTCGAAAAAGACTACTAAGCACATAGCTTGTTTCTTTCAGTCTCATGAAAGTTATTCCCCATTTATTTCGCATCTAATCAGACCAGGATTCAGATCATGCCGTCTCTTCTGTAGTATATAAAAACAAACCTGCATAAATCCGTCTCTCCGGCAAGTCGATGTGTCTCTGAGCTCTGATTTCGTCCGGCGGCGCCTGAAGTAAAGCATTGTCGTTGCCGGAGTGGGGCGCGTTGTGAGCTAGCATCAGGAACAGAGGCGTTGAACTGTCGTGCTGACTGATAACTGAAAAAAAAAACTATACTTTTTTTTTCTTTCACAAACCTAGAAGTACGGCAAAATACAGGACTCGAAATGGTATTATGTACTGGACTACATAACATCACGGTAAATCACCATAATATTTCGATGGTAATATCCTAGGTTATAGGTATCTACCGCCTTAAATACCTCGTGCTCTCGACTGACTCTGTCTGGGTAATCATTCTCTGCTGAAGATGCACTTCTGACGTTGCTTGTTGCTTACAAAGTAAACAGCACTTCACTAACAGTACCTATTCTGCAACTGGTGCTTCGCGTCGAACGGAGACGTCCAATAACGTCACAACCCTTTAACCGATTTGCTTATATTTGAACAAAATGTTATTGAAATGCACTATATACTTGTTGTATACAAAATTTCATGAAGGTCGAATTAACAGTACTCAAGTTGTCGTCGGACAAATATTCACACAGACACAGACGCCGATTTGTTTCCGTATCCGAGACCTTCGCTTCTGTCAATAACACTAGAGTATTGTAAGTCCGTGTGTGTTTGTAGTGGTAAGACTCTTTTGCAGATTCATCAACAGTATTGACACCACAACAGTTTAGGTTAGCATCACGATTGGCTATACAAATTTAGTGGAATTCAAATTTACAGTTCAAAAACCCTGTGCGGCAATGAACTGCACTCGTCACCCCGCGGTATGTTAATTCTCTACACGCCCAGTAATTTCGCTGAAAATATTCTTTTCAATCCGGATCGCAGTACTGTTTGCTCGCTACTATTTTTCGGTTGACTAAATGGGAAAGGTGCCGTACTCCAGTGAAACATTGAGCTTCACTTGCAATATTACAAAACTTGACACTGGATAAACACACAGTGTCCAAGTGTGGAGCCATAATGTTAGACAGAAAAAAATATATCGTACTTGATTTAGCTTCATTGTTGTAGAGATCAGTAATATATCCATCGGAATCCCAGTCCGCTGTCATGTTCCTGTACAAGTCCAAACCCGCTACCCGACCGGACGACCACTATAATTTGATACAGGCCTAAAGATTATTGAAGGTGCTTAAATCTAATTATTTTAGATGTAAAAAAAAAACAAGAATCGTTTAATGGCATGAGCTGTGCGTACTCATTAGTTCAGTTCATTCAAGAATTCTTATTTCAGTTTTACTTTTTATCATTCTTTCGGTCTCTAGAGCAGTAGTAAAGAAACAAAATTATGATCATCATCATGCAAATTCTTTTTTACCCCATTGATGCCTATCTCTCTAACTATGCCCGCACAATAAGCTTATATAGCAAGCTTATAGGCTTATAAGCAATATTAGCTTATAGGTTGTATTGAGCTTCTAAGCAAATAACCCTTATTCCGGGGCAATAGAATATGGCATCGATAACCTCTTCCTATGGTAAGATCCTACAGAAAAGAGATCTATGAACTCAGAGCGGCTGTAGCCCTGGTATAAGATTGAATGGGCCGAGTTTTCGTGAAGGAGAGCCCTACAGCATCGTGCTGTACCAAGAAGAGGTTCAGCATATCTCTCGTACGCTTTTCTGGAGATCTCGGGGCTCTCTGTCAGACAATGAGGCAGGCCACTGGGGAGGCTAAGAGTAGCAGACAACCGCAGATCGAGAACCAACGAGATACGTAATACATTTATCTTTCTTTTTCTCTCGTTATATACGTGACGCTAAAGAACGAAGTTGTTACTAATGATGCCTAGTTAGGGAATGTTAGAGACCTTCGAACTGAATAATGATTTTGCGAAATTCCACCTCAGAAGGGATGGACCCCCAAAATTTACATAAATAGAAATAAAATATTTAAACATGCAACGCCAATGAACTTGGTGTTTGTAATAAGCATAAATAAAAAATTAATAAAGGCATGTCTGAGGACTTTTCTAAAATTAACCCCTGAAGTGGTGAAATGCGGCTTGGAATTACTGTAGCCTATATGCGCGAGCGAAGGCGTGCAGGCAAGCTAGTGTCTGAATAAAGTATGCTACTTACAGTTTCTTGTGTAACATATTCATAGTAATCCACGTAACCCCCTCTATGTCCAAAATGTGTGTCGAATCCCCTCATAGTGGGCAAATATTCCACTCTAGAGTGTCCAACATGCCATTTTCCAACCAAATGCGTTGCGTAGCCGTGCTCCTTCAAATATTGAGGCAATATTTTCTCCGTTACTGGCAACCCTCGGTCCTCCCCGTATGTCAACGGGTAGCCTTGCATACCTGAAATGTTTCAAGGTGCGATGCGATACAATCTTGAAAACTATGCTATTAAATAGTATATATTAAATTATAGATATTATATTTGAGAGATATTTTACTATTTATTATCACTTCTCAGTGTTATAATTTTTTAATAAAACTACTTTTATAAAAATATTTTCTGTACATTAAGGGCCTTTTTTATCATCTTCAAGTTAAGGCCCTGCTAGCTGTAGTAGCTTAAGTTAATAGGGAGATAAATGCCCATTCACTTAGCGTATCACCTCACTTGCGAGTTCACTCAGCTGCAGAATCGACCGGCACATCCGTGCGTGTCCGTGTGCATTGTGTCGCTCCGCATGTGTGGTTTCTTCGATACAATTTCCTATGTTACTGGTGCACAAGTACTGTACCCGCAACGAACATGGACTGACAGATACGTTGTGCCCAGGCCCTAATACTTTTAAAAACTTCATGACGCGAGAAAGGAATAGGTTCAATTACTAGCCAAGTCCTTGACAAATTAGGAAGGTATTGATTTGGCATCTGTATTTTCTAAAAGTTTTTTTGAAAAATTATTTATTTAAAATCAACTTCACTGTGTACCAATATTTCAAAAAGTTTTAAGAAATAAATGACAGGTGAAGTGAAGACAGCGTGCGATAATACTCAACGAGAACTTTAAAAGAAGCTGAACATAGGTAAATAAACTGCGCATGTATTTTTGTATGTTAATGTTTATATATATATTTTTATTATATAATTATTTTTTATTTCATATATACTTATATTATTTGTAAAATATCATTTAGTTTATTTCTTTATAGTACCTATATATACACATAATAATAATACGATTTGTTTCTACCTACTTAAGTAATATGTTTAGACCTTTTATTGGCTGTACTATATGTTTGTTCTAGATTATTTTTATATTATGATTTTGTGCTGTTGGTCTATTAATAAATAAAAAAAAATAAAAAAAAAAAATACGTACCTAGCGTGTATCCATATTTCCCTGTAAGCAGAGCTGATCTGGATGGAGTACAAACACAATGACTGTAGTAACTGCTGAGGGCAAAGCCTGTGTAGGCCAGCAAGTCTATGTTTGGAGTAAAGATCTGGTCCGATCCGTGAAAACTGACGTCGTCCCAACCCTAGAAATCACTCCAATAACAATATAATTATATATCCGCCAACGCGCACTGAGCCAACGTGGTGCCTCACATTCTTGGGGTCGCGGATTCGACCCTAGACTGGCCCGTACCTATGAGTTCTTTGGAATTTCCGTACAGATATACCACTGGCATTTCGGTGAAGAAACCATCTTGAGGAAACCTGCATATTTCCGGAGAAGAAACTCGATGGCGTATGTTAATCCGCTAACCCGCACTGGGCCAGCGTGGTGGATATACAGGCCGATATCCCGGCCTACCTTCGAGCGGTGATTAGGCCATGCATGTTTAAAGGCTGATGCAGATAGGTAGAGTCTTGATACAAAACTTACCAAATCATCAGCAACGATTAGAACTATATTTGGATGAGTAGAATCGGCATCAATTAAAGTCACTATAACTAATAAAAGCACTAAAGAAGAACTTGAAGACATTTTCAAATAAATATTGGTGGAGAACTCTCAAAACTTGCTTTAGGATTCACAACACGAACAACACGTGTTTGCTTTCTTTTGATACTAGTTAAGAGACTTTTCGTAGATAATGTCAATTTCCAAATACTGTATGTTTTATCTGTTCATAATAACATCAGAAATATTATCTATAAAAATAAAACGATATTCACGAAATGAAAACATATCAAAACGAAAGCTACTAAAAACACTTGTTGTCTTAGCATAAACAACATATACTTTTTAGAAATTCAGACTTAGCAAGTCTTCAAGATATATTATTATCTCCAAAAACGTGAAACTGATTGAGCTAGACAAACGTAACTATGGACGCGAATAAGAGACTTATCACAATGAGAACGACTGATGTCGAAACACGAATTCGAAGTCTAGTATATTAATACTAATAATGTTGTGTAACTCGTGCGCCGTGTTCATTGGTCATGTAAATTGACATATTGAGGAAGTGGCTTCGACCGCGATACACGCTATCTGTCTCACCCATTGTCATTGGTCTCCACAAATAAATATAAGATGTCGACGATCGACTACCCGCCTAGCTTAGTTGGTATCGCGTCTGCCTTATACAGGAGGTTCCGAGTTCGATTTTTCTGCTCTGTCTGGGTGTTCGTTGTCGAATTTGTCCATATCTGCGTGTGTTCCAAGGCATCCCCGATATAAGGAATTCTAGTGCGAGCTAAAATTTATGTGTGTGATACACATCGCCTAAAAGTTCAACTTTTTTTTTATTCGAGACTCTAAACGAATGATAAACGATAATAATTTGACTGTGTTGTTTGGTTAAATTTGAATTTTTAATTTTTAACTAGATATATGGGTCAAAATGTGAAACTGGCCGATAAATAAATAGACACAATATTATACGAAAGATTATATATTATTAAATTATTATTATGGGCAGGCCACATCACTCGAGGAACCGATAACCGGTGGGGAAGAAAGGTTCTTGAGTGGCGACCATGAACTGGAAGACGCAACGTAGGTAGGCCTCCCACTAGGTGGATCGACAACATTTTGCAAGTCGCGGGCAAACGGTGGATGCAAGTGGCACGTTGTCGGTCGGTGTGGCGGTCTAAGGGGAGGCCTATGTTCAGCAGTGGACGTCTTCTGGCTTATGATGATGATTACACGAAAGACAAAAAGATTATTAATATGAAAGTCAAGATGGTTCAGATTGAGAAGATATTGATTGGACAGAAAATACGTTCGTTTTTTTTAAATTATAAAACAGTCTACTTGATAACCTCCTACTTTTTTTGGAAGTCGGTTAAAAAATGTAAATTATGTAAATTATGAGTGGTTGCACTGATAAACGGTCTGATAATACGTAAAAAATGTACTTTTATATATTGAAAAATAAAACACTTGACTGGTCTGTCTTTCGATATATGTTGAGATAGATAGTTTGACACGATGATAAGGTTATCTATTCGGTACAGCATCTATTTGTAACCGATTTCCAAAAAAAAACGATTCTCAATTTGGTTGATTTTGTTTATGTTTGTTGCCTCAGAACTTCGTCATTTATAAACCGATTGGGAAGTCAAGCATTTGCATTCAGAAAGTATAATTTGAAGAAGAGGAACTGATAAAGAAAATACTACAGTTGGCCACCGGAACTCCTCGATGATACGTATTTCACTGGCGCCAAGAAAATCTCGATTATGATAACGGAGCAAATTATAAATGGTTTTGATGAAGTCGGTTTTTTAGGGTTCCGTAGTACTAAAAGGATTCTTATAAGTTCGTCATGTCCGTCTGTTATTCTGTCTGTCTGAATCCCTTCCAAAGCTATAAACTTACATCCATGAAGTTTTGTACAACGATAGTCTAAGTATAGACCTACAGCTTAGAAAAATAAAAATACTTTTTTTTTGTAAAATAAGGGTAGCTCCCATACATGTAAAGTGGGGATAAAAACGCGTGTCCCCACACGTGGGGATCATTGAAAAGGTTTTTTAAAATGAACTTTTGGTTTCGTATACCATTTTTTTATTAGATGTACCACTTGCGAAATATGGACCGCCTAGTTGCTTACAATGTGTCCCCCCCCCCGTCATTTCTAAACTATGCATCTCAGAAACTTGTTGCCTTCCATGTTGATAGATCTTAGTAAAAAAAATCTTTTAAAATTATTTTGGGCAGCATGTGATAATTACTTTTTGAAATATGCGGTAAAAACGTATAAATACTTCAAACGTCCTACGTGCCTACGGAACCCTACTAAGCACGGCTACTTACTACTTTTTTTTTTTGGTGGTCCACGCGAACGAAGTGGCAGGTAACAGCTAGTAGAGTATAATGTCGTGAAACGTCGTGACTTTTTATGTTGTTGGGGCGTGACTTGAACTTGACCGTGACTTACTTTGCTTGAATTAGACTATTACTTTTATTATTTAAAATATTTGACTTGACATAAAATATTAAATAAAATTTATGTTTAAGAAAACTAAAACCCAAACGCAAAACTATGAAACAAGTAAATATATTTCGAAATTCAAAATGTTAATAATATTTTATTCAATAAGTTTTAAGGTCCCTTTAACCGTAGTAGTCTAATGCCTTGTCAAATAATTGCCAAAGTATGCCTTGTGTTAATAAAAAAAAACATATTTTTATATTAATAATTTATTTTATTTTATTTCTTACATGTAAAGGGGGATAAAAAAATCCCCTGCCCCCACGTGTGAGGTATCACTGAATAGTTCTCTTAAAATGAAGGTAAGCTTTGATACACCATTATTTTATTAGATGTACCATATGCGAAATATATGCCGACAAAGTACGCACGCATTTCTATATACTCTAAGAAACTTATCATCTTGCACATCTTAGTAAAAACAATATATACAAACTATTTCGGGCAACTTGTGATATTGATTTTTTTTAAGATAAGAAAAACTGATATATAGTCTACGGAACCCTACTAAGCATGGTCCGACAAGCTCTTGACAAGTTTTTCTAAGCTCCACACACTATAGAGCCAAAATATAACAGAAAAAAATAAGTTTTTTTTTTTTAAATTATACTTTGGTAGATAGATTTAGTTCTTTATTAAAATTATTTTGTGATCATACTACGAACTTTTATTGGAAAGTAAAAAGGCTGCCATTGAAAAGGTTCTTTTACCTATTTATTTAAGCTCAATTTACTTCAATTTACGATGCATCTTGGTTTATATAAAATTAAATTATTACGAGTCACGAAACATTTTAGTTACTTTTAATCAAACCAGAATGGAGAGAGTGCTTTGTCAAAAAAGGCTTTTGTATTTTTATTATTCATTGAGAGGATAATAATGGAGGTAGATTAATTGGAAACATTTTCATTTACTGAACATTTACTTTATCGTTGAATTATTTTAATAATTATTTAAAACGCAGCTACTGTTCACCAGGAAATGAAAAATATTTTCGCATAGACTTTAAATGTATGGCAACAATATTTACATTATTTTATAACGAAGTCAATCTAAATAGACCTATATAATATATTATACTTATTTTAGAGTTACATAATATATTTTTAAAATTATTATTTGATGTTTCATCATAAACAAACTAGTAAAGAAGGTAACATAACGAGTTTTCAGAATTTTTGATTTGATCACATAACAACCATGCGTAATCACACTAATATTATAAATGCGAAAGTTTGTGTGTAAGTAGGTAAGTATGTCAGTGTGTTTGTACCCGTTCAACTCTGTAACGCCTGAACGGATTTAAATGAAATTTGGTATGGAGCTAGCTTACACCCCGGATTAACAAATACGCACATTTTATCCCAGAAAAATATTCGGTTTCCGTAAAATAGCGGGTAAAACCGCGGGGTGCAGCTAGTAAAAACATAAATTAAAAAATACGTTAAAAATTTTAGAACCAGCGACTAAGGTAGTAATTAAACATAAAATATACATGTTATCTTGTATCGTACATACCTATCTATACAATACCTTTAGCCCAGTCAATGTACCGTTTGACCCAGAAATAATTAATAACAGGATTTTTTTTCTGTACTTAACTGTAATAACCCTGTTATTTGCAGTTAGTGATGAGAGTTTTCAGGCCTCCACCCAAGTTGTTTCCGGGACCTAAAATTTAACGTGACATGATATCCACGGACACGCTCAGTTATGTTACCCATCTGAAAACTGACCGGAACGTCCAGTCAATCCAGAGCCCAGTCAATTTAACGTTTGTCCCGGAAGTAACTAATAACAAGTCTTTTTTTTCTGTACATAATTGTAGAACCAACCTCTCATATTAATATCCAATAATTAAACAAAATACGTATCCGGAACAACCTCAAATTTGATATTGCAATATCGTCTCTATTTGCACTTATTTAAAAAAAAAAAATTAAAATGTAATTTGGCAAGTCGCTCACCTGATGTTAAGCTTCACGCTTGCTCATAACAGTTCAGTGCCACCCAGAATTTTGAACCTCAACAGTTCAAAACCATGCGCGACAATGCACTGCGCTCGTCACCCTGAGATATTAGATGTTAAATCTCTGTGACCAGTAATTACGCTGGCAACATTGCCCTTCAATCCGGAACACAGTAATGTTTGCACACTACTGCTTATGCTATGCCAGAGTCTATTTCAGATGACGATCGTAAGCACGACAGTGGTCGTCGGCGACGATAATATATTATGCCTCAAACAAAATAGCCTTTTTCTATGTTCCGTACCTCCAGACTATTTAATTTAATTTAATACTGTTTCTACGTCAGCAAGTTATACCAAAAGCAATTTTATATTTATTTAATGACTAAGTCCCGTAACTTGACTGGGCTACTTAATACATTTCCCAAATCTATCTCATTCATTTTCAACATGTCTTAATATAAAAAAAAAAAACACATTTTTAAAATTAAAAATATTATAAGTCTTAAAAATAACAATTAATGGAGACTATCACACACCGATCACTTAGTGGTCATTTATTGATTCCTATTAATTTATTTAGTTTTTATTTTATTTTAATTTTTTGTAATTTGAATACAAATCTGGAACCAACCTTTTCAATTTTTTTTTTCAATTCAATTTCAATTCATTTCATTCCAGTAATAAATTTAATGAAATGAAATGTAATTACATAAATTTTCAATGTTAGCATTTCATATTAATTTGAAGAAATATTTTTTTTCTCCTTCAACAAATAAAATTTAGTAAACAAAGTTGCAACAAAATATCGGCAATGATATTCTAAATGTAACGGACTGTTTTTTTTAAATTCACAATGAGTGACTTCATCTTCATAAATTAATGTTGAAAATGAACGCAGAAGAAAAGACCTTAGCGCGGCTTTCAAGTAAAATATAGTATTTATAAATACTATATTTATAATACTAAGAGTGATAGTGATAACTATAGTTATCACTATCACTCTTAATTATGCTCTATTTACATTCTAGATTCTTTAATAAGTACTTATTTTTACATAAGCAGATAGGTACTTAAAATATCTCGTTTCACTCGCGAATTTCAGGATAGTTAGGTTTAACTAGCTTAGTTTTCAGGTGAAGGGTAGTCGATTAACCGATTTTATCTAAGATAAAATTTCACAAAGGAAAGTTAGTTAGATGAGACAGTATAAATTCGCAAATTCCAAGTTCGTTAAAACTAGCGAGGCAAAGTCTCTAACGAACCGCCTCGATAAAATTATAGCAAAGTCACTCAGAAGACACTTTTCAATATACACAAGAAGTTTCTTATACCCGTGGTGCCGTTGCAATTAATGGCGGCAGCGTGAGTCGCGCTTGTACTTCCTGTTCTATTTGAGCTGACGTTGATGGACAAGTTCAGACTTTCGACTTTCTTCTCGATAGGGATCACATTGTTGGTGCCCTCGTTGATCCAGGGCTGCCAGTTGTACCCGAATAAGGCGGGGTCAGATTCGTTACGCAAGTTTGGTGGACCCCGCCTCGATTGCTGGGCCCAAAGCCCGCGCAGTCTGGCGGTTAATAAAACAGCAATCTTTGTAGCTTGATTCCAGAGATCGTGACTTTCTGTTGGGTCGCGACGCACGTTGAAGAGGCACCCACGAGCTGTAAGAAATATTTTATTTTATTTAATACAACAATACAAAAAATGGCTAGAGAAATGGTGGAGAAATGTGAAAATACCTAATTGTAAGGGTTAAGAACTTTAGGGCAAATGTGATCACTCGATATTTTGACCTGCCTCTACAGTAATCAGCAAGATAAAAATGCAAGTTCACTTAGTGTCGTAACTCACTTGCGCGCTCACTTTTAGCTCTCAGAATACACACACTGAGCATTAAACAGAATTACTAACATCTAAAATCACCTCGTGAGGAGCACAGTACCAGAACCATGCTATTTTTGTTGAAGTTCACAATTATGGCTGGCAGTGATAGCTGTTATGGCCAAGCGTGACGCTTAATTACCAAAAGACGAGTGACTTGCTCGCGTTATCACTAGCTGGCTTAAAAAAATGGGGTGCGCGTTGAGTTCTTTTGCGTGAAAACATCTTTCTGTGTACTGGACGACGCAATCGGTGGCCGTACAACAGCGACCAACGCTACCAGTGTGCGGTGCTCACGAAGGTGCTTCATTCGTTTTGTTGATGAGTTCTGGTACGCGTTTGATATTCAGTACAAACTGCCTAAGACCTCGAGTTCTTTCTAGGTGCCTCTGGCGCTGAATATTCCTATAATTGCTGCCCACTGTCTGAAACTATCAGTTTTTTGACGTTTGGTATGCTGTCACCCGTTACAACTTATTTATTTTTCTGTTTAGCTCACCTTGTAAAATATCTCAACACCCACATGACGGCGTTCAAATAACTCAAGTTTCCCTTTCCGTTGGGGGCCTATGACTAATTATCTGGTCGCGCAGAGTGAATATCGAGAGTCTTTTACAACCCCTCCCCGCTCAATGACGTAAACGCATGATGACGTAATTGCACTAACAGGCAAGGTGTAGTGGTTTATTCTCAGAATATACACAACAATTGGCGATAAAACCCTTCAGTGACGAGATATATTATTTATGTGTTTTTTTATTATTTTGGTGTACACAATAAAGAGTATTCTATCTATCTATCCATCTTTATATAAAAAAAAACAACAAAAGCGTTTCATCGCTAACTCTGTACGGACCTTAGCATGGGAGCCCTTTTAAAAATGTTTTCAAGTTGAAAAAATACTTACTGGGAGTTGGTAGGCAGGGAGTCCGATCCCTGACGGTATCTTCTTGTCTTATAGTAGCAGCTTGTCTCATAGCATTGACTCCATCCACATCTAAATATAAGCCCATCTCTTCATATGTTCTTGCCACTATACAGTTCCGTAGTGTTGGGTAGTAATCTTGGGTGGGTCCTCTGTTAATCATAAGCTCTGCTCCATAATAATAATTATTCAATCCGGTGACGTTCCCGACGACTACTTTGTAGTCACCAGCTCTGTAAGCTGCGTACATATTACTATCGCTGTCTTCGACAGATAGGAGAACCTCTGTTCTTTTTGATAGTCCATCCTGTACTATTGAGTCCCATTGGTTAACGCCGTCGATATTTCGGTTGATGGAACCACCCGCTGCAGCTACCAGCGTCGGTAGCCAGTCGCTAATGTGCATGAGGCCGTTCCAAACTCTAGGCCTAAATGATGAGTGCCACATGAACGCTGGGACCCTCACAGCGCCTTCCCAAGGCGTGCTCTTTTTTCCTCTTAGGGGCAAGTTGACGCCCCAATTTCTGAGAGAGCCGACTGTTGGAGCCCCGTTATCAGAAGCGAAGATTATAATGGTATCGTCTAGGAGGTCTCTATCCGCTAGTGCTCGTACGATTTGACCGAGACTACGATCGATTTGAGTCACCACATCTGGAAAAAAAAACGATCGCAAACTTTTCATAAAATAAACACTGTTTTAGACTTTCGTGGTGGCTTACTACATAACTATTAGTACTCACGGGATATTTACCACGGTTATTATTTTTGTTGAGTATTTTTTTGTTTGTTGTTTTTTTTTTTGTTCTTGTTGTCTTTATAAAATAGACTGGGTATTAATGTTCGTTAATTGTATTGATTTATTTCGAAAATGTTGTACGATATTTCAAACCGCGACCACGTTCGTCGTTTGCAGAGCGAAAAACTAACATAACATATGCGTCAACTTATGATCGTCAGCGAACTCGCAGAGCTGCACTAAATAGCTACTCACCAGCAAATATTCTTCGGTTGGAGTTGGCAATGTGCTGGTTCTTGACTGGAGAGTTGAGCGGTGGTTGCAGCCCAGCACCGTCATTGCCAGCATGAGGCGCGTTGTGCGTCACGTGCAGGAACAAAGGACGAGAAGTGTTGTGACGGTGAATCACTGAAAATAAAAGTTTTTTTCTTAGTTTTACGAAGATATAAAACTTTTCACTTTGTATATGTCTGCGTCTGATCACCAACTCGTCTGTTAGTAAGCGACGTAACTCCTGCCCTATTATTTTCTATGCCCAATATCGTCTTGCTGGTGGTTTTCCTGCAACATATGATTGTCTCTATTTCATCGGACCCTTTATGATCCTATGGTGGTATTTATTTCATCGGACTGTCATGTCCTTGGCTTACGCGTACTCTAACAAAAATTGTACAATCGATCAAAAGTGTTTTATTAATAAAAGTTCAGCAGGCTGATTCTCCAGTCTACATCAGCCTCTTTTTATATCCCACTGCTCGGAATCGGCATAGCCTCGAAGGGTGATTGGGCCATATCCACCACGCCGGCTCAGTGCGAATTCCCCGGTATAATTCTTAGGGTGTCTACACATGGCCTGACCTGACATCGTTTGAAAGAGATGGCTGTATATAAGTTTCTGGGGGAGCGAAAGGGAGAAGCTATAACCTTAATAGTTTGTTTCTTTTGCTCCCGTGAAATTCAAATCTAGCTGTCCCTTTCACACGGTGTCAGGTTAGGCCATGTAGCGAGACCTTTATTAATCTTAGCTATAAATTGAAATTTAATACCTTTAACAGCTTTATCTGTTAGAGCGTCGACGATGTATCTAGATTCTTGTTCCTGTGGAACTGGGCCGTCGTAGAGATCCAGCCCAAACAGCAACCGTCCGTTTGGCCACTGAAATAATAAGGGAATATTTTCATTACCGTTTATCAAAGCAAAAGTAAGCTTACAAGTCATTATTGTTGCTGTTCTAATTCTTTTAAGTGCTTCTGCTGTGAAAATGTGAAAAGGCCTGCTTCAGACTTTCCCAGTATTTGCGATTTTCTGCATCATGCCAGTTTCTAACAAAAGCCAAGAATATAGGCTTTATAGATAATCGCCGAAATCAGGGGTGCTGTTTCAAGGTTTCATGTGTCTGTGGACTGTTTTAGAACACCTAGCCTTTTTCCGAAAGTTCACTCACGTAAAAAAAAAAACTACTCAGGAATCGTGGTTTTGTAACGATACAAATAATATCAGAATCGGTTTGGTGGTTCAGAGACTTTGTAATCAGTTCCTGAAAAGACCAAATAGACATAGTAAGCAAGTACTTCGTGGTTAAAGATTTCCTTAGGAATTTTCAAGATTCATAAACATTTTAAACTATAGTAAGTTTTTCATTCGATTTATTCTAATAAGACAAAAATAAATTTCTCTCTCATTTTCTCTCGTTTGCTAGACGGTGGTCAATGCCAACCACAGATCACTCTACTAGATATCGCATTACTAGATCGTTGTTCCAACAGAAATTCACCAAAATTGAAGGAAAGCGCGGTACGGGGACTGCGACCAAGCGTTCTTATTGGCTATTTCAAGGTTAGGTGAAATTGCGCCTAGCAGTCAACCAATGAGAGTAGCTTTTTATAGCTCCATTTCGACCGATGCATGGTGTGCTTCAATCGTCCTGAGTGCGGAGTCTAAGGTTGTCGCCAACTAGGTTGTACGTTCGCTATTATGATGTCACTTACTTGTTCAATTTTATTATAAGTGTAGTAGTCGATGAACCCGCCTCTCATCCCGTAATGTGTATCGTATCCCCTGGAAGTGGGCAGGTACTCTTGCCTGGACATCCCCACATGCCACTTGCCGACCAGATGCGTGGAGTAGCCCAACTCTTTGAGATATGAGGGCAGCAGGCGCTCCGTGAGTGGAATGCCTCGGTCTTCGGAGTTGAACAGGGGCATACCGTGCATTCCTGAATTTAAATATACTTACATTATTCAAGTACATAGAACAAATAAGGATGCACATATGAACTATGTAGTAGAAACCGTAGCTCGGACATTCCTAACAATATAGCAGCATCCTAGTTTTTTTTTTTCTTAGCTGCCTTATCTTATTTTTACTTTTTTATTCTTACGAAAAGTTTTCTGTAGATCAATAAAAAAGTTATGTGGTAGGGTTAGGTATTTCCATCCATTATAAAATCAATTGATAATGACTTGTTTTTTTTTTTTCGCCTCAATACTGGGGCAAAATGAAACCACGCGGGTGAAGCCACGGGGTGCAGCTAGTATATATGTAAAAGAACAATCCCTTTTCTAGAAATCAACGCGCAAACCGATGATAGAGACGTGAAATTTGAACCTAATACTCCTCAAATGGTCTATGTGAAAAAAAGAACGGATTTTGTGAAATTCCACCCCTACAGGGGTAAAATGGACCCCCAGAATTTGTATGGCAATAAAATATTTTTTAATGCTAAGCCATTAAAAAATGAAAAATACAGAAAGGCACGAAGGACTAACCTGCTCAGCAAAGCGCCATTGACTACCATCATACAAACACTAAACCGAGTGGCGGAAAACATTGACATATTCCACCGTTCACAGAGCGAGTTCGTAAGTGCTACACTATATAATTTATGTTATTGTAATGTTTCTGACAATTTTTTATATTGATGACATGATATATATACATTTAATTTAATATCTTAGCTACTCTATTGTATTAGGGAACCTCCTGTAATGATCGTGTATTGTTTTAATAAATAAATAAAATGTCTCAGGATTTTTCGAAAATCAACCCTTATAGGGGTGAAATGAGGTGTTCATTGTGTGTGTTTATATTATTCTAACTTGTGCGGGTAATATAAAACCTATTGTTTACTTTAGCGCTAAAAGTCGTTTTTTAAGGAAGTTAAGAGATCTTAACGCTAAATTATAATTACTTAGGTATTGCATGTAACGCTGTAACAATCATAGCCTTGATCATTAGCAGCATTATGGTCATGAACGGTCACGCAAACGGCTTGCACTTTGGAACAAGGTGCATGTAAGAGTAGGTATGGGTAAGTACATTATCTTTGGTATTTTTTTGAATACCAAAGATAATGTACTTACCCATACCTACTCTTCACAAGATTCTGAAGTAATCTGTAAGACACTGCGAAAGTAAGAAGGTAAGTTTGTATCTACAAGGACTTTTGAATATAGGTACTAAAAACCTAAGCTGGAGTAACCAGACTAGAGTTCCAAGATTTTTCACAAAACTGAATATATTGACAAAAAAAAGTTTCAAAACGTTTTTTTTTTACCTTTCCTTCTCATTAGTTCTTATTGGATGCAGCGTATCGTTTGCTATTGAGAGCTCTGATTTGATTTTTTTTTATGTATTAAAAAAGTAAATTTACCAAAGGTGTAGAAAAAGAATTCATAAATAGGTAAGGGGTTATTGTAGATATATTTAAAATAACCCTATTATTTGCAGTTAGTGAAGAGAGTTTTCAGGCCTCCACCCAAGTTGTTTCCAGGACCTAAAATTGAACGTGACATGATATCCACGGACACGCTCAGTTATGTTACCCATCCGAAAACTGACCGGACCGTCCAGTCAATCCAGAGCCCAGTCAATTGAGCGTTTGACCCGGAAGTAACTAATAACAAGTTTTTTTTTCTGTACGTAATTGAACAATCAACTTATCAGTATTAATATATGATAATTAAACAAAATGCTTATCCGGAACAGCCTCAAATTTTAAATTTTGCAATATCGTCTCTATATTTGCGCCATGTAAGAGTCTATTTCAGATGAAGATCATGAGCATGGCAGTGAGTCGTCGGCGACGATAATGTATTATGGCTCAGGCATAAATGATTTTTCTATGTTTTTTACCCGCAGACTATTTAATTAAATATTGATTCTACGTCAGCAAATTATACCAAACACAATTTTATATTTATGTTATGAATTATGTCCGGTTCCTCCGCACAAAGACAGCAATAGAATTAATCTGTTGTTAAAGATAAGAAACGTTTCAGAATCCCGAGGTAAGTCCCGTAACTTGCCTGGGCCCTTACTCTCTATTGCCATAACTAGCTTGTTACGCGCCATGTTAAGTTACCTCCGTGTTAGTCGCATGAAATGGTAATCTCTAAGTTTCTTAAACGCGCGATTCTTCACGTTGTGGAAAGATTATGAGCCGCGTTTAAGTTTAGAGCATGTTATGTTATGACGTCACGCGTTATTGGCACGTTATCTCATGTGCGATGGAGAATAAGGGCCTGGCTAATAGTCGTGGTACGTCACGAGCGCTGTTAATTTTTTAAATAAGACTATGAAGCTAATCTCTACAGCAAAAACTAAACGTGTTCTATGACGCAATTAGACATGCTAGGTATGTAAATAGTTGAAAAGTTAATACAAGAAAACAAACTTTTTTTACAATCACGTCAAAGTATGTGAAAATAATAGATGTCATCATCATCATCATCCACAGCCTTCCTTGTCCCACTGCTGGGTATAGGCCTCTCTCTTGCTGTGCCATCTGCCTCGGTCCTGTGCTAATCTAGTCCAGGTTCGACCCGCGATGGTGACGATATCTGTATTTGTGAGTTATAGCGTATACTGTGCTAAATACAAAAATATATAAACTGGTTGAAACTCCGTGAAAGCGATTTCGGATATAGAAAAAAAAATTTAGTCTATGAATTTTCATCCAATATTCAAACCACTATTTATGCACATCAAATATTAAATGTTTGCAATCAGTTTTGGCGGGAACGTGAAGAATTCATGTCGCGTCATTTTATTATTTTCCAAAACTTGTGTTATTTTGAGTGTTAATGTGTAAAAACGGTGAACTTTTACCCGTTAAGTGTTCTTGAACATGCACGCGTGTTGGTGAATGGTATAATGTCGTGAAACGTGAATTTTCATGTTGTTTCCAAAACTCCATAGAAGGCTCTAGTAAAGTTTTCACCACTTTACTGGGGCATGACTTGGACTTGACCGTGACTTGCTTTGCTCGACTTTGACCGTGACTATGACTTATTTGATAATATCTAACAAAACTTGGGAATATATATGTATACTTGACACTAGCAAATGCATAAGACGTGCGACGCCAAAATCCTCTTAGGAGTTGTTTGCAATATGCAATGTTTTTAGCATTTTTACACAGACTGAAGATTTCCATAACTTTTACACCAAAATCAAAGAAAATCCTATGCCGAAATAGACACTTTGCCAAACTATTACTATACTTTATTCGCTGTAAAGTGGAATGAAATATTTATTTGTTTTGTTTTAAAATAATAGATGTAAATGTTCTGTGTTTATGTGTAAAGCGTCGTCATAATTCGCTACGATCGATCGTACCAGAAAACGATGCGATTTCGTCACAGATCTCTTTAGAGTGTCCTAATTGAAGCTCGCAAATCATCGCGCAAGCACAGGAAATTTTTAATAACTATCGTTCGATGGGTTTTATCGTACGATCGTTCAATCGAGCGTGACTGGAGCTATAAGGTTTCAATGTCATTTGGAATTTCTTTCTGGAGCCCACGACACAGGTCACCCTCGCGTGGGATCCAGAGCACACTGATTGTATTTAGATATAGTTTTAATTAAAATTTTCGATATACATCACGCGAACTAAAGATTACCATAATCCTTATTTCCTGAATTTCATTAATTACTCCCACAGAAGAAAAAAAAAATTACTTCTTCTCTCTTCTGTGATAACTCCGAAGCATCACATCCAAAGACATAAAAACCAGTGCAGAAAATGTTTCTATAAAATACACGGCATCATCGTTATTACGCTTTCGATCATTAGCGATCGTATTGGCAAGTTTATAGTATTTTACGTAAATATTATTGTGAGGGGAACAGATAAGTGTTCCATCTATGGTCTGTTATAAAAATATATCATACCTAGTCTCATAGGGTATTTTCCAGTGAGGAGGGCAGTGCGAGCGGGGGTGCAGATTGCTTCGCTGTAGTACTGCTGGAGGATGACGCCCTGGTACGCCAGAGCGTCGATGTTCGGCGTCAGGATTTGATCTGAGCCATGGAACGAGACGTCATTCCAACCCTGAAAATAAACAAACCTTAAAAAACCTTTAAGACTAAAAAAACCTCTGAATCATAGATTATCTTCTATAGATTCCGCACTCAGGGTGATCGAAGCACAAAAATTCGCTGTCATTGGTACAATTGCTAGGCGCGAGTGGGCGTACCTTGAGACAATGTGAATGGTTTGGCCCGAATCTCCATTGGCGATTGTTTCCAATTTTAATACGTTTTTGTCGAAGCAACGATCTCGTAATGCGGTATCTAAAGGGGATAATCTATGATAATTTCTTCTGAATAAACTCATTATTCGAAATTAAACTTTATCCACCGGCCTCATAATTTCAGAATCCATTTGGCAATATGCTTATAAAGTTTACTACTGTTACACTGTGACTCAACACAACAATCATAATAAAAATTAATTATATACTTTAGTTACTTATAATACCTACTTAGTACCTACTCAGTTAAAACAGACAATAATTAAATTCGTGGCAAATTATTTGTAGGTACTCTACATAACTCACCACCTAGTTAGTTAACATCTTTTCGTGTTCTGTACCAGTGCGCTAGTGACCGAGCGAAGCGAAACTCATACAAAAACAAAGCGGCATTTGTATAAACACAGTTTTAGACTTTCGTGGTTGTTTACAACATTACTATTAGTACTCACGGGATATTTACCACGGTTATTGTTTTTGTTGAGTTCCCGATATTTCGGCACAGTTGCATGCGCCATGTTCACGGGTAGACTGAAGATGCGGGTGGATGATAAAAAAGTTAAAAAATTTAGGAGCAGACAAACTGATCTACCCCCTTTCTCAGTCTTTTGCTACGGGTACCACTGGTACTAGAACTCGATTGCATTTCTCGACAATACACACTCACAGTATCACTACGCATTGTATTTTGGTCACATTGTGGACGCGTACCTTTACTTATCAGGGCCGTCACGTGTCGCATTAAAGAGCACATTAAAGCAGTGAAGAATAATGAGAGACACAAATCTGCTATCGCTGAACATCTGTTGGACGCAGGCCCGAACCACTGGATAGAATTTCACAACCCGCAAATTCTGTCTACTGAGCGCCATTATATACCCAGGATGGTAAAGGAAGCGATTGAAATCTCAAAATACCGAAATTTCAATCGAGGTGATGGATTTCAACTTGCCAGTGCGTGGAATCCAGTGTTAGGTGCCCTGATAAGTAAAGGTACGCGTCCACAATGTGACCAAAATACAATGCGTAGTGATACTGTGAGTGTGTATTGTCGAGAGTTGCAATCGAGTTCTAGTACCAGTGGTACCCGTAGCAAAAGACTGAGAAAGGGGGTAGATCGGTTTGTCTGCTCCTAAATTTCGTAACTTTTTTATCATCCACCCGCATCTTCAGTCTACCCGTGAACATGGCGCATGCAACTGTGCCGAAATATCGGGAACTCAACAGAAACAATAACCGTGGTAAATATCCCGTGAGTACTAATAGTAAGGCATTTGTATGTTTTTGTGTATTTTTTGTGTGTCCGAGTAGTAGTCAAATTATTTTAGCTCATTTAAAAACGCCACCGTCCATACTTCAGAATCTCTCATTAGCTCACCCGAAGGTTACCTGAAAGAGATCGCTCTTAGCGATAAGACTACTTTATTGTGCCTTCCACACCGTGATTCATACAAGTTATGAATGGCATACTCTCTCGTCACCTACGATTACTCCATAAAATTGTTTGCACATTCCAATACAGAGAGTTATCATCTAGAGTTCAGTGGTTTCACTTCAATTCAATTCTATAATTTATCTGTTGATATTATTACAATGTTCTAAGTAAGACACGTCAATTCCATCAAATTTATAAATATAAAAACAACAATAGTTTTGGGGCTGTATGCAGGTAAATGCATTCCAATCCCATCCTTACACAATTACACATGCAATGCGTTGGATTTTTCTCTAAGTTATGTGTAATAAAAAATAAATAAATTTTTTTTTTATTTTTTTATTATATATTATTATTTATTATTATTACTACTACTACTATAACAGCCTTTAAACATCCCACTGCTGGGATATCAGCCTACCCTCGAAGGGTGATTAGGCCATATCCACCACGCTGGCCCAGTGCGGGTTGGCGGATTCACATACGCCATCGAATTTCTTCTCCGGAAATATGCAGGTTTTCTCACGATGTTTTCCTTCACCGTAAAGCCAGTGGTCTATCCGTGCGTAAGTTACAAAGAACTCATTGGTACGGGCCCGCCCGGGTTCGAACCCGCTACCTCACGAATGTGAGGCAAGCGTTCTCCCACTGAGCTACCACGACTTATATTATTATTATTATTTATTTATTATACACCTTGTATTTTTTTTTCTGATGTTTTAATAGTTATTTTGCTATTTCGGGACGGAGACAAGTACAACAAATCAAAGAGTGGTTTAATATATATATATATATATATATTAAACCACTCCCAGCAGTGGGATGTTTAAAGGCTGTTATAGTAGTAATTTGTTAATATATATATATATATATATATTAAACCACTCTTTGAATATATATTAAACCACTCTTTGATTTGTTGTACTTGTCTCCGTCCCGAAATAGCAAAATAACTATTAAAACATCAGAAAAAAAAAATTATATTATATATAATATATTATATTATATATTATTATTATATATATATATATATATATATATATATATATCGGGTAACTTAAACCATTTGTAAATCAAGAACGGCTAGAACGACTTTTATGCTCCTTGATTTGTTGTACTTGTGTCCGTCCCGAAATAGCAAAATAACTATTAAAACATCAGAAAAAAAAATACAAGGTGTGTACAACGAGTTTAGCGAGGCCGAAAGCCGAGCTTGCATCCCGTACGAATCGCGGGCATCAGCTAGTTTGAAATAAAGAAGAGTTGTGACATCTAATGTATTTTTCTTGTAATGTCCTTTTGCGAAGTCAATATCTTTGTATTCTATATACACCGATTATAATAAACCAAAAATACTAAGCGAAACAAAAAGCGTTTTTTTGTCGTTTTCCTCCTCGCAGACGACGATCAAAATAACCGTTATTTTTCTAAGAACACGTCTTGGACGAAACATCATACTGCTAAATCCATGGCACAAGTCGTCGTACAAGTATCTCTGTTGATTAGTAACTACTTACGAATAGATAATAATCAAAGATAGTACAGATCTATAGATCAATGTAGATACCTACCTACATATTTGCCGAAAACACGACTGTTGTACGTGTGCCACCTTGACATTGCGTGTCGCAGAAAGTTGACTACCAAATAGATAATTTCACAATAAGGTAAGTCAGGTAGTCATGCGAACTTTATCGCTTTAACCGCCTCAGTAGGTATGACTATAAATATGTTTAATTACGTATACATTATTGTAAATACTTCTTGTAACAAAATAACTCATCTATTCTAATGCAGTATTTACTTTAAATTATATATACTTCTTTGCAATTGTATGCCAAATTAGTTGATAGAAATTGTTTAAGAACTGAAAAATGCCAGTTTTAAGAACTCTTCACCCACCATGTCATCGACCATAATGAAGACAATATTGGAAGGCTGCCGAGGATAAGCTGTCACCATGCCCACGAACATCCACCATTGACTCCTGAAAATTAGGAAATGTTAGTTGACAATTAATTCCACGACTCTTTACAAGTTTTCAAAAATAAAATTGTAAAACATCTAAATGCAAACAACACAAACGAATAATTTCTGACTTTTTCTTGCGTATCTATGTTTTAAACTATGTGTATATAATTATTATTATTTTTCAAACCACGCTTTTAACGGTGAATGCTGTAAACACCTGTTACTGGTGTACATATCAGAACTGTATCTAATTTAAAAAGTGTTACCCTATAGATGATAATTAATATGTATACTGTTGGTGTTTCTTTAAATAAATAAATAAATAAATTGATAATATTGTGATGAACATGAATATTTGTTCTTTATCTGGTTATTTCTATGTATTCTATGTATGTATTTGTAGAAAATAAAAAGTATATTATGTATTCTATCAGTTGTCTGGTTCCCATTAGTAGGTACAAGCTTGCTTAGTTTTTGGCTAGAAGGCGCTGTGTGTGAAAAACGTCCACCAATATTTATTTATTTATTTATAATATGAGTATCTACCTACTCCACTCCAAAAGAGCGGGCGGTAGGTTCTGTAACATCCGTTACTGGACTCGGAACTGTAGCAAGTCACTCGCCTGATGAATGTTGAACTTCAACAGTTCAAAATCCTCTAAACAACATCTCTTTATGCCCAGTAATTTCACTGGAAATATTGTCCTTCAATCTGGAACAGTAACTGTATTCACAGTAATGTTTGCAAACTAATGCTTGGTGGTTGGATAACTGGCAAGGCTGGGACCTTGCTTATTCGCTTTAAATATGCCACTAACTTATCCTGTACTCCACCGACGAGTACTACTTGTACTATCTACCTTTTCTTATAAAGGATGTATCTCAAGTTTCCTGTATTCATACAAAGATTAAGTAGATAGGTAGAAAAGTATTAATTTATTTTATGCAGGGTTCGCCGATATATATCACCGGATATACATCATGATATATATCAAGATATATATCAATTGTTTTTTTTTCTGGCTTCTGAACTAAAAATTTTGGTTATTAATATTTACCCTGGCAGCACGTAGCGGAAAACTACAATTCAGAATAATTTAGATTGTTTCCCAAAATGGCAACCTCATTTAAAGTTGGGGAAATCGCCTTTACTTTAACTTGCCAGTACGGCAAGCTTTTTATTGAAATTTAAACCTTAACTTCATGTCATATAAGGTTTATTTTATGAGGTAATCAAAAATGGGGATTCCCTGGTGCTCGTAGCGTTAATAACTTTCACTTTCTAGGGAAAATTTGCTTCATTTTCTTAGCCTGGATATATATCCCATATATATCGGATATATATAAAACAAACGGATTTTTGATATTTATTATAAAAATCGGATTTTATCAAACCCTGATTTTATGTGTTATAGTTACTTGTAATTAAACTCATTAACGAGAGTTTTTCTGAATTAGTCTTTTGTTGACTAAAGTTGGATGATAAAATATGACAAGTATGAAACTAGAGTTATCACTTTAGTAGGCTGCTCATTGGGCACAATCTACATATATATCTTATTCATTTCTGTCTTTAAAAATAAAGGAACAAGGGCTAGTTTTAGACCATTTTTGATAGAGGGACCTTTACCCCCGAATACTGAAACGCTTGTTAACATTGAAACCAGATTAATTCTAATGCTGCCTTTGTCTGGCACTAAGCAAATGACAAAGGCAGCAACAGACTTAATCTGTCTTCAGAGTTAACAAACGTTTCAGTATTCGGGGGTTAGAAAGTCTAATATTCTGAAAACCACGTACATTATATTGTACTGTATTTTTAAGCTGTGACAAAAGAAAACCATTTTTTTCACTGCTAAAATGTGCTTTTGTGAACACACCTCTAAAACTTAGCTAAATCCAAACCGATTCTAGTCCGGGAAATCAAGGAACACTATACAGTTTGATAAGGAAATGTATGCTAAGCCGATAACCCATTAAAATACTATCTGAACAACTTTTGTTCGGGCAGTTCCGAAATCGGTTTTGCGGTAAAGGTTTGCAAAGATTTCATGAAACTGTTACGTAATCTACTTTACCACCTGAACACACAGGTTTATATAAGTCTGCGCGCTTGCTAAACATTCTTCTCTCCTCTGTTTTGTACCACTAGGAATAACAAACACTGGTGATTGTACATTAGATTTGTAAATTATTATGTGACATAAATAGTTCTTTTAACGCAGAACCTGAACACACATCACCTGATTATAGATCGAGTGTCGACGCTCTTTAGATATTTTTTTTAGATATCTTTAGGTATTCTAATTACAACTACTTTTCTTCGTCGTATTTTCGACGCAAAAAATGTCACAAAGTGCCTATAACAATGAAGGTATTGCGATATTAAAAAAAAACATACAAGCATAGTTTCCACGTAGTAGATAACATGTATATAAAAAAACATCGAAATCGGATAACATTTAGGGGTGGATATCAGACTAGGCTTGACTATGACTAGACTAGACTAGGCTATGGACAAGATGGCGGTATACATACTTTATTCTCATATAAAATTATAATTATATCCGCGAGGTTTTTTAAGAACTAAACTGAAAAAAAAAATGTTTTTTATTCAGTGCACCCCTATAATTAAGTGAATTAGAGGTATTATTTTTATATTTGTTTTTGATCCAATAATCCTTGAATGAGATATATCTCCGTTTGGCCACCAACACGCCTGATGGTAAGCGACGATGTGGCCGCGAGTTTCTCTGTCATTCGGCCTGTTTGTTTTCTTTTTACAACCAAGCGCCGAACTAATCTTGATTAAATTTGAGAAAGAAGTAAACAAAAGTGTTGAAAAGTGACACATTGTCTCACGCGCATTACGCTCGTAACACTCCTTGAAAAATATCACCAAACGTGACGATATTTTAAAAAATTGCGGCAACACCTGGATGAGATTGGCATACATTACATTTGGTACATTTCCTCTCATGCACCCAATTTCAAAATTTGTTTTCATATTTTCAGCGTGTATATGCAGCCGGGGCTTTATATAAATTATTTAATACCATAGACCAGTTGAAACTGAGCTCTTGTTATAATAAGCTCTTGTACTGACCGCGTTCAACTTAGACTGGAAATAATAAAAATTATGATTGTTCTTTAGTGTTACTTGTACCACAGAAGAAATAACAGTTCAATTCTTGAAATTGTGTGTATAAGTTTAGTGCTACGTTTGCCACAATTTGCTAAAAAAAAATGCAACTTCGTTTATTTTTGTGATCGATGTATTATTACTATAAAATGTAGCCTATGACACTCAGGACATAAAGAGAAATCCAACGACACCTTGCCTGTCAAAATCGGTCAAGCCGTTTAGGCTAGAGGCCGTGTTATATAGGAACACACAAACATACTTACAAACCTACATACTTACATACACCCCAAAAACATTACCCTCCTTCTTGGGCAGACGGGTAAAAAATAAAGAAAGGCGTGTCTCAGGATTTTTCTAAAGTAACACCCTAACCCCAGAATACTGAAACGTTTGTCATTTCTTTAGTGCCAGACAGAGAATTAATTAATTATTAGAATTAATCTGTTGTCAAAGTTAACATAAGATTCAGTATTCGGGGGTTAAGTAGTGAAATTGGGAGTCTCATATACTGTAGCCTCTACGAGCGAAGCCGTGCGGGCAAGCTAGTTAGATATAAATAGCGATTAATACTGAACAGAATGAAGCGAGAATTAGTTTTTTTTTTTCATCAGCCATAAGAAGTCCACTGCTGTACACCTCCCTCTTAGAGCACCACACCGACCGACAACGTGCCACCACCGGTTGCCCACGACTTTCACAATGTCGTCGGTCCACCTAGTGGGAGGCCTGCCTACGCTAGTTTTATTTAAAGATTGTAAAACTGTGTCCAGTCTGTATTAAAAAAGTAAAAGTGCAGGATTAATTTATACACACTAAGGACAACTCACCATCGAACTCTCCCAAACATATTGTCACTGTCGATATAAGACACTGTCATGCACTAAAAGCTTTTATATGCAAGCTAGACCACTTGTGTGATCCTTCTAGAGGTCCGCACTCCGCGCGCGGTGAATTCGAACAAAAGTACTGAAACCAGGGGCTACTGCCTCCGTTACTGTTCAACACTTGTGACTTAACCAAGGCCGTGGTAATGAAATATCAGTCAATGAAATACCTACTGAGTTGGCTATGTGTGTGCATTTCAGTAATGTTTAGGGCTTCATTAGCTATGTATTTATATCACATTAGGAAGTAGGTGTAGATAGCCTAAACTCATAGTAATAAATGAAAGTTAGGTAAAGATCCTTCACCTCATTTTGAATTAGTATTCACGAGGTTTTTAAAGAAATTTTCATGAGTTTTAAGTTAAGTTTTACTAATTGAAGCGTTGTTAGGCAACTGCTAAGTCTTTAGTTCCAATTTAGGCACGTTGTTTTATTATTTTGACTCGTAATATATTATTTCTAATTACCCAACTGCCAAAGAAAGGGTGTAATATTTTGGCGTGAAGGAAATTATATAATAGAAAGATAAACTCTTTATTGTTCACAACAGATCGTACATAGCTAGGAGAGAAAACAAAACATTTTAACTAGTCTAACAAATGGCGGCCTTATCGCTGAAAGCGATCACTTCCAGGCAACCTTGAGATGTAGAAGTTGTAAATGACGGGGAGTGCAATAATGGAAATTAAATAATTATTATTGGAAATAATAGGTGTATCAGTATGTACCTATGTGTATGTGTTTCTAGTAGCCTAAAAGACTAGACCAATTTGGACGAGCGAGTTGTCATTGGATTCTCAGTGACATAGGCTACATTTGTAGTAAGAGGTTATTGTTTCTTCAAATAATTTGCTTGTTCAATATTCTTATTCGACGTGGCAGGTAATAAAAAATATACATAACTTTTAGAGCTGATCTGCATAATCTTAATTTGCATAGTCACGTTAATACGACAATTTAAATTAATAACAATAAATACCTACATATCTGCATATCTGTACAACATGTAGGTAGGTAATCTAACCCAAAGAAAATCTACACGAGAAGAATGACAATCTCATACAAAAAGTGTACTCCCGAAAAATCTGCTTAAAACTAGATGGCACTTACGTGTTTTGGTCAGCTAAATATAGTATTAGTATATGTCCGCAATATAAGGTTTAGTTCAAATTATATTGCAATTTAATTAATAAATAATATATAATTATATTTGTTTTTATTTAAAGTTGTTTTAATTTTAAGTAGGTATATGGAGTTTGTTATATTTTATTTTAAATACTTATATAATCAGATATATTTAGCATATTGAATATACGAAATAAAAAATATGTTTCCAAAAAACGTCAACGTCATCTCTTGAGAGCCTAGAGTGTTTTGCAAATAGAATATTAAATTAATAATTTTATTAATATTACTAATGCAAAAATATTCATAACAAGTAACGTTTTGTTCTTCTTGCCATTACGAATATAACTCATTCGTTATGTTGGGTTTCAATTTCAGTTCAAGCAGAAATTGAGCAGTTTAAAGGACTAGCGAGACGTCCTTATCAGTACTACAATCGGGTTACACATCGTTCCATGGACACTAGTACTCTTAGTATAATTTATCTATGCATAATCTAAGAGAAATTTAGGTACTTACACACCCGACAAACACGGAACGGACTAAGGGAGAGCCTTTGCAGTGGACGTCTTCTGGCTGCTGATGTGATGTGATGTGTGCTACTGCTATGTGCCCAAGCTATCTACCAAGCGTAGGTCTGTAAGGTAGATACTCAAAAGTCCATTGTTCCACTTACTTCACTCTGCTAAAAACTGGTCGAGATCATTAAAAGCCAACGTAAGGAATACCTAAAAGGTGCCGTTTACCGTGTCGCAACGCAACAAAATATGAACGTTTTATTACGATTCCAATCGCTTCATTTACTCCAAATTAAGGTTTCCGTCACTACGGCAATAGTAATAATCACACAAATAAAGCATACCTAGTAAAAGTTTTGTGGAACAAGGTCTATTTCAATGCTTTTGTTATCAAACTCTTGTCACTCGGCAGTTTACGTAATAGGGTGCCGGAGTGGCTATCACGCAAGACATTCAATTAGTTAGGTACTGTAATAGCGCAGTTGAACGACATACTGCTCTATAGGTGCATAATAATTAGTACTATTATGTAAGTATGTATATAATATACAAGTATTTATTTCATAGTCATAGAGCAAAGATGAAAAATTGTCTATGTTATAGAGCATCTAGGTGGGTGTAAGTACATACATAGTTATTCTTATTTGGTTTTTTAATAGTAGTAGTTTTATTATCTTAAGAAAATACGATCACACTATCACTATCATCATCAGCCAGAAGACGTCCTGACTGTGTTGAAGAAGGGCTACTCCCATAATTTTGGGGGTTTACCATAAAAGAAAAAGAAAAAAAAAAGAGATGATCCAAATGCTGAATAGATCTCATTAAAAGTGGGTGCCTAGATTAGGAATCAAATTAAAACACGACCTGGGACCCTATTCCTGTGTGCTCGAGATTATCTCGGTCACTGTCTCCCTAATTTAGAATTTAATGGGAGTGAGAGTGACCGAGATAATCTCTAGCGCACAGGAATAGGATCCCTGTACTTAATAGCCGTGTTTGCGCTACTTAGATCCTAATCCTAAGTAATATTATAATTCAGAGAAATATAGCCGCAGTAGTATCAGGACCAATAAGGCTTCGAGGTATAAAAATTAACACGTTCGTCTCGAGGACAAAACTGCTTGCGCGATTCAGAACTCCCTACATTAGAACTATCAGTCCAAACAAAACGCAAAAATCGGACAAAGTCAATTAGCGAACTATAGGAAGTAGCTTTGTCTCGATGTCTGGATGTTTGTCGCTTTATCACGGATAAACGGCTGAACGGATCTTTATAAGATTTGATAACGAATTCATGTATTTCACAAAGACGGACATAGGGTTTTTTTTTAGGTCCACGCGAACGAAGTAACGGTTAACAACTAGTAGATTATAGAGCAAAGTACGTAAGGGCTCGTTCAGTTGTTGGTCACGCCCTGTTTTATTGAAACTGTTAACTTAAAAACTTATGGAATTGTAATAATCACACTTTGTAGGGAACTAGATTATTAAGTGTTTTTATATATTATTCAGTTAGTAAAATCAATTTAAAAATAATAAAGAAATAAATTTGTTTTTATAATGAGTTAATTTAGAAAATCTGGGCCCGTACCGTGAGGTGCTTATTGCGATGATTGTTAGGCTCAGCCGAGAAAGCTGCGCGACCATACACCTTGTCGCGCGGTAATACGGTTCGTGGTCGCGCCGTGTTGTCGGCTGAACCTAACAATCATCGCAATAAGCACCTCACGGTACGGGCCCAGGGCCCCTATTCGGAGAAATGACATTTTATCTCGGTCACTGTCTCTCTAATTTAGAATTTAATGGGAGTGAGAGTGACCGAGATAATCTCGCGCGCACAGGAATAGGGTTCCAGGTCTGCTACTAAAATCTCTATATGTATTTTGCTAATGTCATGCAATAGAGAGAGCTATGCTCGGAGTTTCTTTGCGCGATAAGATCCGAAACGAGGATATTCGCCGAAGAACCAAAGTCACCGATATAACTCTCAGAGTTTGCAAGCTGAAGTGGCAATGGGCCACATCACTCGAAGAACCGATAACCGATGGGGAAGAAAGGTTCTTGAGTGGCGTCCACGAACCGGAAGACGAAGCGTAGGCAGGCCTCCCACTAGGTGGACCGACGAAATTGTGAAAGTCGCGGGCAACCGGTGGATGCAAGTGGCACATTGTCGGTCGGTGAGGCGGTCTACGGGGGAGGCCTATGTTCAGCAGTGGACGTCTTCTGGCTGATAATGTAATGTAATGTCATGATATAATATATGAAATACAGTTTTAGGAAATTTACACTATCTAAAAACATAGAAATGTGCGAGTGAGATAGCTGCGCCACGACTATATATACCCCTTAGAAGTACCTTGACATTTTGCAACAATAAACTGATAAAGATTGATCGCCATTTTTAATACTTTTACAAAATTGGCAATAGCCAATTTTGTTTCCTAGTGATAAGGCAACATTTTCAATTGCCCATAGCACACAATAGAATTAAGTTTCGTAACTTATGTATCTATCTAAATATACAGGGTTATGAGGAAAGGGTATGAGACGGTATGAGACGAGACGGGGCTCTTATTACTCATGATTGTGAACAACTTTTACGATGGGACCAAACATGAAATCGCGAAAAAAAATCTGCTGGTCCATACAATACATGTCAAGTTTCATTGACATTTTTCTATGGCTAACAGCTAACAGCTAACAGCTCATTTTCTTCTCGATATCAGGGTTGGTCCCATAGTAAAAGTTGTTCACAATCATGAGTAGGTACTATTAGCCCTTTTCGGTTTAGTATACCCTTTCCTTATAACCCTGTATTGTATGGTCTGCTATAAATAATACCACAGCAGAGTGTTGTGTTCATACAAAATGCACCTATGCCTATAATTCATTTTATTTTATTTTTTTCGTGGCATGCACCGATTTCGTTTGTGGCATGACTGTATCTAAGAGGAAAACCTGTATGGTGCCACTTATTGACCGAGCGAAGCGAAGGTCTCAGAGTTTACTGGGACAAATCGGCATTTGTATGTATGTTTGTGTGTATATTTGTCCGATGATAACTTGCGAATCGTTGATCCGATCTTCATGAAATTTGGTAGGCAAGTAGTTCATTTCAATACAATTTTTAAGTTCGAATATGAGCTGAATCGGTCGAGGGGTTGTGAAGATATAGGGGTCGCGAGGTCTCAGTTCGGCGCGAACTACTAGTAAATATTATAGCGTACTCTGAAGCGGCTTTAAGTTGCGGTACTTGCGGTTTCAAGAATCATTGTCATTTGGCAAAAACTCCGGATACCTACCGGAATCACAAAGTGGCGATTACTTGCACTTTTAAATGTAAAAATACCTTTTGACAGATTTGGCGTTTATGTTGCTAAGTACCTACTATTGTTTTTGCTCACGGCTTCTCCCGAGCTCAATTCAACGAGGCGTTTTCCAAAAAAATCCATCTAGTAAGTATTTTAAAACAAATTGTTTTTTTTTTGGAAAACGCCTTTTTCATCTTTATTTCCAAATAGGTATTAAAAACACTCTTATGGATAGTCATCACTAGGTATAACTAGGTTAAATAAACAAAACGTCACAAAATCATAATAAAAATTATCAGCACTACAAACATTAAACATTTAAAACATTAAACAGCTGCCTGTGAACAAAAGAGCCTATGTCCGCACTCAGGGATCAGTGTTCAAATCTAGATTATAAAAAAGTAAACATGCTACATCCTAAGGTTGTGCTCAAACGCAAATCTTTTCTGAATAAAAAAAAAGTTTGCTAGCAGCAAAAGAATTTTCAGAATCGCTTCAGAAGTTTCAGAGATCCTCAAATAAAGAAAAATACACTAATCACACTAATATTATAAATGCGAATGTTTGTGTGTAAGTATGTAAGTATGCAAGTATGTAAGCATGTAAATATGTAAGCATGTACGTATGTAAGTATGTTTGTTCCCGTTCAGTTCTATAACGGCTGAACGAATTTGGATGAAATTTGGTATGTAGTTAGCTTATTCCCTGGAATAACACATAGGCTACTTTTTATCCTGAAAAATATACTGTTCCTGTAGAATAGCGGGTGAAACCGCGGGGCGCAGCGTAATAAGTGCTTTGAGGTAAGAATAACGAAAGAATAAGTCGAACACCTACAATTACGAAGTACATCGATTTCATTGTGAACATTATGTCGTTATCTCGTTCAGAGATTCTATTCTTTTGTGTGCCGATTTAAGTAATAATTGAATATCAAATGGCCGTGGGCGTTCCAATTTTAGAGATTTTTTGGCAACATCCTTTCGTATTAAAGAATTAAAGCAATACGCGGTCTGTAACATATCAGTACAATCTACCTACTTAGGGAAAGACAACGGTGCTTAATTTTAGAAGGCTGGTTAACCAAATACTACGTTTAATTTGTAACAACCGGAGCAGTTTCTTCGAATATTTTTTTATAGAAAATAGTAACCAAAGTCACCGCCATAGTTTCAGGCTTTCCAAGCTTTCCTCCACTTAGAAAATGAGTGGGTTGCAATAATCCCCACGCTTGGCAGGTGGCTTGTTGGTCGAAGGAGGCTCACCGTTTACTAAGAGGACGCTGCTGCCCGTCCTCCGGTGGTATTGGTCGCAGCTTTAAGACTTTCCCGGGTCGCGGGTTTTCATGTGTGTAACCATTGAGATATTATTTTAACAAAGGAACAAATGAACAAAGGCATTCACAAGTTAATATAATAATAATAATAATAATAATTTATTTCATAAAGAATGCACAATATAACATTAATAATTAGTGGCTAGTTAGGTGATACATAAAAACAGGTAAACTGCTGCCGAACTAGGCTCTAGGCCTGTGATTCAGCGTACAGCGCCCTTACCACGAGAATTATGCTTATTACTTGCCCTAGACAAGTTAATGGCATCATATTAGAAAATATTAGACTTGCTATAAAAATTTGCATTTCTTATTTTAAATTATTTGCATGCATATAAAAACAAATATAAACATAAATCCTAAAAAAATAAGTAGAAGTAGATAATAAATAATTATAGTATAAATATTTGACACCAAACATACAGGTATAATGTAATTGTGTTTTGTTCCTCTCTGTGTTTAAGGTGTTAATGAAAGGGTGTGTCAGTGTGTGTATGTGTGTGAGGCATCATCGCGTAACATCAGCCTCGAAACGAGTTGAGTTCGCGGGGATGCCTTCGTGGCTGTGTATCTGTGTGTAAATGTGTATGTGCGCATGAGTGAGTGTGAGAGGGTGTAGATTATGTGATTCACCAAGTTATCCGCGACTTTCACAGTCGTTTGGTGGAAGGGAACGCTTACCTACGCTGCGTTTTCCGGTTCGTGGTCGCCACTTTCACTTTTCATCATAATTTTTCAAAAAAAAAAACGAATTTTGTATTACAACGTGTGTATCTCACCGTGTGTGTCGCATTTGTTGTGTAGAAGCCATTACTTAGGACCGGTGTGAAGTTGGCAGCCAACTCTGGCAGCCAATAATCCGACCAAATAAAGTAGGTCATTTTTATGAAGTTAGCAGCCAAGCCGTTTAGGACCGCATATACTATGTAATCATATATATATTTAGTTGAAACGGTTTGCATTATGTATAGGCTAGTAAATAAGCACGCTTGTAGAGCAACTTTAACTTCAAAACAGTCTCAAGAACACATATAAATAAGCAAACGCAAAGCACAAAATTACGACCTGCTATACCCCTAAGTATACACTTAAACCTAATGAAACGGGAAAAAACATGTCAATACATAGAAGAGAACCTTATTTTAATCTGGCTAGACACCTGCATAGCCCTAACATAGCAACACAAAATGTAGAATAGCACGCTGAATTTCGACCTGAAAATTGCTGAAATATTGGACAAGTGCTAGAAATTAATAGTAAAAGATACCTAAGCTACCTGAAAACAGTTGAAAAAAAATTAAAAAAATGTTTTTGGTACTGAAATGACCCGACGAAAAAAAAAGGTAAATTATTGAATTTTCGCATTTAAAAATCGTTGAAAAAGTACGACTCCGACGGCTAAATGTCATATTCTCTGTAGATACAGCTAAAGCCTGTTTATATAGCTATAAAATGAACACAAACTCAACGCGGCTAAAATAGTTTAACAGGGGAAAATCGACGGCTGAAATGAAAAAGATGGAAAGCTTTTTCAGCCCAAAAGTTGGCTGCTGGTGAATTTCTACCTCTTCCACCCCTAAAAGTACAAGGGAATCTTCTGAAATGGCAACAATAAAGCCTATACATTCCAAAACAGCCTATTTCAGCTCGGACACACACCCCCTTAATCCTGAAATAGCATTACGAAATGTGGAGTCGATGATTTTTACCAAGTTCACATGGTACGCTGAAATTTGACCAGAAAATTAATGAAATATTAGACAAGTGCTAAGAAGGTATAGTAGTTGAGACCTAAGCAACCTGAAAACAGGTGCAAAAAAAATAAAAAAAAATGTTTTTAGTACTAAAAAGACCCGACGAAAAAAAAGGTAAATTTTTGAATTTTCGCATTTAAAAATCGTTGGAAAAGTGCAACCCCGACGGCTAAATGTCATATTCTCTGTCGATACAGCTAAAGCCTGTTGATACAGCTACAAAATGAACACAAACTCAACGCGGCTAAAATGGTTTAACAGTGGAAAATCGACGGCTGAAATGAAAAAGATGGAAACTTTTTGAATTTCCGTATTTAAAAATCGTTGGAAAAGTACAACCCCGACGGCTAAATGTCATATTCTCTGTAGATACAGCTAAAGCCTGTTTATAAAGCTATAAAATGAACACAAACTCAACGCGGCTACAATGGTTTAACAGGGGAAAATCGACGGCTGAAATGAAAAAGATGGAAAGCTTTTTCAGCCCAAAAGTTGGCTGCTGGTGAATTTCTACCTCTTCCGCCCCTAAATGTACAAGGGAATGTTTTGAAATGGCAACAATAAAGCCTATACATTCCAAAACAGCCTATTTCAGCTCGGACACACACCCCCTTAATCCTGAAATAGCATTACGAAATGTGGAGTCGATGATTTTTACCAAGTTCACATGGTACGCTGAAATTTGACCAGAAAATTAATGAAATATTAGACAAGTGCTAAGAAGGTATAGTAGTTGAGACCTAAGCAACCTAGAAACAGGTGCAAAAAAATTTAAAAAAAAGGTTTTTAGTACTAAAAAGACCCGACAAAAAAAAAGGTAAATTTTTGAATTTTCGCATTTAAAAATCGTTGGAAAAGTACAACCCCGACGGCTAAATGTCATATTCTCTGTCAATGAAGCTAAAGCCTGTTGATACAGCTACTAAATGAACACAAACTAAACGCGGCTAAAATGGTTTAACAGTGGAAAATCGACGGCTGAAATGAAAAAGATGGAAACTTTTTGAATTTCCATATTTAAAAATCGTTAGAAAAGTACAACCCCGACGGCTAAATGTCATATTCTCTGTAGATACAGCTAAAGCCTGTTTATATAGCTATAAAATGAACATAAATTCAACGCGGCTAAAATGGTTTAACAGTGGAAAATCGACGGCTGAAATGAAAAAGATGGAAACTTTTTGAATTTCCAAATTTAAAAATCGCTGGAAAAGTACAACCCCGACGGCTAAATGTCAAATTCTCTGTAAATACAGCTAAAGCCTGTTGATACAGCTACAAAATGAACACAAACTCAACGCGGCTAAAATGGTTTAACAGTGGAAAATCGACGGCTGAAATGAAAAAGATGGAAACTTTTTGAATTTCCATATTTAAAAATCGTTGGAAAAACACAACCCCGACGGCTAAATGTCATATTCTCTGTAGATACAGCTAAAGCCTGTTTATATAGCTATAAAATGAACAGAAACTCAACGCGGCTAAAATGGTTTAACAGGGGAAAATCGACGGCTGAAATGAAAAAGATGGAAAGCTTTTTCAGCCCAAAAGTTGGCTGCTGGTGAATTTCTACCTCTTCCACCCCTAAAAGTACAAGGGAATCTTCTGAAATGGCAACAATAAAGCTTACACATTCCAAAACAGCCTATTTCAGCTCGGACACACACCCCCTTAATCCTGAAATAGCATTACGAAATGTGGAGTCGATGATTTTTACCAAGTTCACATGGTACGCTGAAATTTGACCAGAAAATTAATGAAATATTAGACAAGTGCTAAGAAGGTATAGTAGTTGAGACCTAAGCAACCTGAAAACAGGTGCAAAAAAAATAAAAAAAAATGTTTTTAGTACTAAAAAGACCCGACGAAAAAAAAGGTAAATTTTTGAATTTTCGCATTTAAAAATAGTTGGAAAAGTGCAACCCCGACGGCTAAATGTCATATTCTCTGTCGATACAGCTAAAGCCTGTTGATACAGCTACAAAATGAACACAAATTCAACGCGGCTAAAATGGTTTAACAGTGGAAAATCGACGGCTGAAATGAAAAAGATGGAAACTTTTTGAATTTCCGTATTTAAAAATCGTTGGAAAAGTACAACCCCGACGGCTAAATGTCATATTCTCTGTAGATACAGCTAAAGCCTGTTTATAAAGCTATAAAATGAACACAAACTCAACGCGGCTACAATGGTTTAACAGGGGAAAATCGACGGCTGAAATGAAAAAGATGGAAAGCTTTTTCAGCCCAAAAGTTGGCTGCTGGTGAATTTCTACCTCTTCCGCCCCTAAATGTACAAGGGAATGTTTTGAAATGGCAACAATAAAGCCTATACATTCCAAAACAGCCTATTTCAGCTCGGACACACACCCCCTTAATCCTGAAATAGCATTACGAAATGTGGAGTCGATGATTTTTACCAAGTTCACATGGTACGCTGAAATTTGACCAGAAAATTAATGAAATATTAGACAAGTGCTAAGAAGGTATAGTAGTTGAGACCTAAGCAACCTAGAAACAGGTGCAAAAAAATTTAAAAAAAAGGTTTTTAGTACTAAAAAGACCCGACAAAAAAAAAGGTAAATTTTTGAATTTTCGCATTTAAAAATCGTTGGAAAAGTACAACCCCGACGGCTAAATGTCATATTCTCTGTCAATACAGCTAAAGCCTGTTGATACAGCTACTAAATGAACACAAACTAAACGCGGCTAAAATGGTTTAACAGTGGAAAATCGACGGCTGAAATGAAAAAGATGGAAACTTTTTGAATTTCCATATTTAAAAATCGTTAGAAAAGTACAACCCCGACGGCTAAATGTCATATTCTCTGTAGATACAGCTAAAGCCTGTTTATATAGCTATAAAATGAACATAAATTCAACGCGGCTAAAATGGTTTAACAGTGGAAAATCGACGGCTGAAATGAAAAAGATGGAAACTTTTTGAATTTCCAAATTTAAAAATCGCTGGAAAAGTACAACCCCGACGGCTAAATGTCAAATTCTCTGTAAATACAGCTAAAGCCTGTTGATACAGCTACAAAATGAACACAAACTCAACGCGGCTAAAATGGTTTAACAGTGGAAAATCGACGGCTGAAATGAAAAAGATGGAAACTTTTTGAATTTCCATATTTAAAAATCGTTGGAAAAACACAACCCCGACGGCTAAATGTCATATTCTCTGTAGATACAGCTAAAGCCTGTTTATATAGCTATAAAATGAACAGAAACTCAACGCGGCTAAAATGGTTTAACAGGGGAAAATCGACGGCTGAAATGAAAAAGATGGAAAGCTTTTTCAGCCCAAAAGTTGGCTGCTGGTGAATTTCTACCTCTTCCGCCCCTAAATGTACAAGGGAATGTTTTTAAATGGCAACAATGAAGCCTATACATTCCAAAACAGCCTATTTCAGCGCGGACACACACCCCCTTAATCCTGAAATAGCATTACGAAATGTGGAGTCGATGATTTTTACCAAGTTCACATGGTACGCTGAAATTTGACCAGAAAATTAATGAAATATTAGACAAGTGCTAAGAAGGTATAGTAGTTGAGACCTAAGCAACCTAGAAACAGGTGCAAAAAAATTAAAAAAAAATGTTTTTAGTACTAAAAAGACCCGACGAAAAAAAAGGAAAATTTTTGAATTTTCGCATTTAAAAATCGTTGGAAAAGTACAACCCCGACGGCTAAATGTCATATTCTCTGTCGATACAGCTAAAGCCTGTTGATACAGCTACTAAATGAACACAAACTCAACGCGGCTAAAATGGTTTAACAGTGGAAAATCGACGGCTGAAATGAAAAAGATGGAAACTTTTTGAATTTCCATATTTAAAAATCGTTGGAAAAGTACAACCCCGACGGCTAAATGTCATATTCTCTGTCGATACAGCTAAAGCCTGTTGATACAGCTACTAAATGAACACAAACTCAACGCGGCTAAAATGGTTTAACAGTGGAAAATCGACGGCTGAAATGAAAAAGATGGAAACTTTTTGAATTTCCATATTTAAAAATCGTTGGAAAAGTACAACCCCGACGGCTAAATGTCATATTCTCTGTAGATACAGCTAAAGCCTGTTGATACAGCTACAAAATGAACACAAACTCAACTCGGCTAAAATGGTTTAACAGGGGAAAATCGACGGCTGAAATGAAAAAGATGGAAAGCTTTTTCAGCCCAAAAGTTGGCTGCTGGTGAATATCTACCTCTTCCGCCCCTAAATGTACAAGGGAATGTTTTGAAATGGCAACAATAAAGCCTATACATTCCAAAACAGCCTATTTCAGCTCGGACACACACCCCCTTAATCCTGAAATAGCATTACGAAATGTGGAGTCGATGATTTTTACCAAGTTCACATGGTACGCTGAAATTTGACCAGAAAATTAATGAAATATTAGACAAGTGCTAAGAAGGTATAGTAGTTGAGACCTAAGCAACCTAGAAACAGGTGCAAAAAAATTAACAAAAAAATGTTTTTAGTACTAAAAAGACCCGACGAAAAAAAAGGTAAATTTTTGAATTTTCGCATTTAAAAATCGTTGGAAAAGTGCAACCCCGACGGCTAAATGTCATATTCTCTGTCGATACAGCTAAAGCCTGTTGATACAGCTACAAAATGAACACAAACTCAACGCGGCTAAAATGGTTTAACAGTGGAAAATCGACGGCTGAAATGAAAAAGATGGAAACTTTTTGAATTTCCGTATTTAAAAATCGTTGGAAAAGTACAACCCCGACGGCTAAATGTCATATTCTCTGTAGATACAGCTAAAGCCTGTTTATAAAGCTATAAAATGAACACAAACTCAACGCGGCTACAATGGTTTTCCGTCGATTTTCCACTGTTAAACCATTTTAGCCGCGTTGAGTTTATGTTCATTTTGTAGCTGTATCAACAGGCTTTAGCTGTATCGACAGAGAATATGACATGTAGCCGTCGGGGTTGTACTTATAACGATTTTTAAATACGGAAATTCAAAAAGTTTCCATCTTTTTCATTTCAGCCGTCGATTTTCCACTGTTAAACCATTTTAGCCGCATTGAGTTTGTGTTCATTTTGTAGCTATATAATGAGGCTTTGGCTGTATCTACAGAGAATATGATATTTAGCCGTCGGGGTTGTACTTTGCCAACGATTTTTAAATGCGAAAATTCAAAAATTTACCTATTTTTTTCGTCGGTTCATTTTAGTACTAAAAACATTTTTATAAATTTTTTTTACACCTGTTTTCACGTTGTTTATGTCTCTACTACTATACCTTTCTAGCACTTGTCCAATATTTCAACAATTCTTAGGTCAAATTTCAGCGTGCCATGTGAACTTGGTAAAAATCATCGACTCTACATTTCGTAATGCTATTTCAGGGTTAAGGAGGTGTGCTCTGAGCTGAAGTAGGCTGTTTTGGAATGTATAGGCTTTATTGTTGCCATTTCGAAAGATTCCCTTGTACATTTTGGGGTGTAAGAGGTAGAAATTCACCAGCAGCCAACTTTTGGGCTGAAAAAGCTTTCCATCTTTTTCATTTCAGCCGTCGATTTTCCCCTGTTAAACCATTTTAGCCGCGTTGAGTTTGTGTTCATTTTATAGCTATATAAACAGGCTTTAGCTGTATTTACAGAGAATATGACATTTAGCCGTCGGGGTTGTGTTTTTCCAACGATTTTTAAATATGGAAATTCAAAAAGTTTCCATCTTTTTCATTTCATCCGTCGATTTTCCACTGTTAAACCATTTTAGCCGCGTTGAGTTTGTGTTCATTTTGTAGCTGTATCAACAGGCTTTAGCTGTATCGACAGAGAATATGACATTTAGTCGTCGGGGTTGCACTTTTCCAACGATTTTTAAATGCGAAAATTCAAAAATTTACCTTTTTTTTCGTCGGGTCTTTTTAGTACTAAAAATATTTTTTTTTAAATTTTTTTGCACCTGTTTCTAGGTTGCTTAGGTCTCAACTACTATACCTTCCTAGCACTTGTCTAATATTTCATTAATTTTCTGGTCAAATTTCAGCGTATCATGTGAACTTGGTAAAAATCATCGACTCCACATTTCGTAATGCTATTTCAGGATTAAGGGGGTCTGTGTCCGCGCTGAAATAGGCTGTTTTGGAATGTATAGGCTTTATTGTTGCCATTTCAAAAGATTCCCTTGTACATTTAGGGGTGGAAGAGGTAGAAATTCACCACCAGCCAACTTTTGGGCTGAAAAAGCTTTCCATCTTTTTCATTTCAGCCGTCGATTTTCCCCTGTTAAACCATTTTAGCCGCGTTGAGTTTATGTTCATTTTGTAGCTGTATCAACAGGCTTTAGCTGTATCGACAGAGAATATGACATGTAGCCGTCGGGGTTGTACTTTTCCAACGATTTTTAAATACGGAAATTCAAAAAGTTTCCATCTTTTTCATTTCAGCCGTCGATTTTCCACTGTTAAACCATTTTAGCCGTGTTGAGTTTGTGTTCATTTTGTAGCTATATAATAAGGCTTTGGCTGTATCTACAGAGAATATGACATTTAGCCGTCGGGGTTGTACTTTGTTAACGATTTTTAAATGCGAAAATTCAAAAATTTACCTATTTTTTTCGTCGGTTCATTTTAGTACTAAAAACATTTTTATAAATTTTTTTTACACCTGTTTTCACGTTGTTTATGTCTCTACTACTATACCTTTCTAGCACTTGTCCAATATTTCAACAATTCTTAGGTCAAATTTCAGCGTGCCATGTGAACTTGGTAAAAATCATCGACTCTACATTTCGTAATGCTATTTCAGGGTTAAGGAGGTGTGCTCTGAGCTGAAGTAGGCTGTTTTGGAATGTATAGGCTTTATTGTTGCCATTTCGAAAGATTCCCTTGTACATTTAGGGGTGTAAGAGGTAGAAATTCACCAGCAGCCAACTTTTGGGCTGAAAAAGCTTTCCATCTTTTTCATTTCAGCCGTCGATTTTCCCCTGTTAAACCATTTTAGCCGCATTGAGTTTGTGTTCATTTTATAGCTATATAAACAGGCTTTAGCTGTATCTACAGAGAATATGACATTTAGCCGTCGGGGTTGTACTTTTCCAACGATTTTTAAATATGGAAATTCAAAAAGTTTCCACCTTTATATTTCAGCCGTCGATTTTCCACTGTTAAACCATTTTAGCCGCGTTGAGTTTGTGTTCATTTTGTAGCTGTATCAACAGGCATTAGCTGTATCGACAGAGAATATGACATTTAGCCGTCGGGGTTGCACTTTTCCAACGATTTTTAAATGCGAAAATTCAAAAATTTACCTTTTTTTTCGTCGGGTCTTTTTAGTACTAAAAACATTTTTTTGTTAATTTTTTTGCACCTGTTTCTAGGTTGCTTAGGTCTCAACTACTATACCTTCTTAGCACTTGTCTAATATTTCATTAATTTTCTGGTCAAATTTCAGCGTACCATGTGAACTTGGTAAAAATCATCGACTCCACATTTCGTAATGCTATTTCAGGATTAAGGGGGTGTGTGTCCGAGCTGAAATAGGCTGTTTTGGAATGTATAGGCTTTATTGTTGCCATTTCAAAAGATTCCCTTGTACATTTAGGGGTGGAAGAGGTAGAAATTCACCAGCAGCCAACTTTTGGGCTGAAAAAGCTTTCCATCTTTTTCATTTCAGCCGTCGATTTTCCCCTGTTAAACCATTTTAGCCGCGTTTAGTTTGTGTTCATTTTATAGCTATATAAACAGGCTTTAGCTGTATCTACAGAGAATATGACATTTAGCCGTCGGGGTTGTACTTTTCCAACGATTTTTAAATATGGAAATTCAAAAAGTTTCCATCTTTTTCATTTCAGCCGTCGATTTTCCACTGTTAAACCATTTTAGCCGCGTTGAGTTTGTGTTCATTTAGTAGCTGTATCAACAGGCTTTAGCTGTATCGACAGAGAATATGACATTTAGCCGTCGGGGTTGCACTTTTCCAACGATTTTTAAATGCGAAAATTCAAAAATTTACCTTTTTTTCGTCGGGTCTTTTTAGTACTAAAAATATATTTTTTTTAATTTTTTTGCACCTGTTTCTAGGTTGCTTAGGTCTCAACTACTATACCTTCCTAGCACTTGTCTAATATTTCATTAATTTTCTGGTCAAATTTCAGCGTACCATGTGAATTTGGTAAAAATCATCGACTCCACATTTCGTAATGCTATTTCAGGATTAAGGGGGTGTGTGTCCGAGCTGAAATAGGCTGTTTTGGAATGTATAGGCTTTATTGTTGCCATTTCAAAACATTCCCTTGTACATTTAGGGGCGGAAGAGGTAGAAATTCACCAGCAGCCAACTTTTGGGCTGAAAAAGCTTTCCATCTTTTTCATTTCAGCCGTCGATTTTCCCCTGTTAAACCATTTTAGCCGCGTTGAGTTTGTGTTCATTTTGTAGCTGTATCAACAGGCTTTAGCTGTATCGACAGAGAATATGACATGTAGCCGTCGGGGTTGTACTTTTCCAACGATTTTTAAATACGGAAATTCAAAAAGTTTCCATCTTTTTCATTTCAGCCGTCGATTTTCCACTGTTAAACCATTTTAGCCGTGTTGAGTTTGTGTTCATTTTGTAGCTATATAATAAGGCTTTGGCTGTATCTACAGAGAATATGACATTTAGCCGTCGGGGTTGTACTTTGTTAACGATTTTTAAATGCGAAAATTCAAAAATTTACCTATTTTTTTCGTCGGTTCATTTTAGTACTAAAAACATTTTTATAAATTTTTTTTACACCTGTTTTCACGTTGTTTATGTCTCTACTACTATACCTTTCTAGCACTTGTCCAATATTTCAACAATTCTTAGGTCAAATTTCAGCGTGCCATGTGAACTTGGTAAAAATCATCGACTCTACATTTCGTAATGCTATTTCAGGGTTAAGGAGGTGTGCTCTGAGCTGAAGTAGGCTGTTTTGGAATGTATAGGCTTTATTGTTGCCATTTCGAAAGATTCCCTTGTACATTTAGGGGTGTAAGAGGTAGAAATTCACCAGCAGCCAACTTTTGGGCTGAAAAAGCTTTCCATCTTTTTCATTTCAGCCGTCGATTTTCCCCTGTTAAACCATTTTAGCCGCATTGAGTTTGTGTTCATTTTATAGCTATATAAACAGGCTTTAGCTGTATCTACAGAGAATATGACATTTAGCCGTCGGGGTTGTACTTTTCCAACGATTTTTAAATATGGAAATTCAAAAAGTTTCCACCTTTTTATTTCAGCCGTCGATTTTCCACTGTTAAACCATTTTAGCCGCGTTGAGTTTGTGTTCATTTTGTAGCTGTATCAACAGGCTTTAGCTGTATCGACAGAGAATATGACATTTAGCCGTCGGGGTTGCACTTTTCCAACGATTTTTAAATGCGAAAATTCAAAAATTTACCTTTTTTTTCGTCGGGTCTTTTTAGTACTAAAAACATTTTTTTGTTAATTTTTTTGCACCTGTTTCTAGGTTGCTTAGGTCTCAACTACTATACCTTCTTAGCACTTGTCTAATATTTCATTAATTTTCTGGTCAAATTTCAGCGTACCATGTGAACTTGGTAAAAATCATCGACTCCACATTTCGTAATGCTATTTCAGGATTAAGGGGGTGTGTGTCCGAGCTGAAATAGGCTGTTTTGGAATGTATAGGCTTTATTGTTGCCATTTCAAAAGATTCCCTTGTACATTTAGGGGTGGAAGAGGTAGAAATTCACCAGCAGCCAACTTTTGGGCTGAAAAAGCTTTCCAACTTTTTCATTTCAGCCGTCGATTTTCCCCTGTTAAACCATTTTAGCCGCGTTGAGTTTGTGTTCATTTTATAGCTATATAAACAGGCTTTAGCTGTATCTACAGAGAATATGACATTTAGCCGTCGGGGTTGTACTTTTCCAACGATTTTTAAATATGGAAATTCAAAAAGTTTCCATCTTTTTCATTTCAGCCGTCGATTTTCCACTGTTAAACCATTTTAGCCGCGTTGAGTTTGTGTTCATTTAGTAGCTGTATCAACAGGCTTTAGCTGTATCGACAGAGAATATGACATTTAGCCGTCGGGGTTGCACTTTTCCAACGATTTTTAAATGCGAAAATTCAAAAATTTACCTTTTTTTCGTCGGGTCTTTTTAGTACTAAAAACATTTTTTTTTAATTTTTTTGCACCTGTTTCTAGGTTGCTTAGGTCTCAACTACTATACCTTCATAGCACTTGTCTAATATTTCATTAATTTTCTGGTCAAATTTCAGCGTACCATGTGAACTTGGTAAAAATCATCGACTCCACATTTCGTAATGCTATTTCAGGATTAAGGGGGTGTGTGTCCGAGCTGAAATAGGCTGTTTTGGAATGTATAGGCTTTATTGTTGCCATTTCAAAAGATTCCCTTGTACTTTTAGGGGTGGAAGAGGTAGAAATTCACCAGCAGCCAACTTTTGGGCTGAAAAAGCTTTCCATCTTTTTCATTTCAGCCGTCGATTTTTCCCTGTTAAACCATTTTAGCCGAGTTGAATTTGTGTTCATTTTATAGCTATATAAACAGGCTTTAGCTGTATCTACAGAGAATATGACATTTAGCCGTCGCGGTTGTACTTTTCTAACGATTTTTAAATATGGAAATTTAAAAAGTTTCCATCTTTTTCATTTCAGCCGTCGATTTTCCACTGTTAAACCATTTTAGCCGCGTTGAGTTTGTGTTCATTTAGTAGCTGTATCAACAGGCTTTAGCTGTATCGACAGAGAATATGACATTTAGCCGTCGGGGTTGCACTTTTCCAACGATTTTTAAATGCGAAAATTTAAAAATTTACCTTTTTTTTCGTCGGGTCTTTTTAGTACTAAAAACATTTTTTTTTATTTTTTTTGCACCTGTTTCTAGGTTGCTTAGGTCTCAACTACTATACCTTACTAGCCTTTGTCTAATATTTCATTAATTTTCTGGTCAAATTTCAGCGTACCATGTGAACTTGGTAAAAATCATCGACTCCACATTTCGTAATGCTATTTCAGGGTTAAGGATGTGTGTGTCCGAGCTGAAATAGGCTGTTTTGGAATTTATAGGCTTTATTGTTGCCATTTCAAAACATTTCCTTGTACATTTAGGGGCGGAAGAGGTAGAAATTCACCAGCAGCCAACTTTTGGGCTGAAAAAGCTTTCCATCTTTTTCATTTCAGCCGTCGATTTTCCCCTGTTAAACCATTTTAGCCGCGTTGAGTTTGTGTTCATTTTATAGCTATATAAACAGGCTTTAGCTGTATCTACAGAGAATATGACATTTAGCCGTCGGGGTTGTGTTTTTCCAACGATTTTTAAATATGGAAATTCAAAAAGTTTCCATCTTTTTCATTTCAGCCGTCGATTTTCCCCTGTTAAACCATTTTAGCCGCGTTGAGTTTGTGTTCATTTTGTAGCTGTATCAACAGGCTTTAGCTGTATCGACAGAGAATATGACATTTAGCCGTCGGGGTTGCACTTTTCCAACGATTTTTAAATGCGAAAATTCAAAAATTTACCTTTTTTTTCGTCGGGTCTTTTTAGTACTAAAAACATTTTTTTTAAATTTTTTTGCACCTTTTTTCAGGTTGCTTAGGTCTCAACTACTATACCTTCTTAGCACTTGTCTAATATTTCATTAATTTTCTGGTCAAATTTCAGCGTACCATGTGAACTTGGTAAAAATCATCGACTCCACATTTCGTAATGCTATTTCAGGGTTAAGGAGGTATGTGTCCGAGCTGAAATAGGCTGTTTTGGAATGTATAGGCTTTATTGTTGCCATTTCAAAAGATTCCCTTGTACATTTAGGGGTGGAAGAGGTAGAAATTCACCAGCAGCCAACTTTTGGGCTGAAAAAGCTTTCCATCTTTTTCATTTCAACCGTCGATTTTCCCCTGTTAAACTATTTTAGCCGCGTTGAGTTTGTGTTCATTTTATAGCTATATAAACAGGCTTTAGCTGTATCTACAGAGAATATGACATTTAGCCGTCAGAGTCGTACTTTTTCAACGATTTTTAAATGCGAAAATTCAATAATTTACCTTTTTTTTTTCGTCGGGTCATTTCAGTACCAAAAACATTTTTTTTTAATTTTTTTTCAACTGTTTTCAGGTAGCTTAGGTATCTTTTACTATTAATTTCTAGCACTTGTCCAATATTTCAGCAATTTTCAGGTCGAAATTCAGCGTGCTATTCTACATTTTGTGTTGCTATGTTAGGGCTATGCAGGTGTCTAGCCAGATTAAAATAAGGTTCTCTTCTATGTATTGACATGTTTTTTCCCGTTTCATTAGGTTTAAGTGTATACTTAGGGGTATAGCAGGTCGTAATTTTGTGCTTTGCGTTTGCTTATTTATATGTGTTCTTGAGACTGTTTTGAAGTTAAAGTTGCTCTACAAGCGTGCTTATTTACTAGCCTATACATAATGCAAACCGTTTCAACTAAATATATATATGATTACATAGTATATGCGGTCCTAAACGGCTTGGCTGCTAACTTCATAAAAATGACCTACTTGATTTGGTCGGATTATTGGCTGCCAGAGTTGGCTGCCAACTTCACACCGGTAGACTTACGGACCACAAGGTAAAGCTTACTACCTATTGGTAGGATAACATTTTTGTCATACATTTCCCACGAAAAAACTCACTTACCTATTTTAAGCAATTTGTAGAACTGTCACGGTATGCCTTGATTAATTGGGACCTTGAGCGGTGCCCCATAATTAGTCATAGACAATACTTAATAGTCACGCCATTGTTATCAGTTATCATGCTATTTAGCAGCCGTCGCAGCATCTTGCAGGACACAGCTAATAATGCGGTTGGTCACAATCATGTTTTTTTTTTCTTTCCTTCTATGAGTATTTTGACGTCGCACCAAATGTTGAGTTTGAGGGAACAAGTTCTAGGGCTGGCAGCGTGACGTAGTTAATAATAAAATCACCATCAGAACTTATTTTTGGTTCTGGGTACACCCACTACTGCCATCAGCGCCAATATGGCAATCAAATTATCAAATGTCCTCATTACAACATCTGTCAATTTCATGCAGTAACTGTCAAGTCCAAGACATACCTACTTCATTAAAGTGATGGTACATTATCGAATATCCTGCAAATATCCATAAGTTTACTGAAATGTAAATAATACAACATTGTCTTGACAACCTTATCGTAACCATGCAAGTTCAAAAACACTGTTTTATCGTAATCGTGTAAACGACAGTCCAACCAACCTATCTCCAGAGATGAGTGGGGAGCTACAATCGCATTTTCTGAACAAATCTGACAGACATCGCTTGAAAATTTCTAGTTACTTCAGTTGGCACGCACTGCAGATGAGTTGGTAGCCCTATACTGAATAATAGCACCTCTTGTTCTAACGAAGGCTCTTTTGAAGTTCAAATGACTTAGTTCAGTCTTTAACTTGTAAGTAGGAGCCTTCTGCTTATTGTTGGAGGAAACATTGTAGCGTGAATAAAAAAAGGTCAGAGAAGTCACAGCCAATAAGTAGGTATCTATAGTTATCCAGCAAAAACAATCGATGGATTACTAGTTTTTTTTTTGGCCGTCTGAACTGGCTCCCAAATCAGACTGCCGGAACACACCGAGATACTTATAAATAGCGACATACATAAATTAAAATATTATTATTTAGATTATTCTAAAGATAGATAGGCTCAGATTGGCTGGATTGGGCGATAGCTTAGAAACAGATTTTGACATTCTTACATAGTTATTTGCATTTCAATATTAAACTTGTTTTATTTTTTGTTTGCCTTATTATTTAGATTGGGTATTATAGTATCACGACGTACGTAACGTTTTTGGTTCGTCTCATGATGGATTTATGTTGTTGTGGTGTACTAGATAATGTAGGTAGAGCTAGTATAAGATTTTGGCAGTGAAGGCGTGTAAAATTAGATAAGTAAGAACAGCCAAGCTTCTCGAGGCTTAAACAAACTAACTTATGAACCCTCACACATAAAGAGTGCAAATGCTGCGCAGGTATTGCGCAGGTGCTGCGGTCTCTTTGGTGATCTTGGTTCATACCATAGGGAAAGATTTTCTTTGATTCATGCAGTTCCTTGCATAATAATGTTCTGGGTTTGTATTACTAGGTTTAAGGACTAATAAGGATTTCTAAGAGAACGACTGACCGTTCAATTTATTAGAAATGGATTGCTTGTCGTGGTTTATCAGGTATCCTAACAAATATTATAGTTCAAAGGGATGTAGCCGCAGTCGTATCAGGACCAATAAAGCTTCGAGGTATAAAAATGAATATGGTCGTCTCGAGGTAAAAACTTCGCTTGCGCGATTCAGAACTCCCTACAGTAAAACTGTCAGTCCATACAAAACGTCAAAAAAACGCACAAAAATGGATCAACGCCATGCGAACTATAGGAAGTAGCTTTGTCTCTCTGTCTGGATGTTTGTCGCGTCATCGCGGCTAAACGGCTGAACGGATCTTGATAAAATTTGATAAGGAGTTACTGTTTATGACAAAAAAGGATAAGTATATAAGTATATATATATTTTATTTCCACGCAAGCGAAGTCGCGGATGACAACTAGCAATTTATATATCCGCAACGAAAAGGATTACAAGAGTTTTTGTTACGTTATATTATAGTGGGTATTGAGATGCTCTAAAAGGAAAGCTAAGCAGAGAAATAAATCAGTGGACAAGTAAAAATTTATACCGGGTGACGAGGTAAAAAACTTTCCTCTTTTTTTTTTTCTTTTTCCTCCTAAGAGGATTTTGGCGTCGCACGTCTTATGCATTTGCCAGTGTCAAGTATACATATATATTCCCAAGTTTTGTTAGATATTATCAAATAAGTCATAGTCACGGTCAAAGTCGAGCAAAGCAAGTCACGGTCAAGTCCAAGTCATGCCCCAGTAAAGTGGTGAAAACTTTACTAGAGCCTTCTATGGAGTTTTGGAAACAACACGAAAATTCACGTTTCGCGACATTATACCATTCACCAACACTCGTGCATGTACACGAACACTTAACGGGTAAAAATTCACCGTTTTTACACATTAACACTCGAAATAACACAAGTTTTGGAAAATAATAAAATGACGCGACATAAATTCTTCACGTTCCCGCCAAAACTCCCCAACTTTCCTCTTCTGTGCGGGTGACAGGCCACCAAACGTTAAAAACTGGTCGCGCAGAGTGAATTTCGAGGATCATTTTCAACCCCTCTCCCCGCTCAATGACGAAGGCGCGTGATGACGTAAGCACACTAGCAGGCAAGGTGTAGTGATCTTTTTTTAGAATACATTTGGCGATACAGCCCTTGAGTCACGAGATATATTAAAATATTTGGCGACAACAAAAGCGTTGCTCGCTAACTTTGACGCGACCTTACTTTTTAAAAACGTTTGCACGTCAAAAACACTAATTACATGGAGAAAATGTATGCGATAAATAAATCGTCCGTGGATTGGAACACACCATTGGAATACGTTGCCATTTGTAACACAGTTTTTAACTAGCGCAAAAGGCAGAGCTATCACTTGCATGCACAGATCACACCTAAATTCTGCATTCAGGAGGCTCGAAGCGCACCACGCATTTGTCTAAATACACTTATAAGAAATTACTCTGATTGGTTGATTGTTAAGCGCGAGTAGGCGTAACCTTGAGATAGCCAAAGAGAACGCTTGGTCGCACTCCCCGCGACCCGCGCCTTCCACAAACTTTGGTGACTTTTTGTAGGAACAACGAATCTCGTAATGCGGTATCTAGTGTGACCTGTGATTTAACCAAACCATTGGAAGACGCTGCCTTTTGCAACACAGTTTTTAACTAGCGCAAAAGGCAGAGCTATCTCTTGCATGTAACCTATTTTTATTTTTTGCAATAAATTATGTTTTATGTTATAGCGGTAATGAATCAGGACAAGTTGCTAGGATCAGAGATGACAGGTGGAGGAAGGCTGTGACAGAGTGCAGCCCCCACCTATATTTTGCCCGACTGCCCAAAAAGGATGGTAATATTTTTTAGGGTGCATACAAATATGTATGTTTCTGTGTTCCTATTCTATGACGTCCTGTAGCTTTTAGGGCTAGACCGATTTTGACAAGTGAGGTGTCGTTGGATTCGTCTTTATGTCCTGAGTGACATAGCCTAGGCTACTTACATTTTGCAGTTGGGTATTTTGTTTTTCTTTTAATAATTTCAATCTTGGACAGCAACACTTTTAGTCATCTAAGGCTTTAATTAAAATCTATATAACTAGTAGTTCGCGGCGAACTGAGACCTCGTGACCCCTATATCTTCACAACCCCTGAACCGATTCAGCTCATATTTGAACTTAAAAATTGTATTGAAATGAACTACTTGCCTACAAAATTTCATTAAGATCGGATCAACAGTTCGCTAGTTATTATCGGACAAATATACATACAAACATACATACAAAAGCCGATTTGTCCCAGTTAACTCTGAGACCTTCGCTTCGCTCGGTCAACTACAAACTGTAGCAATTAGGCATGTAGGTATGTGCAATACCTATAATTTAGGTAATGCCCGTACATTGCACAACTTTCATGTCGTGTGACTGTGAACCCAAACCACTTTCGCAAATGGTCCACAATTGATGTGGTGCAAGGTCGGAGAGGTTCAGTAGTTGCTACACTCATGTGGAAAGCCCCTGCGAAAGGATATGCACCTTTCCTACAGACCGGACCAACTGCAGGCTCACATGCAACCAACTTAGCTGTAGAAGTGACCAAATGAAGGAAGTAGGACATCTACGGGTGACTTTCTTGAGAATATATAGCAGTGGCTCCCCCACTTTACTGCACAGTCTATAATTGTCGCAATGTGCTAACCACAATAATTTTAAAAGGCACAAACTTAATTAGGTAAAATGAAAATCCAAGGTCGGGTCGGCTACGAAAGGTTTTTTACCGTCTAGAATGCCCATAATATATTAACACTAAACTTATTGAAGTGTGCCGGAACAAAATACCTGTTGATTGACCAGATCGTCTAATGTTTTATAAAG